>CM050168.1:282636139-283013639 GCA_027410445.1 Discoglossus pictus
GAGGACGATGAGGAGGGAGGACGATGAGGAGGGAGGACGATGAGGAGGGAGGACGATGAGGAGGGAGGACGATGAGGAGGGAGGACGATGAGGAGGGAGGACGATGAGGAGGGAGGACGATGAGGAGGGAGGACGATGAGGAGGGAGGACGATGAGGAGGGAGGACGATGAGGAGGGAGGACGATGAGGAGGGAGGACGATGAGGAGGGAGGACGAGGATGATGAGGAGGGAGGAGGAGGATGAGGAGGGAGGGAGGATGAGGGGGGGGAAGAGACACGGAGAGAGAGGGGGGGACACAGAGGGCAGCACATTTCCCACCCTCGGCTTATACTCGAGTCACTCATTTTACCCAGTATTTTGTGGTAAAATGGGTGCCTCGGCTTATACTCGGGTATATACGGTGTGTGTGTGTAATTATATATATATATATATATATATATATAAATATATCATTATTCAGTGATCATTTAGCTGTAATGACATTTTGAAGTATTTCAGAAAATAAAACATATTTATGATCTCCATTACTGTAACACCCTCCCCCCAACAGTCTACATTTCTATTTTGTTATGTACAAAGGTATCCTAGTTTGTTTGTTTTTTGAGTCATTTAGTAGTTTCTGAATCTCCGTGACCATAACACACCAGGACATCTTTATGTCCATGGTCATGCTGATCCATTTGGTATTCATGGCCAAGATACTGGAGTGGGTTGCCAGTTCCTTCTCCAGTAGGTCACAGCATACAGCTTCTGGTATTCCTAGGCGGTCTCCCATCCAAGTACTGACCAGATCCAACCCTGCTTGGCTTCTGGGTGGTGCGACCTCTTGGTTCCCTGACTTGGAATCGAACCCAGGTCGCAGTGGTGAAAGCACCGAACCCTAATCACCTGACAACCAGGGAGGGAACCCATCTTAGTTGTATACTATTACTCATTTACAAAAAGTCTGTGTGAGGTCTTAAAAAACAGCAGCTGAGATATTGGCCACTACATAATATATGTAATAAAAGTTTTTTTCTGATATATTACAAATATTTTATGGAGATTGTAGTCTAGTTCTTCATAGCAGCATGCTTTAAATATTCCTTTACGGAAAAATAAAAAATAAAATTTATGGTTCAAGAATTGTCAGCTGGAAAATCCCAAAAATCTAATTTTTTTGTTACAGAAAAGATTAAGTATTAGGTAAATAATGATTTTTCTCTGTAAACCAACTACAGAAATATGCAAAATAGTAAATGGTTTATTATTGTAACCCAAAGTATTTTTTGGCGTTGCACCAGTACCAGTAGGACCTAAATCCTGAATAAACAGATATGATTGTTGGCCCTTCCGAGCTTTGCTTTGGCACAAAGAAATCATTATAGTGCTGGAGACCGGTCCGGAAACTTCCTGCACTTAGCTTCCCTTTCATATAAAATAAATACGTCACCAGAATATAAAGCAGCAAATATTCAATGTGTGAAGTCCTTCTCATGATCTAAAGCCGGATGTTTCCGGAAGCATTACAAAACATGTACTGGATTCGCCGGATTATTTTGGATGTGACAGAGAGATCTCTCTACAATTATTACCCCCATATTATACTACACATTTCTAGAAGTAATAGCTTACCAAGATGGGCCATCAGCTCCTCAGATGTGATCACTTCCTTTTGAGGAGGTAATTTTACCTGGAATTAGAAGAAGATTGTTTAGAAACTTGAAAGTCGTCCAGAGAGATGTAATTATACTGTGTGATTATCATCTCACACGCTCCTTGTAAGAACACGCGATACACAACAAGTATATTACATTACTAATAACATATCAATGCAACCCAGACACAGTAAAAGATGATGTGATAATAGGAAACAACAAGTTAATTCTCCAACATTTTAACCCAAAGTTATAGCTTTGAGAAGGATAGTAACTGGAAATGATTATTTATTACTTAAGAGTATGGAAAGCCAAGTTTTACTGTACTGGATCAGAAAAGACATATTGAACAGTATGGAAGTACTTAAGCAAAAGTCCAAGTGCTAAATAATCTTCTTGTGATGTATAATTAACATGAGGGACTTGATGGTAAATGAGCACCAATACAGTAGTAGTCATGCAACCATCCCTTTAAGAACAGACCACCATCCATCCCCTGACTCCTGCAACCATTCCTTTAAGAACAGACAACCATCCATCCCCTGACTCCTGCAACCATTCCTTTAAGAACAAACCACCATCCATCCCCTGACTCCTGCAACCATTCCTTTAAGAACAGACAACCATCCATCCCCTGACTCCTGCAACCATTCCTTTAAGAAGAGAGACCACCATCCAACCCCTGACTCCTGCAACCATTCCTTTAAGAAGAGAGACCACCATCCATCCCCTGACTCCTGCAACCATTCCTTTAAGAACAAACCACCATCCATCCCGACTCCTGCAACTATTCCTTTAAGAACAAACCACCATCCATCCCCTGACTCCTGCAACCATCCCTTTAAGAACAGACCACCATCCATCCCCTGACTCCTGCAACCATTCCTTTAAGAACAAACCACCATCCATCCCCTGACTCCTGCAACCATTCCTTTAAGAACAGACCACCATCCCTCCCCTGACTCCTGCAACCATTCCTTTAAGAACAGACCACCATCCCTCCCCTGACTCCTGCAACCATTCCTTTAAGAACAGACCACCATCTGCAACCATTCCTTTAAGAAGAGAGACCACCATCCATCCCGACATCTGCAACCATTCCTTTAAGAAGAGAGACCACCATCCATCTCCTGACTCTGTCCGACTCCTGCAACCACTGTCCTCCCCCACAGACACCCATCCATCCCTATCTGTTGGAGAATACTAGACTTAAAATCTTAAGGGTCTTCAACATTTCAACCTTTAGTACATCTAACACCATTAAGTAGAGGGTAAGTAAGCATGTGGAAGAAGTATGTGTCATTTAAAATAACTAGTTCACATAATAAAAATACAAGTGTGTATATATATATATATATATATATATATATATATATATATATATATATATATATATATAAATAAATAAAAAACACACACACATATATTATTTATATATAGTGGTTTCTTAAAAGGTTTCCATTAGTAAATGATTGGTTCTAAATCAATGTCTTACACTTGTTTGTTTGTTTTTTTAACCTGACTAATGTATATTATATTTATAAATATCAATCATGTGTGTTAATAATAAATAAGTACATTAGTTAACCAAATATTAGCAGTGGAAATCAAATCTATGACTTCCTACTGGAAAAAAATAAATCTTTCTAACAGAGCACTTACCACTACACCACCACTCCAGACTCCAGCCTTATTATTATTATTATGCAGATTCTTATGGGTCGGCTTCAAAGGCTAAACTAAAATGACAATAACTAAGTGGATGCTTTTAATAATGTAAAGCCATTTTCCACATGATTTTCCACCCTCTAACTAATGGTGCAGACCATATATGGTAACTTGTGCATCATACCTTCCAGCGTAAGAAGAGGATATTCATGATGGCAAGTAGAGGACATGGACCATTCTCACTCTGGGTGATGACCGGAGTCCTCTCTCCTTTCCAGTTTATCCACTTTACAAAGTAGTAATCCACTCCGGCTTCATTCCCAGGTGACTTTGCTGCAGCAGCTTGTGACGGCTCCTCGGAGGTGCTTGCACTAGAACAAAGCAGGTTCTGTAGAGATGGGTTTTCTCCTTGGGTGCCATCTTCTGACTGTTGGTTGCTTTCAGACTGGCCCAAGTCTACGGATGCCTCGGTATCTCTTCCGGATCCTTGCTCAGACTCGGAGTGGCTGTCCCCCGTGGCCGGCCGGCTACCTGTGACTGAGGACTCACACTTATCTGTCTCCACATTCCCCTCCGATGTCTCAGACAGCAAATTTGAGTCACTTTCCTGGTTTTCCGATTGAGTGTCCATTTCCCCTCCTTTCACATCATCACTTTCCTTATCTATTTTGTGCCCTTCCGGTACTTCACAATTTTCTATTTTAGTGTCTTCAACCCTTTGGTCCATATTGCAATCATTTGCAGGGGGCTCCATTTACCAATAAAACTGTCAAAACTAATGAAAAAATGTTGCTCTTTAATCTAGAACCGATTCCGAAAATATTACTTAGCAGCGCTAGAGACTCAAAAATATAGATATATAGAATTTATATAAAGCTGTACAAATATATCAAAGAATTAAGAATACAATTTCTTTCCAAAATGCCTTTTTTCAAGGGAAAAAAAATATATGTTTCCAATATTATTCAAAACAACTTTTCCTATTAAACAATATACAATATTTAACTTAAATTACAAATAAAATTTTCATTAAATTCTGTCTCTATTGGTTTACAGGAGGCTATATAGGAAAAAATATAATCAATGGCTTAGATTTGTTTTATAGTTTCTATTTGATTTTATATATTAAAAAACAAACAAAAAAAAATCAACTACCTTGGATCCGGTTACTAAAAAATTATTTATTATCTAAAAATTATTTTAAAAGATAAAAGGAATGGGCTGCACATATATATATATATTCTCCTATAAAAGCAGTAGTAGTAGTATAGGCTTCCTTTGCATTAAAGTCACTCCCTTACTTTTCCTGGTGGGGCTCTGTTAATGTTTAATGACATATAATCAGACAAGTATGTTCTAGTTCCTTCAAGCTGTGCCGGCTTTTGTCTTAAATTAACCAGTGTGTGGAAGTGTTGTCCAACGTCGCAAGACGGTTCTTGAAGATGAATGGTGGTTGCTTTGGCTGTCGGGGAAAAAAAATAATCAATGAACAGCTTTGAACCAACACAAATCTACATAGAAGTCTGTATTGTATATGGTGGTCACCAATACATTACATTAAAGGCCTGGATTATTATTATTATCTTTATTTATAATCGCGCCAACACATTCTGTAGCGCTGGATGTTACTAGGTATATAATATCCCTAGGTATCTATTTACTAATAAGCTCTATTTTTTCTGCCCAATCCCTATCTCATGGTGCAGAGCCCAAATGAAGGCTTCGGTATCCCTTTAAGGGGACATGGAAGGTTCCTGGGTGTTACTATGTATCTATTACTTTTATGTACTTTATTTTATTAAGCAGTACTTACACGCTTTCTTTTATGGACAAAGGGTCCCTCTGAAGCTCATGAAGACACAGACTCCGTAATACTTGCTGTGCGGTGTCTCATACTAATCAATCAAGTCACCATCTCAGCAAAGCGCTGTTGAGAAGTGGACCCAATAGGCTATGGCAGTCCATTGAAGATCCGGGTCCCATGAGTATGGGACAACATCCTAATAAGGGGGCATCAGGAGCGAGGGCAAGTAATGGCCTGTCAAGAAAGGTCAGCCTTCTTAGGTATTCTATACATCTTGGCTTGAATTCCTTCTTTTTAAGGCAAATTAGACAAGCGTTATACAGAGATATGTAATGTGATGGTAAATAGGGTCCCATAGGCTCCTTTACACTGGTCTCTATAAAGTCTGGGATATATTATAAAATAACAGAATTATTATTATTATTATTATTATTATTATATGGGGAGTTTCTGGGCGTTACTAGAGATATAACATCCCTGCATGCCTATTTACTTTTATATCGTTCTTTTTAATAAGATGTTCTTATAAACTGTGTTTTTACTGCCTAAAGTCAAACTAACAGTCCCTGTATGGGTCTGGCCACTGCAGCGTATGAAGACCCAGATTCTGTAGTGTAATATCCAGGTCTATACCTCAGCAGCATGTTACCGATTACTGACACCGGGAAGCGCCGGTAAGTGGTGTAGGGGGTTAGGTGCTTAGGTTTAGGGTTAGGGCAGGTAAGTGGTGTAGGGGGTTAGGTTTAGGGTTAGGTGCTTAGGGCCGGTAAGTGGTGTAGAAGGTTAGGTGCTTAGGTTTAGGGCCGGTAAGTGGTGTAGGGGGTTAGGTGCTTAGGGAGGACATTGGGACGAGAGCGCGCCCAGCACCCGGAGGCACATAACAGGATAGATCCAGGCACTGCACTGCAAGTACAGCAGAGTCTGTGTCTTTGTAAGCTGCAGTCAGACCCATATAGGGACTATTTGTTTGATTTTAAGCAGCAAAAACAGATCTTATAAGCCCTACTTAATAAAATAATCTACAGAGGTGTGTGATATACCTGATAAAGTCCACAACACTTCCCCGTCCCTTTAAGCAGTCCACATTCAGTTATACAAATAAAACATTAACAGTCACCTGTATCATTATATACAATGCAGACCCTGCCAGCAAGAGCTAGGAAGCAGAGCAAGTAATACTACACACACATACAGGATGTTTACCACTTCCAAGGAGTCCCAGGGAAGGAGCACACAGCATTACACCAAGGAGTCCCAGGGAAGGAGCACACAGCATTACACCAAGGAGTCCCAGGGAAGGAGCACACAGCCTTACACCAAGGAGTCCCAGGGAAGGAGCACACAGCATTACACCAAGGAGTCCCAGGGAAGGAGCACACAGCATTACACCAAGGAGTCCCAGGGAAGGAGCACACAGCATTACACCAAGGCCCCAATGTGTACACCATGAGAGGGATCTGGCTGACTCACAGCAGGTTACTGGGCGAGACTCCTGCTGGGAGTGCTGTGTATAAGTGAGCATTAGTACTATATACGGATGGATGTGTCTATACAGGAGGTAGCCATGTCACTCACCTCAGACCTGTCTGCCCGGCTCCTCTGTGCTGGGTGCTGCCCCTGCCCCGGTCCTGGGTGCTGTGCTGGGTGCTGCCCCGGTGCTGGGTGGTATCCCTGGGTGCTGCCCCCGGTGCTGGCAGGGTGTCTAGGCCCCACAAGCCGCTGTTTACACCCGGTCTGCCCCCACCCTCTCGAGCTGAATCGGATCTTGTTTTTATTTTCTGCAAAGTTTTTTTTTTTTTTTTTCCGGCTACATTAAACAAAGGTCTGACAAATCCTTCTTAAGGAGGAACCCACGGGCTGGCAGGGCTGGGCGCTTCTTATAGGGGGACCTCTAGTGGCACGGATGAGTTACTGCAGCTAATATGCCTGGACATGACAGCGACCTGATTACAGCTGTGGATTCATATCTGTGTCATTACTATATATATTATGTCATTGTCTGTCTACAGTGCGGGGGGGGGGGGGGGGGGGGGGGGTAAGTATTTGATCCCCTGCTGATTTTGAACGTTGGTCCACTGACAAAGAAATGATCAGGCTATAATTTAATGGTCGGTGCATTTTAACAGAATAACAAAAAAACAAGAAAAACGCATGTCAAAAAAGTTATAAATTGATTTGCAGGTCAGTGAGGGAAATAAGTATTTGATCCCTTATCAATCAGCAAGATTTCTGGCTCCTAGGTGTCTTTTATACAGGTAAGGAGCTGAGATTAGGAGCACTCTCTTAAAGGGTATATAAGACACCTGCCGACAAAAGCAATCAATCAGATTCCAAACTCTCCACCATGGCCAAGACCAAAGAGCTGTACAAGGATGTCAGGGACAAGATTGTAGACCTACACAAGGCTGGAATGGGCTACAAGACCATCGCCAAGTAGCTTGGTGAGAAGGTGACAATAGTTGGAGCGATTATTCACAAATGGAAGAAACACAAAATAGCTGCCAATCTCCCTCGGTCTGGTGCTCCATGCAAGATCTCACCTCGTGAAGGTTCAATGATCATAAGAACGGTGAGGAATCAGCCCAGAACTACACTGGAGGATCTTGTTAATGATCTCAAGGCAGCTGGGGCCATAGTCACCAAGAAAACAATTGGTAACACACTATGCCGTGAAGGACTGAAATCCTGCAGCCCCCGCAAGGTCCCCCTGCTCAAGAAAGCACATGTACAGGCCCGTCTGAAGGTTGCCAATGAACATCTGAATGATTCAGAGGAGATTTGGGTGAAAGTGTTGTGATCAGATGAGACCAAAATCAAGCTCTTTGGCATCAACTCAACTCGCCGTGTTTGGAGGAGGAGGAATGCTGCCTATGACCCCAAGAACACCATCCCCACCGTCCAACATGGAGGTGGAAACACCTCCATGTGGGGACGATGGACGGGGCCATGTACCGTCAAATCTTGGGTGAGTACCTCCTTCTCTCAGCAAGGGCATTGAAAATGGGTCGTGGATGGGTATTCCAGCATGACAATGGCCCAAAACACACAGCCAAGACAACAACGGAGTGGCTCAAGAAGAAGCACATTAAGGTCCTGGAGTTGCCTAGCCAGTCTCCCGACCTTAATCCCATAGAAAATCTGTGGAGGGAGCTGAAGGTTCGAGTTGCCAAACATCAGACTAGAAACCTTAATGACTAGGAGAGGATCTGCAAGGAGGAGTGGGACAAAATCCCTCCTGAGATGTGTGCAAACCGAATGGCCAACTACAAGAAACATCTGACCTCTGTGATTGCCAACAAGGGTTTTGCCACCAAGTACTAAGACGAAGGGGTCAGATACTTATTTCCCTCTATGAGCTTGCCACATCTTACCACTGGGATTTTTTCCCATTCCTCCTTGCAAAACTGCTCCAGCTCCTTCAAGTTGGATGGTTTGCGATTGTGAACAGCAATCTTTAAGTCTGACCACAGATTTCCTATTGGATTGAGGTCTGGGCTGTGACTAGGCCATTCCAACACATTTACATTTCCCCTTAAACCTCCCAAGTGTTGCTTTAGCAGTGTGTTTGGGGTCATTGTCCTGCTGGAAGGTGACCCTCCGTCCTAGCCTCAAATCACACACAGAGTGGTACAGGTTTTGCTCAAGAATATCCCTGTATTTCGCACCATCCATCTTTCCCTCAACTCTGACCAGTTTCCAAGTCCTGGCTGTTGAAAAACATCCCCACAGCACGATGCTGCCACCGCCATGTTTCACTGTGGGGATGGGGTTCTTTGGGTGATGTGATGTGTTGGGTTTGCGCCAGACATAGCGTTTTCTTTGATGGCCGAAAAGTTCAATTTTAGTCTCATCAGACCAGAGCACCTTCCTCCATACATTTTGGGAGTCTCCCACATGCCCTTTCGCAAATTTAAAACGTGCCATTTTGTTTTTTGCTGAAAGTAATGGCTTTCTTCTGGCCACTCTGCCATAAAGCCCAACTCTATGTAGCGTACGGCTTATTGTTGTCCTATGTACAGATACTCCAGTCTCTGCTGTGGGACTCTGCAGCTCCTCCAGGGTTACCTTAGGTCTCTGTGCTGCCTCTCTGATTAATGCCCTCCTTGCCCGATCCATGTGGTTTGGTGGGCGGCCGTCTCATGGCAGGTTTGCTGTTGTGCCATGTTCTTTCCATTTGGTTATGATAGATTTGATGGTGCTCCTGGGGATCATCAAAGCTTTGGATATTTTTTTATAAACTAACCCTGACTTGTACTTCTCAACAACATTGTCCCTTACTTGTTTGGAGAGTTCCTTGGACTTCATGACAGTGTTTGGTTAGTGGTGCCTCTTGCTTAGGTGTTGCAGACTCTGGGGCCTTTCAAAAAAGGTGTGTATATGTAATGACAGATCATGTAACACTTAGATTGCACACAGGTGGACATCATGTCACTAATTATGTGACTTCTGAAGGTAATTGGTTGCACCAGAGCTTTTTATGGGCTTCATAACAAAGGGGGTGAATACATACGCACATGCCAATTTTCTGTTTCCTATTTCTAAAAAATTGTTTTATGTATTTTTTTTTCTAATTTCACTTCACCAACTTAGACTATTGTGTACTGATCCATCACATAAAATGCAGATTAACAAAACATTGAACTTAAGGCTGTAATGTAACAAGATAGGTAAAAAGTCTGGGGGGTGAATACTTGCAAGGCACTGTATCTGTGTCATTACTATACTATTAAATGACGGTATAATTTGTATTTTTTCTCTCCCTCTCCTGTGTCTCTTCCCCCTTCCTTGTGTCTCCTCCCTGTGTCTTTTCCGCCCTCTCCCTTCCCCTGTGTCTTCTTCTCCCTTGTGTCTTTCCCCCTCCTCTGCGTCTTTTCCCACCTCTCCCTTCCCCTGTGTCTTCCTCCTCACTCTCCTCTGTGTCTTCCTCGCCCTCTCCCCTGTGTCTTCCTCCCCCCTCTTCACTGTGTCTTCCTCCCCCCCTCTCCCCTGTGTCTTCCCACCCTCTCCCCTGTCTTCCTACCCCTCTCCCCTGTGTCTTCCCCCCTTTCCCCTGTGTCTTCCCCCCTTTCCCCTGTGTCTTCCCACCCTCTCCCCTGTCTTCCTACCCCTCTCCCCTGTGTCTTCCCCCCCCTCTCCCCTGTGTCTTCCTCCCCCTCTCCGCTGTGTCTTCCCCCTTTCCCCTGTGTCTTCCCCCTTTCCCCTGTGTCTTCCTCCCCCTCTCCCCTGTGTCTTCCTTCCCCCTCTCCCCTGTGTCTTCCTTCCCCCTAAACCCTGTGTCTTCCTTCCCCCTCTCCCTGTGTCTTCTTACCCCCCTCTCCCCTGTGTCTTCCTAGCCCCTCTCCCCTGTGTCTTCCTCCCCCTGTTTAACCCTCATGGGCATGGAGTTCACCAGAGCCTCACAGGTTGCCACTGGAGTCCTCTTCCACTCCTTCATGATGATATCACGGAGCTGGTGGATGTTAGAGACCTTGCACTCCCCCACCTTCCGTTTGAGGATGCCCCACAGATGCTCATTAGGGTTTAGGTCTGGTGACATGCTTGGCCAGTCCATCACCTTTACCTTTAGCTTCTTTAGCAAGGCAGTGGTCGTCTTGGAGGTGTGTTTGGGGTCGTTATCATGTTGTAATAATGCCCTGTGGCCCAGTCTCCTAAAGAAGCTGAAGGTAAAGGTGATGGACTGGCCAAGCATGTCTCCAGACCTAAACCCTATTGAGCATCTGTGGGGCATCCTCAAATGTAAGGTGGGGGAGTGCAAGGTCTCTAACATCCACCAGCTCTGTGATGTCATTATGGAGGAGTGGAAGAGGAATCCAGTGGCCACCTGTGAAGCTCTGGTGAACTCCATGCCCATGAGGGTTTAGGCAGTTCGTTGAAAATAATGGTGGCCACACAAAGTATTGACACTTTGGCCCAATTTGGTCATTTCGAGAGATGTCGCGAACAGTTCGCCCGCGGACTATTCGCAGCGATTTTGGCATGTTCGCGTTCGCATCAGACGGCGAACACATGAGCTTTTCGGTTCGCCTCCTATTCTTTATCATTGAGGAAACTTTGACCCTGCACCTCACAGTCAGCAGACACATTCCAGCCAATCAGCAGCATACACTCCCTTCCAGGGCCATCCATCCGAAGGACAGCATACATTTTAGAATCATTCTGAAGCTGCATTCATTGTGAGAGGACAGATAGTGTAGCTGCTGGAGATTTAATAGGGAAATAGATAGCCAGGCTGTGTATTTAGCTTCCACTACAGACCTGAAGGACTAAATCTAATTTCAGTTGCCTGCCTGTGTCAGGCTCACAGCTTATATTGTGCTCAGTGAAATAAAACAACACTTTTTTGACTGTAATAGATTGAATAGCAATTGCCTGCCTACAGGCGCGTGTGTGAAGCCTATTGCATCTACTCTGCCAACTTTTGCCAGTGCACAGTGACACTCCTATCTGGTGGCACCTTAGATTGCACGCGCAGTGCCCCAAATTTGAAGTAGGAGGTCCGACCAAGCATCTTTTTCCATCTCCCTGTTCCAAAAATCCATGCCATATACACACGTCCCCTAATAGTGGATGTAACAGGGATTAAACCGATAGGAATAGTACAACTTAACAGTACACACCTTATAATAACGCAGACAGAGGCAATGCAGTGAGAGGAGTCTGAAGAAGAGGAGTCAGAGGAGGAAGGTGGCTTTGAGGAGGTGGAAGACCAAACACAGCAGGTGTCCCAGGGGGCTTGTTGTCACCTTTCGGGGACCCTTGGTGGCTGGGTGTAGGAAGAGACCTTCAATGACATCAGTGAGGACAAGGAACGGGACATGGCTAGCTTGGTATCCAACCTTGTGCAAATGGGGAGTTTGCGGTTGTGCAAAGGGACTGTTTGCGGTTGTTTGCGGTGCATTAAACAGGGAGATTGGTCTGTTACTGTGAAGCGGGTGTAACCCTTACACTACCTGATCGATACAACATCATACCTGATGTTTTAAAGCATGTTATTTCAAACAATTTAGGAATGTTAGGTAATTTATGCCCTTTATGGCTTAAAACCAGACTCTGCATCAACTATGTAATTTTCCGTGGGAGTTTTGCCATGGACCCCCCTCCGGCATGCCACAGTCCAGGTGTTAGTCCCCTTGAAACAACTTTCCCATCACTATTGTGGCCAGAAAGAGTCCCTGTGGGTTTTGAAATTTGCCTTCCCATTGAAGTCTATGGCGGTTCGCCGGGTTCGCCCGTTCGCGAACATTTGATGGAAGTTAGCGTCCGCTGTTCGCGAACCTAAATTTTGATGTTTGCGACATCACTAGTCATTTCCACTTAGGGGTGTACTTACTTTTGTGAGATACTGTGTATATCTGTGTCATTTATAGTTGATAAAACGAACATGAAAGGAACCTTATAGAAAATAAACTTCTTACCTAGTTTCACTGGGTGTGTCCTGATGACAATATTTCCAATAGCCCTACTGAAAGCACTGGCACCTTCAGTTGCCACATATCCAATGTAGTAGCGAAAAGGCTTCTTTCACCTGAAGAAATGGATAAACAGGATTAAAGGGACCTCAACTTCCTTGTAAAGATCATTAAAAACTGACTATACATTGTACATGCATTTTTTTCTCTGCAGTAAATCATTTCTGAAATATTTAGAATTGAGTCTGGCATATGTTAGCAACTTGCAGCATATGTTGGTCATTTTATGAGGTACCTTATTAAAGGGACAGTCACCCTAAACAGGAAGTTGATTTCATTTTAAAGAGCATTAAGAACTGGCTGTATAATGTACTAGCAGTTTTTCTCCAAAGTAAATCATTTCTGAAGTATTTAGAATTGACTTTGTGGTTCCTGTTGTGCATCTCAGAGTGCTTGATAAGTGTGGGAGACGAGTCCAACTGCTAGATAACATTGGTGGGCTTTATTTTGGCCACTTCAGAGACAGACAAACAGACTGTAATTCTAAATAGCAACTCCATGCTCATTTGCATATATAGCTACAGCAACAACATAACATTTCTCAGGAGTGATTCACTTTAGAAAAAAATGGATAACACAACATAAAGCCAGTTTTGGTCCTTTCCCTTTTGAAATTCGCCAACAATTTTCCAGCAGTGCCGCCCACCAAATGCTAGTTGGCGCTGCCGATTTTCAGTGCCCATACCATAGAGTTAGGGTTAGGTAAACTTTTCTGGTTAGGGTGAGGGTTAGGGTGACCTTTTAAGGTTACAACTTGTGTGAAATATCGCAAAATATATGCAACGCCATCTATCGGCCACTTGCTGGAACTGCAGCTATCAGTGGTGGCAAATTTAAAACAGGATAGATCCCCAGTTTCTCATGCTCTTTAAGGATAACCTAAACAAACAACTTGGTTTTGGGGTGACAGAGCTCCTTTAAAGTGATCAGTGGTAGGCAACTCAGTCCTATGGGACCAGGATTTCAGAATGTATGCAGCTGAATAAATTAGCACAGAGATCCTGAAATCCTGGCCTGTTGACAGACCATGGAGGGGGGGATGTTACCGAAAAGTAGTCTGCTGAGTTTGGGATGATATAGGAAAATATAATGCTTTTATTATGTCCAAATGGATTAGGCAGTAATGTAACAGCGTTCAGAGGGCATTGGCCAATCGGATTACAGCTGTGAATTCAAATCTGCGTCAGATTACTATATAATTATATGTTATCTTGTATCACAGACCTTGTCTAGAGCAATTAAAGGAGGAGCATTTTAACACTTACCTAATAAATTCTGACGCTCTTGTAGATTATCCCCAATTCCATGTATCCTATAGGACAGAATAATCAAGATGACATTTGTCTTAATTCTATATTTTTTCCATGTCTTGGCCCATTGCTGACCCCCAGCCCTGAAGTCTGACATAGTCTGGCTCTTTATGACATGCCCCATGATGTAGCTAGAGCAGGACCATCATGTCCCTTTATCTATTTATTTGTCACTTTAATGTTATAATATGGATAAAACATCATTATAATCATTATAATATTTTAGGACGTTAGTGTCCTTAAGGCGTTCTAGCAGTTATTTTGGTGACTTTAGTTAACAGCTATTTGATGAGGCTGAGGCTGATGAGCTTCTTTATACAGATGAGTTTTTAGTGATTTTTTGGAAGGATTTGAGGCTGGAGGATAGTTTAATGGAGCGAGGCAAGGAGTTCCAGAGAATAGGGGCAGCATGAGAAATGTCCTAAAGGTGGAGTGAGAGGAGGTGATAAGAGAGGAGGAAAGAAGAAGGTCATTAGCAAAGCGAAGAGGGCGGTTGGGGGAGTATTTGGACCTTTCCTGATTTATGCTACCCACGTGCACGTGAGCCGTGCGCTCGTGCATGGCACTGGAAGCCTCCTGTTGCCGGGCGTGCTTGCGTCCCGTGTCCCAATGTACTCCCTAAGCCCCTACACCCCTTGCCGGCCCTAACCCTAACCCCTTAAACAAGTTACCGGGCCTAACCCTATACCTAACCCCCAACCCTAACTCCATACACCCCTTCCGGCCCTAACCCCCTATCCCTAAGCCCCTACACCCCTTGGTGGCCCTAACCTCCTAACCCTCTTAGCCTAACCCCCTAAAACTAAGTCCCTAACCCTAACCCCCTACATCCTTTCCGAACCCTAACCCTGTAAATGTAACCCGAAAACCACTAACCGGCCACAAGGAGACAGCTTCATCGTCGCAGGGTAGTGCAGCATGCGTGCGTGCACATAACAGATGCACGTGCACGTGTGGTAGCATAAAACAGGAAAGCACCAAGTATTTTGAGCCAAGAGCAGAGATATAGGGGGTGCGCTGTAGATGAGGGAGTTATACATTCGGGTCCTGATTTTGCATTTTATTCTCTTGCTCTTGTTCCCACTTTTTATACATGTTATGAACATGGGGAGATTTATTTTTTTAAATAATTTATATAAAATTCTATCAACTAACAGCATTGTAATGATATTTATATAGGTATTTATAGTTTTGTTTATCATTTTATACTTTATTGGTATAGATTATATTGTGTTTGGTTATTGTATCTGAATATATTATTATTTAATTCCATATATTTATTATTGTACTAATAATAATAATAACAAAACATAAAACAATCACTAGCTGCTGATGACTTATCTAGGTAATCCCAAATCATGTCTGTATACATATGAATTTCTTCGGATATTGAACCTTTATCACAGGCTGGCAGGCAGCAGGCTATCAGGATGGAGTTGTCATGTGTGGCTGAGCCAGGACTACATATCCCAGAATCCCTTTCACACCAGTGGATGGGGCTACGTGTGACTGACGCCTTGTACACTCAGTGACTCTGAGCCAGGCTGAGGAGGGAGCAGGCAGCATGGAGCACTTCTTACAAGACTGTAAGGCCGCCTTAAAGGTAACAATGCACCGCCTGCAGGGTATTATCACAGGTTACACGTCTGGTCTGAAGAGCTAACACTCTATTGTGTGTAATGCCTGGGTAATGTGACACCGCAAAAGCCACAGCTTCTATTTCCTGCTAATGACATGCAAATAGACTTCTAGGAACTGGCAGCTCCCTGTGGTCTGGTGATAGAAGTGGGTCTGCAAGTGACAGGCTGTGATACAGTGTAACATACATAGCATGGTCCTTGTACAGCTCCTCCAGGACTCCCCAAGACATCTCCCATTCCTTGGAGGATCCTTTGCAGCACATTGGTTTGTTTATCTTACTGAAGACCTTCTCGTTTTACTTGGAGGGTTCTTATGTCTTGATGGCTGTGCTTATTGTGTAACAAGACATGAGAAATAGATCCTAATACTTCTTATTGATTCTTGGGTGTCACTAGGTATATAATATCCTTGGGTATCTATTTATTTGTATGTGCCTTGTTTTATAAGCTCTGTTTTACTGCCTAAAATCATACAAATATTATTTGATCGAGTCTGCCCTCTGCAGCTCATGAAGACGCAGACTCTTTAGTACATACTAACCTATCTGTGATCATCTCTCAGCAACATGCTGCGGAGACATGGTCCCTGATAGGCTAGGGCAGTACACTGCACATCCAGCCTTACAGAGTCTGTTTCTACGTACACTGTAGTGGGCAGACCCATACCGGGACTATTTATGTACATGAAAGGGACCTTCCTGTTTTCTCCCCACGATCAGCAGCCAGTAGGTGGCACAACAATGGCGCCTAGACTTTATTCAAATTGTTGTTCGTGTTCAGGGTTAGGGTAGTGGCAGATGATCAGCGGTATTATCCTGTTTTGTGTGCGCCGCTGTTCGCCGGTGTTGTGCGCCACAGCATACGCTCCAAGAGCCATCTAGTGCTATAAATGAGCTACTACGGACAGTAAGTCGTTAGGGGGTTGGGTTAAGGGGTTAAGTTTAGGGGGTTAGGGTTTTAGGGTTAGAAAGTGAGGGTTAGGAAGTGAGGGTTAGGGTTAGAGGGTTAGGAAGTGACGGTTAGGGGGTTAGGAAGTTAGGGTTTGGAAGTGAGGGTTAGGGTTATAAAATGAGCTACTACGGCCAGTAAGTGGTTAGGGGGTTGGGTTAAGTTTAGAGTGTTAGGAGGTGAGGGTTATAGGGTTAGGAAGTGAGGGTTAGGGTTAGGAAGTGACGGTTAGGTTTAGGGGGTTAGGAAGTGAGGGTTTAGGAGTTAGGAAGTTAGGGTTAGGGGATTAGGAATTGTGGCTTAGGGGGTTGGGGTGTACTGCCTATTTTTCAACCCCTAGATGGTGATGCAAGTGCACCTGCGTTCCTAGAGTCATCGGCGCACTTTCACCAAGACGCACACAAAACAGGATAGGTAGGTCCTGAGTAGTGGTGCGCTGTGCAGGTCATTATATAAAGCTGATCATCTGCCTCTACCTGAACCCTAACTCTAGTCCAGATTGAACAAAGTCTCTTGGCGCCACGTACTGGCCTCTGCACATCACTGCTGGTGGGGACAAAACAGTAAAAAGATACACAGGGACATAATATACCTGGGAAAATCCAGAACCTTCCATATCCCTTTAAGTATAGATCACCATCTTGTGCAGCAGATCTGTCATGTAAGGAAACAAGTCGGGGGAAGAAATCTATAAATAACAGCACAAGTTACAAGTTATTCAAAGGAAAGCGTCCCAGGCCCCGCGAGTATGTGAGAGTATGTGAGAGTATCTGGGAGTATCTGTTCCTCATTTTATATTCTTTATTACAGAGTATATGAATGTTTAGTGTTATTGTTATGTTTTTATTGTATACTCATATAATTGTACATTCATGTGTTATTTTCTTGGGTACACAAAGTGTGTCCTTTTCTCCAGGACAATACAGAATGATGTCCCTTTTATTTATTTATATTATTTACTAGCGACTTGCCCATTAAAAAATGACGGCAATGAAATTGTGAGTGAGCTAATGGTGTTTGGTGTATTTAATGTGGCGTCCTTCGTTTTCTATGTCGTGTGACTTTTTCGGAATATCCGTAGCTGTTTGGTGATGTTTTGCGTGTTTAGGGACCTTTAGCCTCGTTTTCGTTTTGTTCGGCGGCCATTTTTTCTCTCACTTAGGTGATTTTTGGGTCTCTAAACTCTGAAATTTGTGGTTAAATGGAGGAGGTGTAACTTCACTTGCAGAGTAACCTTTTTATGTGTTTGTTGTTTGTATTTGCTGTGTTTGTAATGATTTTGGGGTTGCGCGGGTTGCGTCCTTGTTTTTTAATCTCGTAGGTGTAAATCCGTAGGTGTTTGGTGGTGTTTTGCGTCTTTAGACTGCTGTAGCCTCGTTTTCGTTTTTTTCAGCGGCCATTTTTTCTTTCACTTAGAGAATTTTTTAGTGTCTAAACTCTTTTAATTTCACTTAAATTGAGATGTAACTTTAGTTTTTGAGGTCCTGGATGCCCCCTCTTCCTGTAGGTAAGCTTTTTATGTATTTGTTGTGTGTATTTTTTGTATTTTTCATGTTTTCATGTTTTGCGAGTTGCGGCCGATTTTTGCGAGGTCGTAATGGGTCGTAGCGTGTCTCGTATTTTCTTTGCGTTATGACGTAAATGTTGCGAGGGTCGCAGTTGCTGGCAAGGAGCGCCTTCGCCAACGGCTCGCATGCTCACAACTATATATGTGATAGTTTGCAAGTCTGCAATTGTGCCCAAACTGACGCTACTTAAAGGGACCCTGCCATGCCAAATCACTTGTGACAAATGGACTATGTGTTCTGTTGTCCATTTTTTTCTAAATTGAACCAGTCCTTATTTGGAAATGAGTGACCCGCACATATTAATTATCTCCTTTAATGTGTGAATTAAGATTACAGGTTGCTTGTCTGTCTTCGGGTTGCCAAATTCAAGACCCCCAACGTTATCAGGCAGTTACCCAACTTTTACCAAGCACTTTGAGCTTCACATTAGCAAACAGTCAATTCTAAATATTTCAGAAATGATTTACTTTGGAGAGTACATAATATAGCCAGTTCTTAATGCTCTAAATAAACCTTCCTGTTGGGGTGACAGTCCCTTTTAATAAGGTACCTTATAAGATGACCCAGATATGCTGCAATTTGCTAACATTAGACCATGGGCACTTTCCCAGAGTGCCGTCTGCAACATGTTTATGTTTGCCAGATATATCCAGGACAAAGAGGAAAAAGCCGGTCGGCTGCTGGAGCTACGGCCTCTGCCCTATTCACCATTCCTCAGGCAATTTACACAAATTCCTGGTTTCCACCAGAGGCTGCCGTCTTATTCTCTCTTCACCTTCTTCTCTCTGTCTTGCACTATGGAGAGAGGAATATCTGACCTACTTCTGATGGAGCCAGCCAATCCTCTGCACAGTAGCTTGGTAATATCCATGGCAATTTGATCTGTCATCTTATATATTTCTTCCAGTTCAATTAGATCATAAAACACGTAACTTGTGCCTGTAAAATGGCATAAAATGCAGAGTCTTGCACAATATTTTCAGCCGTTCCCAAAACATGAAGCAAATATACATAGCATAAATTGTTCTGAGACATAGATCATATAGCGCGACTCTCAAGGCAGCCGGGGTGTTTGCTGAGAAAGTCGGAGAGTAACACTCAGTGACGCGTACTAACCGGAGCTCAGATATCTTACTGTAATCTGATTTAGGATTGACATTTGCATTATGCGATACGGCTTGTTGTTGGGATAAAGAACCGTCCAAATCATGGGTGTCCAACCACGGTCCTGGAGGGCCACACACATGCCTGGATTTGATGATATCCCTGCTGTGCACAGGGGAGTCAATCACTTCTTCAGTCAATCGGATTGACTCGCCTGCGCACAGAAAGGATATATTCAAATCCAGGCCTGGGTGCGGCCCTCCAGGACCGGGTTTGGACACCCCTGGTCCAAATGAACGGATAACCCATATGGAGGTAATAAGTGACATTTGGCTTTATATGTGATATCCATC
Source organism: Discoglossus pictus (assembly GCA_027410445.1). Taxonomy (NCBI): domain Eukaryota; kingdom Metazoa; phylum Chordata; class Amphibia; order Anura; family Alytidae; genus Discoglossus; species Discoglossus pictus. Next base: position 282,655,642 of record CM050168.1, read on the forward strand.
GTCAACAGTAATGGATTGGCATGAACAGTCTGACATATTAGCGCTACACAATATGTTGGCGATAATAATAATATCCACTATTTAGGGTAAAAATAAAAACAACAATGAGTCCCTCTATATTACTATTTTGCTTGTTCAAATGACCCCTGGAGCGTAGTCTCCCTTAGGGTGATGGGGGCTCCAGACATAGACCACCTATGGAGGTCAGATATACCTCACTGATGAGGCCCAACTAAGGCTGAATCATTTGTCTAGGATTTGCTGTTTCTCCTGTTCTGGGTAGAATTGCCTGGTATTTCGGGTCTGGATCACTCTATTTAGCCCAGACTGATATACTACAGGGGCTGTCTCCCGATAAAGGGCACAAGTGGCTTCTCTCCGTATAATCCTTGCTGGGCAATTTATATTTCTTGTTCTATGCGACTTTAACCTTAGCTCCCCACATTTGCATTGGGTTATCGGGGCTGTATGCATTCCTAAATTGCTGTTCAACTATCAGTTACATTGCATCCATATGCGACATTGTCTTTATATAGCGTAATGCTTTTGAGTACAGTTACTGAGGGAGATTTATATATCATTGGCATTATTTAATGCCCTATAATTTATTTAAGACATATTACCATATGGATCACAGTCAGATTTGAGGCTTTAACAATTTGTTAAGCCTTCCAGACAGGAGGGATCTCTTTGACGATCATATCTCTGTATCCTTCCAATCTGTATTTATATCTGTAGTCTCACATAAGAGATCCCTTTTTAGATATACTTTTATTTCCACTCCCCTACAATATCACATTTCTTCCCATGTATATAATGTGTGTTATTATTTGTGACTTCTTGACGCTTATTGTGACCTTGTATTAGGAATATATATTATTTTGTTAGGGCTTTTGCGTGACGCTTGTGGTACAGTTATAAATGGTTTGCTTTGTGAACTTAATTCCTGCAAAATGCTGAATTGATCTCTCTCCGTCCACTGATATTTAGTTGCTATGGGCCTCATTCAATTGCAATTCGGCCAATTGAATAGGGCTCTAAATAAGCACATAACATATAGTTTTTAAAGAAGTTATTAGTTAGTGAAAACCTTGCTTTTGGATAGATGCTTACTAACTTAAAACTTCTTTAAATAATATATGTTATGTGCTTATTTAGAGCCCTATTCAATTGGCCAAATTGCAATTGAATGAGGGCCTATGTCTTTACTGGCTCCTACTGGAATAAGCAGCCTCAATCCACTTAAGTCTCATTTTTAAGTAAGACACCACCCCCTAAAATAATATTGACATGAATGACACTGACAGATATCTAAATGGGCCCCTTGTAAGGTATTCCTGGAATGTCCCAAGAATACCAGTCACACCTGCCTAAAATAAATGCCCGTTTCACCGAAATTTAAATTTTTTCAGATTTTGATGAAGAGAGAAAAAAAATGCATGTATTAACTGGATTTCCGAGGACATTCGCATGGCCTCCATTGCGTCTTTGTAGATGTTTCTTGACACAGAGCATTACTTCCAGCCATTGCTATCGCTCTACATTTTCCTATGTGATGTCATACAAATATGGTTTTTCCTAAGCAAATGACCCGTGGGGGTTTATGAACTTGAAACATATGGTGTTTTTGTATATTCTCTCATAACATTAAGTCTTAAAGCAGTACTCTATAAATCAATTATCTCGCGGGGCATTGTGTAAGCACATTATTTCCAGACATCAGCTGCCGTTCGCCTGTAATCTTCACAGTAGCTAGGATACTGAAGCACCATAGTGGTATTACTGGGGCTTTTAGCATTTTAGGAGCAGAATGTATGACCTATTTTAATCAGCTTGGTATTTAAGCACCCTTTAAAGGATTCTGACCTTTTAATAAAACTTTGTCGCTCTCTTTGATATATATCGGTAAATTAATCTCTCTCCACCTGTCTGGAAACGTTGGGCTCCTTGGTTCCATAATGGTTGAAGTGACTTTCTTCTTTAAAAGGAAGCTAACATAAACCTACTGTGTGTAGCAACCTCTTTTAGTCACTTGTTTCCTACTTAGGGAGAAATATCCTGTATTATATCAGTTTGGTCCCACTCACTAGAGTGGTCCAGCCCCCGAAAAAAACCCAGACGTACGTTTCGGCCTTTATTGGGCTTCGTTAGTGAGGTATAGCTGATAACTCCCTAAGGCAAGTGCTTATGGTTCCAGTGCGTACTAGCTACACTTAGTTGATATTACTCGTTGACATCTTGAAAGCAACTAACTCCTCACGCTCCGCCCAGTTCTTAGAGTATTTCTTTCCATTTTACTTAATATCCAAAAAACTAATGTGCAGGCAGCAAGATGCACCTTTACTGAAGTATTATATAGGTACTAGCGACTTGCCCGTCAAAAAATGACGGCAATAAGATTGTAAGGTAGGTAATGCGGTTTGGTGGAGACGTTAATTTTGTTGGTGTTCCGAGATCCTTCGGCGCTCATTGCGAGGCTGTTGGTAGTTTGTGTGGTATGAGCAGCGTTGGCGGTCGTTTTTTGTATGCTAATGAAATAATTAATAAATGAATATACTTTACATATTTGGAAGTAATATATGCAGGAAGCATTGTGTTGAAGAGCTGACAATCTGTTTTGATGTTGCTGCAGCATACAATGTTGGTTTTCACTGTTGTGGAGCTGAGGTGTATGTGTCAGCAATGTGTGTAGTGTAAATAGGCTGCGTGCGCGAGGAAAATCCATTCGGGTAGCTGTGTACTTCCGCATTGTGTAAGTTAGAGTTGTAAAATGGCAGCTAATGTGTATGTGTGGTACGCGTCTGTGGATGATTTCGCATCCTTGGTAATGGTGTATCTTGGACCTCGTAGGGCTTTTTCAGAAAATCCGTATGTGCTTGGTGGTGTTTTGGGTCCTTTAGCCTTGTTTCGTTTTTTTGGCAGCCATTTTTTCTCTCGCTTAGGGGATTTTCGTGTGTCTAAACTCTTGAATTTGGACTTTAATTGAAGTGTAACTTCACTTGCAGAGGTCCTGGGTGCCCCCCTTGCTGTGGGTGAGCTTTTTATGTGTTTATTGTGTGTATTTATTGTGTTTTTAATGTTTTCATGTGCGCAGGGTTCGGGCGCTAAGGTCATAAAGTCCTGCGGCTCGTATTTGTGGATGCTAACTCCGTAAATTTTGCGGTCGCCGTGGGAGCCTCCACCTCCGCAAATGCGGTCCATCGATTTGCGAGGGTCCGCATTTGCAGGCCGCTTTGTGAGGGCCGCGTTGGCAACAAACCCCTTGCTCACAACTATATATGTGATCCTTCATCTATACATAGCAAGATCCCCACAGGAATCCCATTTTAAACATAGTAAATATTGAAAAATGTCCGCTTCCTGCAACAGAAAAATGTTATGAACTCCAGACTTCACGTGGTGATGACTATCTAGTAAAAAAAGGAAGTAAATGTGTCCTTTAAAGAAGAAATACATTCTGAACTAGCTGATGTAATCTCCTATCTTTAGCATTTTTTTACTTTTAAATAAATGTTTATTCAGCGGCTCAACTTGTAAATGAAGATTGTCCAAAATAAGTCTCTGAGACTGGGCTATGAGGCTATTAAGTTTAGTGCCCTGATTAAGGAATCATATATTATTTCTTTCAAAAGTATTTTAAAGAAAATCTTTCATGAATTATGAACTAGTAAATATATATATTATCATAAAATAATGAATATTTCATTTTAAAGGATCCAACTGGTTGATATTAAAATGACTTTGCTATTGGCCATACAACCACTTCCATTGGTATACTTTGGTTTCTTAACTGTATATGACTATTTGAATACTCTCAAAGGAGAGATTTAAAATCTTAAAATAATGAAGAAATGAAATGGCTGGTAAGAATAGAAGAAAGAGGAACATGTAAAATTAATTCGAAGTAATGCCCATCTCCAGGATAAGAAAAATGAATATGTATGTGCTGTATACTAAGAAGATAGCCATCTGTATATGCAATCTCCTCTCATGTCCGATTCCTGCTTGACCAGAAAGGTTTCATGAACTCAGTACTATCCAGTTTGTTTGGTTCATTGGGCCATATTATTGTAGACCCTCGGGCTTGTGCACTAATAGCTTTAAACAATATGTAAACTGAGAATTTTTCTGTATCGTAAACTCTGTTTTCTTGAGATCTCCTCTCCTCGCCCAGACTTAAGATATGCCTCCACAGAAAATAAAGACACTATCCAGACTAATAATGTCACAATAACATGATGGAGGATTCAAATATGCTTTAAGTATTATTTAAAAATATAGCTAATAATAAATACCGTATTTATCGGCGTATAACACGCACCTCATTTTAAGAAGGAAATTTCAGGGAGAAAAAATAAATTTCAAATAAAGAACTTTGAAGCAACCTCCCTCCTCCTCCTCAACCTCCCTCCTCATCCTCAACCTCCCTCCTCATCCTCAACCTCCCTCCTCATCCTCCCTCCTCAACCTCCCTCCTCATCCTCAACTCCCTCCTCAACCCCCCCATCCTCAACCCCCTCCTCCACAAACCCCCTCCTCCACAAACCCCCCCATCCTCATCTTCCTTCCTCAAACCCCCTCCTCAACCCCCATCCTCTTCCTCAACCCCCCTATCCTCACCCCCCCTCCTCAACCTCACCCCCCCCTCCTCAACCTCCCTCCTTATTCTAAACCCCCCTCCTTATTCTAAACCCCCCTCCTCAACCTAAACCCCCTAAATACCTCCCCCTCACTTACTTGAGGCGGGGGGTTTAGGTTGAGGAGGGGGGGGGTTAGAATGAGGAGGGAGGTTGAGGATGAGGAGGGGGGAGGGAATATCAGCGTATAACACGCACCTATGATTTGCCTCCTATTTTCAGGGAGAAAAAGTGCGTGTTATACGCCGATAAATACGGTACTTAACAACTTTACAAAGATGTACACCAGGGAGTAATAGGTAATAGAAATTATTGCATTGACAGCACAAGCTTGATACGTAGATCCGAAAAACTGATACGCAAAAAAATGAATGTATTTACGCACTTGTGTTGGCTAATGGGTGCGCTTCCTTATGGCCAGTCGATAAGTTTGGATGTTTTTGCTTTTTGCAGGATAAACAAGAGTCTCTTGATGTTCACGTGGTCATTGGAAATGAAGCCTGTGATTTGGATTCCATGGTTTCTGCAATTACTCTGGCCTATTATCTAGCAAAGGTTAGTAAAGCGTTGGACTATAACACGAGGAGGGATTGTACCTGAATCAAGGTCACATGGAGAAATATTTTGGTATGATTAAATACTTACGTTTTCATGTTTTTTTGTAGTATTTCCGTTCCTTTTCTGTATTCAAACACAGCTGTTTCCCAACAAGTAAACTCAAATTCCATAAAAGTCATGCATATTTGTCACTGTATATCCGTACATCTTGAACTATTTTTGATACCAAAGCAACAAAAACCTCAAGAAGTTTGAAAGCATAACCAATCTTATGGTCCCTTCCCTTAGGATAAGAAGACGTTACTAGAGAAATGACATACTCTTATTGTTTCAGACATCTTCCAGCAAAAACCTTGTATACGTTCCAGTGTTGAATATCCCTCGTAAGGATTTCCCTCTAAGGACGGAGAGCACGTTCTTGTTGAAGGCAAATGGTATTTCAGAGGAATGTCTTCTCTTCAGAGATGAAATTGATATCCAGAACCTTTATGAATCTGGACAGCTTGTTCTCACACTTGTAGATCACAATACATTGCCCAGGTAAATGAACATCCTTCTTGACAGATACAGTATAAACGCAATGATCTATAATAATGTCCTTTCTATAGGATACAGTTGTGCTCAAAAGTTTGCATACCCTGGCAGAAATGGTGAAATGTTTGCATTTAAAAAAAATATGACTGATCGTGCAAAAAATGACCATTTATTATCATATAGTTGTTTGGCTCCTACTTAAATCATAATGATAACAGAAATCACCCAATCGGTCCTGATCAAAAGTTTACATACCCTTGAATATTTGGCCTTGTTACAGACACACAAGGTGACACACACAGGTTACAATGGCAGTTAAAGGTTAATTTCCCACACCTGTGGCTTTTTAAATTGCAATTAGTGTCTGTGTATAAATAGTCAATGAGTGTGTTAGCTCTGACGTGGATGCACTGAGCAGGCTAGATACTGAGCCATGGGGAGCAGAAAAGAACTGTCAAAAGAACTACGTAACAAGGTAATGGAACATCATAAATATGGAAAAGTATATAAAAATATATCCAAAGCCTTGAAAATGCCAGTCAGTACTGTTCTATCACTTAAGAAGTGGAAAATTCGGGGATCTCTTGATACCAAGCCAAGATCAGGTAGACCAAGAAAAATTTCAGCCACAACTGCCAGAAGAATTGTTCGGAATACAAAGGAACTTGCCCGTAACTTGCGGGCTTGTTCAATTGAATCCATCCAATATTGTAGCAGAGTTCAAGCCCGCAGACATACAATCTGTATACCATTAGTTGCGGCATTACAATTGAATGAGGCTCCATTTCCTTAGTATTGCCCTTGACTAAACCAACTCCTGTACTTCTATGGGGAAAAAGGGTCACACAAATTCCTTGCAATGTGTTTGACCTGTTGGAACCACTTCTTCAGTGAATGGCAATGTAGACTGCAGCCGGACAGCACTATGGCTAATGATCTGAACAGACACTAGCTTAACACGTTGCAGAGCCCATTATTATTATTAACTTTTATTTGTATTGTGCCAACGTATTCTGTAGCGCTGTACAGGGGATAAGAACAAGGAAAGTACAGTATTAACAATCCGAAAATGAGGGGCATTATAGGACGACCACTTTGAAATGTCTGGTCTACCTGAGAATTCAGACATTTCCATTACTCCTCTTCTGATGGCTGCAAAGAATTTAAGGCTGAAATATACTTCAGTCATTATGTCTGTTTTGTTATGGCTACAAAAAAAGGCTGGTATTCATAAATAAACAGGTTTTCTGTGCCACCTTTATCCAGATGCTCTAATACTCACTGCATGTAAACGGGAGTTCCTTTTTGAGAAGGTCTCACTTTTTTAGAAATAATATTTCCATCATCCTGTATAGTATTGACCTGGTGTGAATCTGAGAAATCTCCATATAATATCCAAATTCTGGAATTCCTACAGAAAGTAACCTCAGAGCTACCGGGAATGCAACCCCAGAATATTCTCTCCATTTTCATCATTTAAATTGGGTCCAATTTTAACAACTTTTTGAGTCTTTTCGTATCCATTAATGTTTGGCTCCTCGCCATTAAGCCTTCCCATTTGCCATAACCTGATTTTGATATTTCAAGAGGATAGAATCACTAATGTTACTCCAGAATATTTCCTAAGGTTTTTTCCTTCTACCAAGAAGTAGTTCTCCCTGCTTTCTTCCCTAATCTCCCCCATAATTAAGGAAACACTTGTTTTCTCATCCATCTTCAGAGAAGGGGACTGGATTTATTTCTAATTTAAAAAGGGAATTCAGGGTTATCATGGATAATTAGAGAGGCAGTATTGATCCAGGGAGAAGTCCGGTCTTCGGTGTCTGGGATCAGGAGGGAATTTTTTTTTTTTTTATACAGCTAATTAATTGTTAATCCGCATATTGCAGATCAGAGGAGATCTTAAAAGGTTGTACTTGATGGACTGAAAGTCTTTTTTAACCTTAAATACTACATAACTATGTAACCAAATCCTTCAGAACCTCTGATTCTCTTTCTAACCTTTCCTACAGGTAAAATAATGGTGATGGCACAACCAAAAAACTCAGGCTACCCACTTGGCTTTTTAGCAATTTTGGTTAAAACCTCCAAATCTCACTCCAGATACATTCTACCAGGGCCCCCAAGTCATCATGGGTCAACTCTAGAATAGTTATAGTGGAGCAACTTTATCAAGTCTGGATCTCATGGTTTCTGGGGGCACCATCTTTGGGAGGAAAAGTCATTCAAAGTATTTTTGTTACTTCCTCCCAGTCTGTGATCATTTTTTTTTCTTGCTAAAAGTATTTATTAACACATTATTAAAGGTAATATTTTTTTTAATTAAAATAAAAATATGAAAAACATTCATTAAATAAGAAATGTGTTTAAATCTAAATTTTTCATTTTAAAACTATTGGTTTAATAAAAAAAAACTAAAGTTATAACACACTGAAACTACTTTATTGGTTATGTTTCTATGTATTATGTGGCACCTTTTTCTTGAAGGGCTGACTCATTCATGGAAGACGTGGTAACGGAGGTGATAGATCATCGTCCTCTTGAGAGAAAATCTTCGCACAATTGCAAAATGACAGCAGAGCTGGTAGGATCTTGCGCCACTCTGATAGCAGAAAAAATTCTCAGTGGAGCCCCAGATATTTTGGATTTGCAGATCGCATCTCTTTTGCGCAGTAAGTATAATCTTGGCTTATTTTAAAACTGTTAGTAATACTGAGCGAGCAATCAATGTAGCAAGGAAATGAAGAGCTTGTTAATTATTAAACATGTTTTGAGTGGATATACTTATTCTATTTCCCTTTTTTTGGTTGTATTTCATAACCGCAAATATGTGAAAACAGGAATTATGCAAGAAATAAGTAGTCGTGCAAAAAACAAATTATTTAAATGAATATCCATTTTAAATATGTCCTTTAAGTTGGTGAAATGTGGCTTATTATGAATATATATTTTTTTCCAAGGTACAATTGTTCTTGACTGTGTAAATATGGCACCTGAAGCTGGTAAAGTGACTCCAAAGGACACTGAGATCGTCACGAGGCTGGAATCGGTGTTTGTTAAACTCCCACCTCGAAGCGTAGTGTTTGATTCACTGCAAAAAGCCAAGTTTGATGTGTCAGGTATGTTTTTTTGCTGATTTAGGAGGTTGGACTTTACTCTATCACAAAATAATTAATTTACCCATTGAGGATCACCGTGTTTTCTCACTCGTGACGAGTTAGAGTGGATTTCTCCATGTGAAAGTGGAGCTGGGATGAGCTGAAGATAGTGTTGATATGATCTGGGGTTTTTAGGATTGGTGATGGTGAATACAATTTGAAACAACTTATATATATATATATATATATATATATATATACATATATATATATATATATATATATATATACATATATATATATATATATATATATATATATATATATATATATATATATATATATATATATACGGGGCAATACAATTTTAAGCCATGGGAATGCTGTTTGACACACAATGTAAACCGTTTTGTACTGTGAGGACCTTCAGCACTCATTGCGGGGCTTGCGCTGAGCGCCTTTGGCGCTCATCTCGTGCCTTGCCATGAGCGACTTTGGCCCGCATTGCGAGCCTCTCCTGTCGTTTACTTTTGGTCCTCTGAGCACCTTCATGAGTCATTGTATAGTCGTAATGTTATTAATGTGTTACGCGTCTCGTGAGCATTTTCCGGCTTTTGTAATAGTGTATCTTCTAGTTCATAGTTTGATGTGTAAAGTGCTACGCGTTTGGCAGTATTTTGCGCTGTCCGGGGTTGTGTAGCCTCGTATTTCATTGTTTTCGGTGCCCATTTTTTTGCGAAAATCGTCTAAATCTGCTTAAATTCGCATTCCACCTCACTCACAGACGTCCTGGCTGTTGCCCCGTGCTGTCTGTGATGTTTTTGTAATTTTTTTTTGTTTATTTATTGTGTTTTTTATTTTTTGTTTTCGCTGTTAGTCCGTTAATCTCGTATTTTTTTTTTCTAAGTCTCGCGTCTCGTAATTTATTTTTTTCTATGTCCTGCATTTGTCAACCACTTGCAGGCCAAGGTGATCCCGCTTTTATGAAGTGTTTTGTGGCTAAATCCCGCGTGTTTCATTGCCTCATCGTGTTTGTGGTGATAGTTGTAGTGCCTTAACGGCTAACTTGTACGCACCACGCAAAGCGTGACGACATCTCACACTTTGACAACTATAATATGTGATAATTCCTGTACATTTTGCTTTATAGGCCATGCTTTTATAGTGTCCCTATCCATTGAGTTTACTGCACTTGTTCCATTGGTACAATAAACATCAACAACTAAGCTCCAAAGACACTTTTCTATTCTCATTATACAATGGTTAATGCATGGAAGCCTCTTATCAGGAAAGACTCTTGGGCAGAGCAAGTTCTATCCCCTAGACACCTATTAAGAGTGGAAAAAAACAGACCTTTCAAGTGTAAGTTTTTTTTTTGTTTGTTTGTTTGTTTTGTCAATTGCATAATGTAATTGTTTTTCTTAATCTACCAATTTTTCATGCTAATATATAATTAAGAAAGGTCACACTATTGTACACTACCACAGTGGTCCGTTTACAGGAGAAACCTCCTTAGGAAACTATTATGGTTGTTTACTATTCACTACCTAGACACATTATTTAGTTGATTCACTATTTACCGTAATGGCCCGAATATAAACCGCACCTGTAAAATTCAAGGGGAAAAAGATAGTACTCGAATATAAGCCGCACCCACTTCCGGGGCATCAAGGGCAACGCAGCTGACGCGCACATTTCGCCAGGGGCTTCTTCCAGCCCTATATTTACAAGTTCTGTGTGTGGACTGTTACATTCATGCTACTTAGGAGATATTTTCATTTAATTTAGCACAGCATAGTTTATTTTTATTTATTTATTTTTTTAAGGCAGATTAGATAATCCCCAACTCTGCCACATTCTAATAGTTTTTTTTATTTTTTCAGGGTAGGTTTAGTTTTGGAGAATTAGATTAGTTTTTACTTTTTGCACTTTAGGGAGCAAGTGGCTGGCTCCACTTCTGCCACCTATATTAGGGTTTCACATTTATTATTTAATATTTTTTGCCCACTCTTTGACACTTACAGCCTTATTAAATTGCGATTCTGCAAATTAAAAAGGGCTCTATATAAGCACACAGCATATTTTTTTACAGAAGTTTTTAGTTTGTGAACTTCTATCCAGAAGCACTAAAAACTTCTGTAAAAAAAATATGCTATGTACTTAAATAGAGCCCTTTTCAATTTGCAGAATCGCAATTTAATAAGGCTGCTAGTCTGTATTACACATTTTATTTCCCTAGTAGTCTGGAGAAGACCATCTTATTACACTGTATTTCAGGCTTATCATGTTTCATGTAGTAGTTACATGAGGGTATTTCCTTTGCAACAAGGGCATCCATGTTCATTTTAAAGGACGGATTTTAACATGTTTGTAACATTTTTGCTAATAAAAATTATACTTGTTTAATTTTGAATACTCTTGATTATAGCCTTTTTTATTACTAATAAGAGTGATGAAATAGGCCATGCTGGTTGTATTGGAAGTTCCTTTTTCTTATTTTTTCTGTCTTTATACTCCTTTGCTGTGCAGTAAATTCCCTTGATCTAGAAGAAATAGGCTACTTTTATAATAAATTCAGAGTTCACTCCTGGAGCGTCTCTCCTCCTCCCATCATGAACCCTCTGGCGTCTTCTGATGGCGTCTTCCGATACGGTGCCACATCACAAGCGTGCGTTTTGAGACTTCTCCCCTCATAGTATGCCAAATTCTGATGGTACATCTCAAAATATATAGGAAATATACATAGTGCCACAATCAATTTGAAGCCTGCAAATCGCAGACGGCCGAATGTCTGCGAGTGAGTTGCGGGCTCCCGTTGGTCTCCGATTGCGATGCTATTCAATTGCTCAAGGCTGCAAGTTACTGCCACCAAGCCAAAACCGTAAACCATGCACTGTTTTGGAGCACTTCAGGACGGGAACATGATCAATTCAGCAAGCCCGTAACCTCCTGTTTCATATCAGCCAATGGAAAATTTGACATTATTACGTAAAACATGGAGGTTACATGCCAATCAATTAGGTTTGGGGGTCCAATATGCGATCAGGCTTGCAAACCCTCAAAATAATAAATTATGAAAATGAATGCCAATACAGTTCTAGTCCATATGGGTGGCCTGGTATGTATTAACTCATTGATACCCGAGATCGATTTTTACTTTTATTTCCTGCCAGTTTGCGCGCTTGAGACTGTTGTGCAATTAATTCTAATGTCTGTCATCGCTTTTGCGTTTTTACAGTGCTATGAATAGGTGTTTAACCCCCTTACGTGTCCTCTCCAGCACTCGTAAGATTTCCTCCTTCTTTTGCCATTTACGGGTGTGAAAACCATTTACGGGCTTGGGGAAATTGAGCAATTGAATAGCGATTTGCAGTTTTAGGCTTGCGAAAGTGAAAGCTCAAAGGCTTCGGAGGCTGTAAGTTGCAAGTTTAACCATCGCCATTTTTTCAAGCCCGTAACTCGGAAGCCGATCGGAGCCCACAAAAAGACGCCAATTGAATAGCTAAATAGCTTGCAACCTCACTTACGGGCTTCCGGATCTCGCGAAACCTCAAATGAATGGGACTCTAAGTGGGGTAATCAGAAAGGTAGTGTGATTAGACAAAAAAAGTAAAGTGTAGTAGCCTTCGGTGGCGCAGCCACAAACCAATTTAACCTGTACCTTACACCTTTATTATTATTATTATTATTATTATTATTAGTGTTATTATTATTATCCTTATCCAGTAAGCTATATACAGGGGTTTAGTAGAGGTCAAAAACAATTTTAATACATTGTAAAAGAATGGAGGGCACTATCTTTGAGCTTAAAATCCAAAGTACATAGAGCTTTCCCCAAAGCACTGACACAAGGTTGAAAATTCTCAAATTTACACCTCAAGATGTTCATAAGCCACATTCAAACTGGGTGTGTGTAAGGTGTAAGATTGATATTTTATTAAAAGGCATATGTGAATGACACTTGCTTTATCCAGGAACTTTATTGTACAGTACAATGGGTAGGAGATGGCTTCTCTTAAATTGAGCACATATCGCAGTGGAGAGGAGGCTGCATGCCGATATAGCAGTGGTGCTGAACACCACACAAGTGGAGGGTCTTTGGAGAGGAGGCTGTGTGCCTATATAGAAGTGGTGCTGAACACCATGCAAGTGGAGGGTCTTTGGAGAGGAGGCTGCATGCCGATATAGCAGTGGTGCTGAACACCACACAAGTGGAGGGTCTTTGGAGAGGAGGCTGTGTGCCTATATAGAAGTGGTGCTGAACACCATGCAAGTGGAGGGTCTTTGGAGAGGAGGCTGCATGCCGATATAGCAGTGGTGCTGAACACCACACAAGTGGAGGGTCTTTGGAGAGGAGGCTGTGTGCCTATATAGAAGTGGTGCTGAACACCATGCAAGTGGAGGGTCTTTGGAGAGGAGGCTGTGTGTCTATATAGAAGTGGTGCTGAGCACCATGCAAGTTGAGGGTCTTTGGAGAGGAGGCTGTGTGCCGATATAGCAGTGGTGCTGAACACCACACAAGTGGAGGGTCTTTGGAGAGGAGGCTGTGTGCCTATATAGAAGTGTTGCTGAACACCATGCAAGTGGAGGGTCTTTGGAGAGGAGGCTGTGTGTCTATATAGAAGTGGTGCTGAGCACCATGCAAGTTGAGGGTCTTTGGAGAGGAGGCTGTGTGCCGATATAGCAGTGGTGCTGAACACCACACAAGTGGAGGGTCTTTGGAGAGGAGGCTGTGTGCCTATATAGAAGTGGTGCTGAACACCATGCAAGTGGAGGGTCTTTGGAGAGGAGGCTGTGTGCCGATATAGTAGTGGTGCCGAACACCACACAAGTGGAGGGTCTTTGGAGAGGAGGCTGTGTGCCGATATAGCAGTGGTGCTGAACACCACACAAGTGGAGGGTCTTTGGAGAGGAGGCTGTGTGCCTATATAGAAGTGGTGCTGAACACCATGCAAGTGGAGGGTCTTTGGAGAGGAGGCTGTGTGACGATATAGCAGTGGTGCTGAACACCACACAAGTGGAGGGTCTTTGGAGAGGAGGCTGTGTGCCTATATAGAAGTGGTGCTGAACACCATGCAAGTGGAGGGTCTTTGGAGAGGAGGCTGTGTGTCTATATAGAAGTGGTGCTGAGCACCATGCAAGTTGAGGGTCTTTGGAGAGGAGGCTGTGTGCCGATATAGCAGTGGTGCTGAACACCACACAAGTGGAGGGTCTTTGGAGAGGAGGCTGTGTGCCGATATAGTAGTGGTGCTGAACACCACACAAGTGGAGGGTCTTTGGAGAGGAGGCTGTGTGTCTATATAGAAGTGGTGCTGAGCACCACACAAGTGGAGGGTCTTTGGAGAGGAGGCTGTGTGCCGATATAGAAGTGGTGCTGAACACCACACAAGTGCAGGGTCTTTGGAGAGGAGGCTGTGTGCCTATATAGAAGTGGTGCTGAACACCATGCAAGTGGAGGGTCTTTGGAGAGGAGGCTGTGTGTCTATATAGAAGTGGTGCTGAGCACCATGCAAGTTGAGGGTCTTTGGAGAGGAGGCTGCATGCCGATATAGCAGTGGTGCTGAACACCACACAAGTGGAGGGTCTTTGGAGAGGAGGCTGTGTGCCTATATAGAAGTGGTGCTGAACACCATGCAAGTGGAGGGTCTTTGGAGAGGAGGCTGTGTGTCTATATAGAAGTGGTGCTGAGCACCATGCAAGTTGAGGGTCTTTGGAGAGGAGGCTGTGTGCCGATATAGCAGTGGTGCTGAACACCACACAAGTGGAGGGTCTTTGGAGAGGAGGCTGTGTGCCTATATAGAAGTGGTGCTGAACACCATGCAAGTGGAGGGTCTTTGGAGAGGAGGCTGTGTGTCTATATAGAAGTGGTGCTGAGCACCATGCAAGTTGAGGGTCTTTGGAGAGGAGGCTGTGTGCCGATATAGCAGTGGTGCTGAACACCACACAAGTGGAGGGTCTTTGGAGAGGAGGCTGTGTGCCTATATAGAAGTGGTGCTGAACACCATGCAAGTGGAGGGTCTTTGGAGAGGAGGCTGTGTGCCGATATAGTAGTGGTGCCGAACACCACACAAGTGGAGGGTCTTTGGAGAGGAGGCTGTGTGCCGATATAGCAGTGGTGCTGAACACCACACAAGTGGAGGGTCTTTGGAGAGGAGGCTGTGTGCCTATATAGAAGTGGTGCTGAACACCATGCAAGTGGAGGGTCTTTGGAGAGGAGGCTGTGTGACGATATAGCAGTGGTGCTGAACACCACACAAGTGGAGGGTCTTTGGAGAGGAGGCTGTGTGCCTATATAGAAGTGGTGCTGAACACCATGCAAGTGGAGGGTCTTTGGAGAGGAGGCTGTGTGTCTATATAGAAGTGGTGCTGAGCACCATGCAAGTTGAGGGTCTTTGGAGAGGAGGCTGTGTGCCGATATAGCAGTGGTGCTGAACACCACACAAGTGGAGGGTCTTTGGAGAGGAGGCTGTGTGCCGATATAGTAGTGGTGCTGAACACCACACAAGTGGAGGGTCTTTGGAGAGGAGGCTGTGTGTCTATATAGAAGTGGTGCTGAGCACCACACAAGTGGAGGGTCTTTGGAGAGGAGGCTGTGTGCCGATATAGAAGTGGTGCTGAACACCATGCAAGTGGAGGGTCTTTGGAGAGGAGGCTGTGTGTCTATATAGAAGTGGTGCTGAGCACCATGCAAGTTGAGGGTCTTTGGAGAGGAGGCTGTGTGCCGATATAGCAGTGGTGCTGAACACCACACAAGTGGAGGGTCTTTGGAGAGGAGGCTGTGTGCCTATATAGAAGTGGTGCTGAACACCATGCAAGTGGAGGGTCTTTGGAGAGGAGGCTGTGTGTCTATATAGAAGTGGTGCTGAGCACCATGCAAGTTGAGGGTCTTTGGAGAGGAGGCTGTGTGCCGATATAGCAGTGGTGCTGAACACCACACAAGTGGAGGGTCTTTGGAGAGGAGGCTGTGTGCCGATATAGTAGTGGTGCTGAACACCACACAAGTGGAGGGTCTTTGGAGAGGAGGCTGTGTGTCTATATAGAAGTGGTGCTGAGCACCATGCAAGTTGAGGGTCTTTGGAGAGGAGGCTGTGTGCCGATATAACAGTGGTGCTAAACACCACACAAGTGGAGGGTCTTTGGAGAGGAGGCTGTGTGCCGATATAGTAGTGGTGCCGAACACCACACAAGTGGAGGGTCTTTGGAGAGGAGGCTGTGTGCCGATATAGAAGTGGTGCTGAACACCATGCAAGTGGAGGGTCTTTGGAGAGGAGGCTGTGTGCCGATATAGCAGTGGTGCTGAACACCACGCAAGTGAAGGGTCTTTATAGAGGAGGCTGTGTGCCTATATAGAAGTGGTGCTGAACACCACACAAGTGGAGGGTCTTTGGAGAGGAGGCTGTGTGCCTATATAGAAGTGGTGCTGAACACCATGCAAGTGGAGGGTCTTTGGAGAGGAGGCTGTGTGCCTATATAGAAGTGGTGCTGAACACCATGCAAGTGGAGGGTCTTTGGAGAGGAGGCTGTGTGCCTATATAGCAGTGGTGCTGAACACCATGCAAGTGGAGGGTCTTTGGAGAGGAGGCTGTGTGCTTATATATTAGTGGTGCTGAACACCATGCAAGTGGAGGGTCTTTGGAGAGGAGGCTGTGTGCCTATATAGCAGTGGTGCTGAACACCACGCAAATGGAGGGTCTTTTGAGAGGAGGCTGTGTGCGGGTTCAGCAATGGGTGGTCCTGTTGAGATGGCGAGGAGAAGATCTTTGGAGAGGAGGCCCTGTGCTGGGGTCTCCTGTGTGGGCAGGGCGTGTGGGGATAGTCTTTATGATCCTTGCATGCACAGGGAAAAGGGCTGGGTGGTGCCTGGGGGGAGAAGAGTGCCTGGGGTATGTTTATTAGTCTATACTGAGGATCAATTAAACCAAACCTTTAATATAAGTTTAGTTCGCCTATTAGGTCCATAAAATTCAAGGCTTCTATATTTGTGTAGGGAATGTGGATAACGGGCCACTTTCGCCAATATTGTCTATATGGTCTTTTAAATAACCAAACCTGAAAATGGTCAAAATGTGTTACATTTCACAAATTATAAATGTAATAATTCTGTACTGCAGACTTCTCTTGCCTGCTGTTATAAGCTTCCGTTTAGTCCTTCCTGGAGCACTGACAGTTGCACATGCCACATTCCATTCGTGTAGACAGAAATAGTAGCTTCTACAGTGGCCTCGGTAATAACGATAATAAATTAGAAGCTGTATTATTTTACATTCTAAAAACATTTTGCCTATTTTCAAGCTTAGTTCTTCGCAAGACTACATTTTAAAAATATAACCACAATTGTCCTTTAAGATTTCTGGGAGTTTCCATGTTCGTATCAGATTTCTTTTCTTTTCATGATATTCAATTTTGTGGTAGTTGCACAAATATAATTGTAAAAAAAAAAATACAAATACAAGCAGTTCTTGTTCTATTTGGGAATAAACAATAAATGGAAAACATCCTCTGCGCTCACAGTTCATACCAAAAAAAAAATGTACTATGTGAGGATTTGTTCTGAAACGGAAAACATGCTATGTTTGGTTATTAAATGATACTTTTATTTCTTTGTACACTTTTTTAAAACAGGTTTGACCACAGAACAACTATTGAGGAAGGATTTGAAAGCATTGTTCAGCCAGGATATTGTCATCGCCATCAGCGCAGTATACATGAAACTGGAGGTAACCATCCATATAATATATAAAATATCACGGATGAAAACAACTTAATGCGCCGTCTCTTTCAGAAAAGAAAATGTTATATTTATATTTTAAAATACTTTCATAATCCCATATACCATTGGATTTGTTCATATCAAGGAGGTTGATAGAAGCCACCCAGGGGTTATAAAAGCTTTGTCCCCTCTACTAGCCTTATATAGAAGTTACCTGGAATATGAAGCATCTGATAGAGGAGAATCCGTAGGGTATGCTCACAAGCTTTACATGAAAAAAATCCCCAAATAAACATTAAGAAACTTACCCTAAAGTCTTCAGTTTGCTGGCATTTGATTTTGAGAAGGAACAAGCTAAATTAGCATAAAATTTATAATTCGATTTGGTCAATGAAGCGGCAGCTACAACATTGTTGCAATGTCTGGGAATTCGGTCTCTGCAGCAAAGCATCATGGGGTGTGTAGTCTTTTAATCCCACCACAAGGAAGCAGCAGCTCAACCAGTGCTGCTCTGGAATTCTGCACTGTGCTTCTGTTGACTTGAAGGTTAGAATTGGGTTAAAAATCTTACTTCAATGCAGTTTTTCTATTGGTTAGTATGAGGTGCCGATGTAAGCAGCTCTGGGGGCGTGGAAACCATTTTTTTTAACGAAATCTATCTGTCACAGTTACATAATGATTTTACTACACCTACAATGGAGTGTCACAGTTACATAATGATTTTACTACACATACAATGGAGTGTCACAGTTGCATAATGATTTTACTACACGTACAATGGAGTGTCACAGTTGCATAATGATTTTACTACACGTACAATGGAGTGTCACAGTTACATAATGATTTTACTACACATACAATGGAGTGTCACAGTTGCATAATGATTTTTCTACACATACAATGGAGTGTCACAGCTGCATAATGATTTTTCTACACGTACAATGGGAGTGTCACAGTTGCGTAATGATTTTACTACACGTAC
Organism: Discoglossus pictus; assembly: GCA_027410445.1. NCBI lineage: Eukaryota > Metazoa > Chordata > Amphibia > Anura > Alytidae > Discoglossus > Discoglossus pictus. The sequence continues at coordinate 282,674,161 of CM050168.1, forward strand.
AATGGAGTGTCACAGTTGCGTAATGATTTTACTACACGTACAATGGAGTGTCACAGTTACATAATGATTTTTCTACACGTACAATGGAGTGTCACAGTTGCATAATGATTTTACTACACGTACAATGGAGTGTCACAGTTACATAATGTTTTTACTACACATACAATGGCGTGTCACAGTTGCATAATGATTTTACTACACACACAATGGAGTGTCACAGTTGTACATTTTTATTGATCGATCATTTTGCATCAGGGAATCACCGGAAACTAACCAATCCTGTTAAAAGGATGTGATCAAATACAGACTGCAAGTCATGTGCCACAAGGGCCCTGTTTACATCTCAGACGCCCCAAGGCACAACAGCTTCCTCCATCTTGTAACTCTCTAGTTCTAGGCGTTTGCCCCTAGCGGGGAGTCTATGAACTGTAGTATTTCATTGTTTATGCCAAGGAATATTTTGAAGTGTGAATTATGGCGCCCTTCATAAGGAAAGCGTTAATGCGGCTGCCTAGTCGGTCTAATGAGAAATCCGGCCATAAGTAGATGCCACATTTCTGACCTGAATTGAGTGTTTCCGTGCCCTAAATAATGCCACAGTAACTAACATTTGTAAACCCAAGCATTCAAAATAAATGTGCTATAGTATTGCCTGTATAAATAAGATCTTTTGTGTCAATCTGTTTAGTCTTTGCTTAACTGACATAAATAAGATTTATAATCTCTGCCTACAATGTTTTTGTTGCCAGGACTTTTTACAGAGGAGTAATCTAGAAAATGATATTTGTTCATTCTGCAACTCGCACGGATACAATGTTTTGGTAGCCATGGCTATTCATTTCAACAGCAGAAACGAGCCCGTGAGAGAGATTGCGGTGTACACCCAACAGGAAACGCTCAGAAATTCGGTATGTATGAGGGAAAAAACAATTAGCTTATTTTTAAATGAATATTTAGTAATAGCTTAATCTAATGCCCAGCTTGTTCATGACTTTTTTAAATAACAAAGATGGTTACAAACATTTTTTATGAGGACCTGGCACTGAAATGTCCTTCTTTTTCCCAGTTTTGTTCCACCAGTGTTGAGCACATTCCTGTGCAGTAAATAGGCAGCTGTAGGGATATGACATTAGTCACAATACATTGATGATAAAGTTGTTTATACAGATCTTTACTACTTAAAAGTCCTGAAAGTGGCCCTTGAAGTGCTGTGAAGTCGCGTGGATAAGTCCGGGTGGGTTGGGTTTTTGTGATTAGTTGGTGTGTGGCCGAGGTTATAGACCTTAGAATACAGTTCTTGATGGTTTTCTACCAAGATATACATATAATTACTATGTAGATTTAGAGGGAGACTGACGCATGTAGTTTGTTTAATTTTAGAGTATTACAAAACTGTCATAAATAATTCAACATTGAACGTGCAGCTCAATGTGCTAATTTACAGATCAGAATGCCGGAGAAAGGTGGCAGAGGGTATTGTTTTGCCCAAGAGACAGACAAGCAGTATGTAATCCTAATTAGCACTTGACAGCAGCTAATTAATATTCACTAATCACTCACTTGCATAAAAACAAAAAGGCAAATTATCTCAGGAATTACTCTGTTTAGAAATAAACAACTAGGACAATGTATAGCTAGATTTTCATGCTCTTTAAGAACAACTTTGGACCTGGCCTGTTATTTTGGCGCCACTCTACACCCCATCAAGGCTCTGTCCTCTTAAGGTGGATTAGTACAGTTACCACCATATATAGCAAGAATGATATAGGGTAGGAGATCAGAATGGGGGACCTGGGGGTAATGGTTGGTAGGAGATCAGAATGGGGGATCGGGTCCCCCATTCTGATCTACCCTATATCATTCTTGATGTAGATATAATAAACAACTTTTAAGCAAACCACCGGGTTGGATTTTGCACAAACCAAGAAGAATCATATACAGTACTGTTTCAAGCTTTTGGCTATCATCAGTATGAGGTAGATTCTGGTTTGTGAGTAGATTTTGTAGGATTGTGTATTCCACAACAATCATTTAGTGCAGTGATGGCGAACCTTTTTGAGCCCGAGTGCCCAAACCGCAATACATGCCAACTTTTTTTCCCTCTAAGTGCCAACACGGCAATTAAACCTGAATACTGAGTCTTAGACGAACAACGACAGGAACGCAGAACGTTGAAAATAAAACAAATGGCAGTTAGTGCGCGCCACGCAAATGGTGCTCAGAGGAGCAAAAGCCTCACATTATGTGGCAAACAGCATTGTCAGCCTTACAATTGTATTCCCGTCATTTTTGATAAAATTATAGACTGATCATTTCTTTGTCATGGACAAAAAAAATCCAAAGGGGATCAAATACTTCCCCCCCCCCCCCCCACTGTATGTATATATATATATATATACATTTTTAGAGAGAGGAAATTAATATTACATTAATAAGCCCATTCACATGTCTAAAAGGCAGGGCCATGCAAATGAGAATACAATGCACCTCACTCTTTTAATCCAAAAATAGCAATTTTATACATTGCTCCCTTAATGCATATGCCCGCTTCCCCTTGTCTCTCCCCTTCTCTCTTGACTACCACTCCCTCTTGTCTCCCCACATCATTGTCTCTCCCTCCACTCTTGTCTCTCACTTTCTCACTCCCCCTTGTCTCTTACACCCATTCTCCCTTGTCTCTCCCCTGCCCCTTATGTCTCCCCTTCCCCCTCCCCCACCCTTGTATCTCCCCTTCCCCCTTGTCTCTTCCCCCATTTTTCCCTCTCCCCCCACCCTCCTCTCTCGCCTCTTGTCTCTCCCCTCCCCCTTGTCTCTCCCTCCAGCCATGTCTCTTCCTTTCTCCCTTGTCCCCCCCCCCCCCCCCCTCTTGGATCATACACCCTTCTCTCTCCCCTCCCCTTGTCTCTCCCCTTCCTCCTTGTCTCCCACCACCCCTGTATCTCCCCTTCTCCCTTCCTTCTTGTCTCCCACCACCCCTGTATCTCCCCTTCTCCCTTGTCTCTTCCCTCCATCCTTCTCTCTCTCCCACCCTTATTTCTCCTCTCTTGTACCGCTTACAATTGTCTCTGTTTTCTCCCTTGCCTCTAGCCCCCCTTGTCTCTTTCCTTCCCTGTGTCTCTCCCTCCTCCTTTCTTTCCATTCTCTACCTCTCCCTTTTGCCTCTCCCCTCTCTCTCACTCCTCCCTTCTCTCACTCTCCCTTCTCTACCTCTCCCTTTTGCATCTCCCTCTTCCTTTCTCTCTCCTCTCCCTTCCTCTCATGTGCCTCTACCTTCTCTCCCATCTCACTCTCTTACTTCTTCCTTTCCCTTCTGCCTCTCCCTATTTTCTTTCTCTCCATCCTCCCTTCTCTCTGCTCTCCTTTCTTCCTCCCTCCCTCCCTCTTCTCTCCCTCTCTCTCCGCTTATCTCTCCCCCACCCTTGTATCTCCTTCACTCTTGTCTCTACCCCCACCCTTGTCTCTCCTTGTACTTCACTATTGTCTCTCCCACCATTCTCTCTCTCTCCCCCTTGTCTCTCCCCTCCCCCTTGTCTCTCCCCTTCCCCTTGTGTCTCCCATTACCCTTGTCTCTCCCCCTGGTCTCTCCCACCCTGCTCTCTCTACCCCCTTGTTTCACCCAACCTTGTCTCTCCCATTCTCCCTTGTCTCCCACACCCTTCTATCTCTCTCCCACACTTCTCTTTCCCATTCTCCACTGTCTTCCCCCTTCTCTCTCCCCTTCTCCCTTGTCTCCCCCACCCTTCTCTTTCCCCTCTTGTCTCTCCACTTCCCCTTGTCTCCCCCTTCTCCATTGTCTCTCCCCTTCTCCCTTATCTGTCCAACTCCCCATTGGCTCCCTACACCATTGTCTCTCCCTCCACTCTTGTCTCTCCCCTTCTCCCTCCCCCTTGTCTCAACCCTCTTCTCTCTCCCCCTCTCCCTTGTCTCTCCCCTACCGCTTGTCTCTCCCCTGCCCCATAACTCTTACCTTCCCCTTGCCTCTCCCCCTGCGGATCTCGAGGAGAGTCTGTTCGCCTGCGCCGCGCGCACGCTAGCACAGCCCTTCCCTTTTTAAGTGACGGGAGAGCGCTCAGGCGTCGTGCGCGCGCGATGAGCAGACCCAGCATGCTGCCGGCGACCTATGGCCGCGTGCCCACAGAAGGGGCACGGCGTGCCACCTGTGGCACGCGTGCCATAGGTTCGCCACCACTGATTTAGTGTATGGTGAGCACTAAAATGAGAAAAGCTCTCCGCCGTACAGAAAACGAATAATACATTAATATGCCCCTTTGCATGTCTAGAAAGCGGGGACATGTAAATGAGAATACAATGTACCTCACTCTTTCAATCCAAAAATAGCAACTTCATACATTGCTCCAACCCGGTGCTTTGCTTAAAAGCTGTTTAATACGGCGGGCATGTGCTTTAATGGAGCAATGTATAAAGTTGCTATTTTTGGATTGAAAGAGTGAGGTACATTGTATTCTCATTTACATGTCCCCGCCTTTTAGACATACAAATGGGCTTATCAATGTTATATATATATATATATATATACATATATATATATATATATATTTTTTATATATATATAGCTTTGGATTGAAGAGCGAGGCATTTGTGGACACATTTGCATGTCCCAGCTTAGCTTCCCAGAATGCAGTGTAATAACTGATTTTCTCAGAATTCCACCTTAAGAGGACAGAGCCTGGGAGGGGTGTAGAGTGGCGCTGAAATAACAGACCAGGTCCACAACTTTTGGGGTGACAAGTCCCCTTTAAGGTTAGATAGTTTATTCACACTATTGTCATAGACTTAAAGGAAACGGTTAATGTTATCCAGAATGTAAAAAATAAATAATTGTTTTTTTTTAGTATGAGGATTCCTCTTGATGAACAATAAATAATTATTGTACATACAGTTAGTATTTTATAAAGAACAATTCACAATAACCCGCCCCAACAAAATAAATAAATACTGACCCCATGATAGGACGTACTTATACAGTTTTATTCACTGTTTGACTATCCTTTAAAGGGATATGGAAGTTTTCCTTGTTTTTAATATTCAAATAAACTACCTAAGTAATCTAAACATAATTTTATTATCAAGTGTTATAAAAGCTGTGTTTTCACTCAATCAAACCTTCCAAACAGTCCATGCAAAGGACTGCCCCATAGCTCCGTCACACAGTGTTTCTATAGATGTACTAGCCAATTACAGACTTTCTCAACAGCATTTCAAAAAGATGACCAATAATATTTTATTATTAAAAACGGGGAAACTTTCCTATCCCTTTAACAGCAGTTGTGTCACTATATAGCCTCTAGATGGCGATCAAGCCTTACAATGCTCCCCCCAATGGTGTAAGCCTCTGCTGATTTTATCTTCTACTAGTACAGTAATGCATGGGTCATTATATGAAATTATTTCATCCGTACAGATGAATGTAGCTTTATGAGATGACAATTAACAAACTATTTAAAATTAATTTGTATGTGTAATACCAGTAGGTGCTGGAACCCGCCTAAGTACCCAAGGCTCATCCCCTTTTTTTTTTACAAGGCGGTTTGTCATGGGCATATTCTGTATGGTACCAGCAAAAAATTGGGATCTATCCTGTTTTATGTGCGCATTTGTTGCAGCGCCGACGACGACTGTAGGAACGCGGCCGCACTCCCGTCCCCATCTAGCTGTGAAAACTAGGTTGTACACCCCAACCCTCTAACCCTAACCCCCTAAACCTCACTTCCTAACCTGAAACCCCTAACGACTTACTGCTCATCACAGCTAGATGGGGACGCGAGCGCGCCTGCGTTCCTACAGTCGGATAGGTCCAAAAATGTATTACATATATACTTATACATGCACTTTCACAGCATACAGTGGTCATTTAAGCAGGCTGACCACCATATTGAGTAGATTAGTGGCTCCCAACCTTTTCGATCTGGGTGGAAGGTTAGTTCTATTCCATTGCTCCTTGGGACCACCTCCAGAACATTTGGGCCCCAGTGATATAATGTGTATGGCTTGCTATAATTCATCCAATGGTAGTGTTTAACGTGTCCACGAGGACAGACGGATCGGCTCTCGGGGGGCACCACACACAAGCTGCATTATATGTGTCAAAAACATAAACTCTAAAATCTTATTTAACATAGTTAAAGCTAGTTTTAACATAAATAATTCTTCTTTTTGATCCTGCATCTCCGCAATGTCAAGAATGAGACTAAGGTATTGCATTAGTACAGTAGCGCTGTTTTCATTGTCCCTGCTTTCTTTTATGTAAAAATACACTCTGATGATGAAAAATGACCCCTCGGATCAGTGAGAGTACAGCCTGGGACATCTTAAATAGCAAAATCTTAACCATGGCAGTTACTTATACATTTTAAAATCAATTTTAGTTCTATAAGACATCTAACAAAAGCCTTAAACTAAGGAACATGTGTACAAATTTGTCTTAAAGGAAATAACCTAAATGTGGCTTTAATAATTTACTGAATGTTCCTGCTGCTTGCTATCCGCTTTTAACAGCTATACGTCATTTTTTTCCCATTAAGCGGCTTTTTGGCTTATGTCGGAGTAATTAAAACAGAGTAGAAGCTACTTGATGCAAAACAAAGATGAGGATGGAGAAAGTCAGAGTATTAACCCCTGCATGTACTTAATATTTTTTAAAAGCCACTTTGAATAATTGTGTTTTAATTAAATAATAACTTGGTCATTGCTATACTAGTTCTTCACTTCAATTTTTCTTTATTGTATTTAAGCTAGGTCTGTCCCTTTGCCCGAATCTTCGGGCATGGTGAATCCAATTGCTATGTGAAGGGGCAAACTTTCTAAAATGACGGTCCGTCCCACATTCAATGGTGCACGTGGAGGGCATCTTCTAATTGTGGCTTCCTTTGCACATTCATTAGTGCACGTGGAGGGCATCTTCTAATTGTGGCTTCCTTTGCACATTCATTAGTGCACGTGTGGGGCATCTTCTAATTGTTGCTTCCTTTGCACATTCATTAGTGCACGTGGAGGGCATCTTCTAATTGTGGCTTCCTTTGCACATTCATTAGTGCACGTGGAGGGCATCTTCTAATTGTGACTTCCTTTGCACATTCATTAGTGCACGTGGAGGGGATGTTCTAATTGTGGCTTCCTTTGCACATTCATTAGTGCATGTGGAGGGGATCTTCTAATTGTGTCTTCCTTTGCACATTCATTAGTGCACGTGGAGGGGATCTTCTAATTGTGTCTTCCTTTGCACATTCATTAGTGCACGTGGAGGGATCTTCTAATTGTGGCTTCCTTTGCACATTCATTAGTGCACGTGGAGGGATCTTCTAATTGTGGCTTCCTTTGCACATTCATTAGTGCATGTGGAGGGGATCTTCTAATTGTGTCTTCCTTTGCACATTCATTAGTGCACGTGGAGGGGATCTTCTAATTGTGTCTTCCTTTGCACATTCATTAGTGCACGTGGAGGGATCTTCTAATTGTGGCTTCCTTTGCACATTCATTAGTGCATGTGGAGGGGATCTTCTAATTGTGGCTTCCTTTTTACATTCATTAGTGCACGTGGAGGGGATCTTCTAATTGTGTCTTCCTTTGCACATTCATTAGTGCACATGGAGGAGATCTTCTAATTGTGGCTTCCTTTGCACATTCATTAGTGCACGTGGAGGGGATCTTCTAATTGTGTCTTCCTTTGCAGCATGCATCTTTAAACAAGAGATTACCCAAGAGATATAACCGCCTACCTTGTCCCACAATGCCCCCCTATGCTCTGAACCCCTCTTAAGACTATGTCCCATTCCTGCCTCTACTCTATTCTGGTTCTGTGCTGTGTCCACACATGTATTTTGCATCTCCCGGAAGACCTGTTTCATCTCCCTGCCCAAGTATGATATGGAGTCCCTCACCCTTTTCTGGCTTTTTTCTTGCCACTGGGCTTTTGCAGATTTCATCCACAAATACAAACTTCCTTATTGCTCCATCTATATGATGTTTCCTGTAAACTTGCTTTGATGCTGCACAACGACGGCTTCTTATCTGATTGTGTATGTAAATAAATAAGTAAAATGTGTGCAATTGGATCATGTGGTCTTTAGAGACTGGTCGCACACGTAGTCCTGTATTAGCTGAAGGAGATCATCAGATTTTGTTTTTGTGCCGTGGTGAAGATTAATTATTTACCAACAATAATACAAAACAAAAATAGCCCCCCCTGTCTTCCTTCTACATCATATCTGTACACTTTACTGCCCACTGCCAAACCATGCTGAAATAAGATTTGCTAGCGATTAAAGGTTAGGGTGGTAAGGCCCAAATTATGTGACCCCCACAAAAAGTTGGGTTAAGACTGAAAAATAAATATTAGAAGGGAGCCAATGGAAACCATTACTGTTGCAAATGTACCAGTTTTATTCTGAGCTTAAAGGGATATGAAAGTTTCATGGATTAATACATTTCTGCACTATGTAGGCAAAAAGCAACCTATGTGTATGCAGCACATCTCATTAAACATTTTATTTGTATTAATATCTAAAAAACCCTCTAATGATTATGTTGACATCTCCAGGGGGTAACTACACCGGTATCTGATCCCACCCAATCAGCATGCAGCATCAGGGGAGCAATAATAACCCACTATTTACCTACTGTTGCTTGCTCAGCCAATCTCCTTGCAGCTTCCTGTCTGTATGTCAGCAGCAATGCATATCACATATCAGTGATGTACTACATATCCCAGGCTGCTTTGCTGCACAAACAGAAACCCCAAAGTTAATTCAAAAGTTTCAGCTAACCTGATTAGCCAAAACAAATCATTTTAAATTTGACGCTAATTTAGCCTGGCTTTAGGGGGTGTTATCCCTAATTTCCAACTATCAGAAATTACAAAACATTTTGCTGACTTCAATGTAAGTGTTTTAATGTTTATTTTGGGTTTTTTTCATGCGAAATTTTTTTTGCATTCACCTCTAATTTGCCTCCAGCAGATGCATTCATAATCCAGGAAATTGACATATCCCTTTAATAAAAAAACTAGTAGTAGATTACATACACACCACCCCTGCATCTTGAAATACTTGACTCAGACCTCTCCTTCATCCCCCACACTCTATCACTAACCAATTCCTGTCATCTCCACCTGCCTTCATCCTTTCCTCCTCAATGTTTTCATAATTTCAGTCTTTGTGTATTGCAACTCCATCCTAACTGTCCTTCCACTAAGCCGAATATCCCTACTCCAGTCTATCCTGAATGCTTCTGCCAGGGTCGCCCACCTCATGCAATTCTAGTTATGTTCCCATCTGCTAGTCCCTACAATGGCTCCCCATTTCCTAAAGAATAAAATTCTAAATCCGTAGCATTAGCCTCACTTAACATGAACTGTACAACATCACACCTCCCAATATCCCAAATCTTATCTCCAAATAAACTCCAAAACCAGCCTCTACTCTGTACCCAGGATTCCCACCTCTCGTCTGCTACCATTTCCTCCCTACACATTTGCCGGCAGGACTTGTCAAGATCAGGTCCATCTTCAAATATTCAAACTCTTTCTGCAACTAACCTGTTCAGAGAAGAGAACCATCTACCTCATTGACTCCATAACTTCATACAAGGACATCACTCTTGAACATTCGTCCATCCAGCAGTCCTTTTACCTCATGTTTGTAATGGTCCAAACTAACAGCTGCCAATAATTTATTGGCATAAAATAATGCACATAAATATACAGGAATATTGTCTAATATTTAAACCATTATCTAACACTAGCGACTTGCCCGTCAAAAATGACGGGGCAATAAAATTGTAAGGCAGGCAAAGCTGTTTGCCACAGACATAATTTTTTTTGGTGGTCCGAGATCCTTCGGCACTTATTGCAAGCCTCTTGGTTGTTGTATTTTTTTTTCTGATAGGCGCTCTTGCTGTTATTGTTTTGTCGGCGCTGATCTGCTTTTTGCGCTTCTTGCAAGGCTTTGTGTGCTATTAACAGCGTTGGCGCTCGTTGTGAGGCGCGCGGTGAATGTATTTTGTGTTATTGCGAGTGTTTTTTTTTTTTTTTTGTGTGTATATGTATTTTTGTATGCTAATTAAATAATTTAATAAATGAATATACTTTACCTATTTGGAAGTAATATATGCAGGAAGCATTGTGCTGAAGAGCTGACAATCTGTTTTGATGTTCCTGCAGCATACAATGTAGGTTTGCACTGTTGTGGAGCTGAGGTGTAAGTGTCAGCAATGTGTGCAGTGTGTAGTGTAAATAGGCTGCGTGTGTGAGGGGAAGCCGTTAGTGTAGCTGTGTACTTCTGCATTGTGTAAGGTAGTGTTGTAAAATGGCGGCGTATGTGTATGTGGTACGCGGGTGTGGATGATTTAGCGTCCTTGCTAAAAGTGTATCTTGTACCTCGTACGTCATTTTTTAAAATCCGTATGTGCTTGGTGGTGTTTTGTGGCTTTAGGGTCCTGTAGCCTCGTTTTTTTTTTTTTTTTTTTTCGGCTGCCATTTTTTCTTACGCTTAGCGGATTTGTGTGTGTCTAAACTTGGGAATTTGGACTTAAATCGAGGTGTAACTTCACTTGCAGCAGTCCTGGGTGCCCCCCCTTGCTGTGGGTAAGGTTTTTATGTCATTTGTGTGTGTATTTATTGTGTTTTTAATGTTTTTAGGTGCGTGTGGTTCGGCGTTAAGGTCGTATTTTTGCAAGGTCGTAATGTTTTTTTTTTTTTATAAGTCCCACATCTCGTATTTTTTTAGGCTAAGTCCGTAAATTTTGCGTTCTAAGTCCTGCGGTTCGTATTTTTTTGTGTAAGTCCGTATTTAGTGATTGCGTGTTAGATCTATTTTGTTAAAGTGCCGCTTGTGTGGGTGTTTGTAACCGCGTGTGAGGCGCCGTGGAGCCTCCACCTCCGCAAATGTGGACCTTCACTCTCGTAGTTTGACGTGATTAGAGTTTTCTATTATATTGGCCTAGAATGGTATAATATTTAGGAAAATTGAGATGCAAAATGAGTCAAAACCACTTGTTTATATATTCTAGTGTTCGCGTGACTGTTGGTTTTAGTTGGGCAAGTGGTGTGGGAGTAGTGCGGTGGTCACATGACTCGGCTCACATGACTACATATTATGACATCCCTGCATGTTGACATTATCCTTGTTCTTTTGATGTACTTTTATGTAATGATCTACATTTATCTTTCACCATATAGCCACATTTGAGTAAGTCGTTATTTGGCAACTGTTTGTTTACACCATTATCTTGGAATATTAACCCCATTTCAACCATTAATTACATTTCTAAATTATACAGGTCCTCCATTTCTTTAATTATTAAGCAATAAACATAATAAAGTTTGTTCAATATAGCAAATGGAAAAGGATGAATATTTACACCTATTGTGTTTGTTATTAGATTTTATAAAAGATTATTGGGGATTTATACAAGATTTGAATACAGTTATGACTTAAGATATTTATAGTAGTGGTATATATTATTGCTTTAAGGTTCCTTTTATGGCCTCCCAGTGGGCATACTGATTAATTGGAAAGCAATTGTATTCAACATAACTGTCCCTATTAAGGACTTCCAATCAAAGGGGTATATATTTATTCTTCTCGCATTTATATTTCTTTATTCCTATATCCTTTTTGGACAAAGCACGTAATTTAAAATAAGAATTTGTAGTTAAATATGTAAATTAATATATTTATATATTTTGAGTGAAATAACTAAATATTTGGAAATTTTATATATGATATTCCAAGGCCCCTATCCAAGTGAGCAATTGTAAATTACTGGAGCCCGTAAACTTATTTGCTATTCAATTGGCGTCTTTTAGTGAGCCGCAAACGATCTACGGGTTACAGATTGAAAATCCCTGCCATTGTCAAAATCGTAACTTAAAACCTATCTAAGCCTTTGATCTTCCAAGCCCGCAAAAGTTACAATGGCTTAAATGGCAAATCGCTATTCAATTGTTACAGTCCCTCAAGCACGCAAATATTTTCACACCCGTAAAAGGCAAATGTAGAAGAAAAACCTACGGGTACCAGATAGGACTCGCAAGGGGGTTAAACACCTGTTCTTAGCACTGTAAATGCAAATAAAGAAATCAATACTGTTCTTTTAAAGACGGGGAAAGCAATGAAAGAATTAATTGCACAACAGTCTCAAGCTCGCAATAAAAACAAATTTTAATGTTTTATTTTGGTGCCATATCAATCTCAGCCCACCCACATGGACTAAAACAGAATCGCCATTCATTTAAAATATTTTGTGCATTGCCGAATTGCGAGTCTGATCGCATACTGGACCTCCTAAACGCTAATTGATTGATGTGTAACCTCCATGTTTTACTGATGTAATGATGACGGTCTCATTTACTATTTCTAAATCGGTAGTTACGTTCTTGCTTAAATGATCATGATCACTCTCTTAAATGCTATTTATGATTGCATGGATTACGGTTTCAGCTTATAGCCAGTAAATTGCGGGCTTGTTCAATTGAATCGATCTGTAATTGTAGCAAATTTCAAGCCCGCAGACATAGGTCCTGTATAATGTAATCTGCGGGCTTGCAATTGAATAGGGGCCCAAGTGTTTTGTTTTAATTAGGATTGTGAGGAGATTCTCCCTGGCAGTCAGTGGGCCCTAGAAATCGGCTCGTTGGCTGTATCCAGGCACTGCTCACCAATCACTATAAAAGTTGTGGATCTTACGAAAGTTGGGGTCGTTTGCGATTTTGGTCACGCTTTGCGGCCCTCGCGAGGCGAGGACTTAGGCTGCAATAAGCGCCAAAAATCATTGCAAACCAGGAAAGTTGAAGTAAACGGAGGGAGAGGCTTAAAATGAGCGCCAAAGGCACTCATTGCAAGCCACGTGATGAGCGCCGACTGTGCTCAGAGGGGCAAAAACCTCACATTGTGTGGCAAACAGCATTGCCAGGTTTACAATGTTATTCCCGTCATTTTTGACAGGCAATTTCCTAGTGTATGTATATATATATTTTATATTTCTTAATATGAATAAGCTCTGCCTCAGCCAGTTGCCTTCAAAATGTGCATAATATGTTGACTGGTATACACATGTGTAATTGAAGAAGTTATCCATTCAGGATGAACAGATATCATTGTAAGTTTAATTTAAACTGTATGGAACTTTCCACCATTGGTCATTGCATATAAGGCAAAATTAAGACCAAGGAGCTTCCACTAGCACTAAGAAACAAATATGCAAATAAAGCAAGGGATATGAAAAGCATTTAAATGCACAGAGTATCTCAGTCATTTAACAGGGAGTACATGACATGCAAAAACTACTCGGACACGTAAAAAACATGTGTTCCTCAAAAACTCAGAAGCCAGGCAAGTAGGACATTGGTCAGATAAGCCGTCAATAGGCCACAAACGACCTTCAATGCCGGGAGAAACTGGGAGTCAACAATAGCTCAGGCACTCCACATATTTGGTATGTATGGTAGAGTGGTGACGAGGCATCGATATTTGATAAAAGCTCTCAAAAAGTCCCACCAGTGGCCTGATGAGATAAATATTGAATTATTTGGCCTGTATGGTAAATCTGGCTAAATGGAGAGCACTGCCCGTTGAGCTAACCCCCAACATGCTGCAATGTGAGCATATTTCATAGGCTGGGATTGGTGGATTTATCTAAATTAAGTTCAGAACTGATGGAGGAAAATATAGGCAGATCCTGGGGCAAAACCTGACATAGGGCCCAATTTAATACCGTTCGTCTCCGAAACCGGAGCTATTCAGTTGCTCAAGCCCGCAAGTTACTGTCACAAAGCCGAAACCGTAAACCATGCACTGGTTCGTAGTAATTCAGGGCGAGAACATGATCAGTTAAGCAAGCCCGTAACCTCCTATTTTCAGCCAATAGAAAATTACATTGTCATTATTACGGCAGTAAAACATGGAGATTAGATGTCAATCAATTAGGTTTGGAGGTCCGATATGCGATCAGACTCGCAAACCAGCAAAATTCACAATTATGAAAATGAATACCAATACTGTTCTAGTCCATGTGGGTGGCCTTGTATGTATTAACTCATTGATTCCCAAGATAGATTTAGCCCCGAAATGACACATAAAAATTAATTTAATTTCCTGCTGATTTGCGGGCTTGAGGCTGTTGTGCAATTAATTCTAATATCTATCATCGCTTTCCCCGTTATTTACAGTGCAGTATTGATTTTTTATTTGCATGTACAGTGCTACAAATAGGTGTTTAACCCACTTGCGGGTCCTCTATAGCACTCGTCGGATTTTCTCCTTCTTTTGCCATTTACGGGGGTGAAAACATTTGCGGCCTTGGGCAAATTGGAGCAATTGAATAACAATTTGCGATTTTAGCAATTGTGTCTCTTGCGAAAGATCCAAGGCTTAGGGAGGCTGTAAGTTACGGGTTTAACCATCACAAAGTTTTCAAGGCCTTAACTCGTAACTCGTTTGGAGCTCACAAAAAGACGCCAAATGATTAGCAAATTAACTTGCGACCTCACTTAAAGGCTCCAGTAACTTAGCTCAATTGAATCAGACTCATAGGCCCTCATTCAATTGTGATTTGGCCAATTGAATAGGGCTCTAAATAAGCACACAACATATTTTTTTAAAGAAGTTTTTAGTTAGTGAAGACCTTGCTTTTGGATAGATGCTTACGAACTAAAAAATTCTTTAAAAAAAGTATGCTATGTCCTTATATATAGCCCTATTCAATTGGCCAAATTGCAATTGAATGAGGGCCACAGTCTGCAGATCTTAAAATTAGTGCGAAGAATTCTATTTCAACCGGACAATGACGTCATACATAAAACCGCTCTTGTGTGGCCTAGTGAGACATAAATCCCATAGAAAGCCTGTGTCCGAAACCAATCCCCCACTAACCTATAGCCACGCATTACTTTTATGTACTTTATTTTATAAAAGCTCCGTGTTTTGGGTCTAGAATCGTACAAAATAGTTCCAGTGTACGACTAAGTACAGCGATTGTACTCCTAGTAATCAATCCGTGGCAAAATCCTGCAACATGCTCCTTGAGGTCGTTGAGTATATTCCTAGTGAGATCAAGAATTCTGTCTTTAAGTATTAATTATCTGAAAAGATCTTCCCTCTTTGTATGTTCCTTTTATCTATAATTTTGTCTCAAAATTGGAAAAAGGAAGCACAAAAATAATAATGGTGACAGAGACTACATGTTAAATTCTTCTCAGTATTACTTTTATACCAAATAGTCACGCTCTTCATGCTTATCACGCTAACGATGGTATTACCAACATATGAATAAAAGTTTCCAACATAGGGGAAAACATAGGTTATGCTTAAAATAACTAAAGTTTAACCTCTATTATTTGCAACTTCCTATTCATTTGTGTATTTTTCCTGTTTGCAATAACTGTGACCTTTTGCTGTGTAACTTTAGGTATGTTGTGATGGGAGAATTCTTTATATGTGGACAAAATTATTAAATATGTATAAAAATAGGACCGAGATTTTCTTCAAGGTTAGATTTAGGGGTTAGGGTTAAATGTAGCAGTTGGGGTAGTAATAACAGATAATACATTAAATTACACTGACCAGAAATTGAAGATAATGTCAAGGGTGCCACCTAGTGGCCGCTAGCTGCCGCTGCTGGTGGGCTGAAAACAGGAAAGATCCTAAAAATTTAGTCTACATATATTTTAACTGTACTGCTGTGCTAAAGATAATTATTTTGCTTGTTTGAATTAAATAAATAATTTAGATGAATGGTAAAATGTTTTTTTTGTTTTTTTTTATAGAGAAGTTTCCTGTATCATAATAGTGCCTAGGTTTTAGAATTTAAAAATTAGCCCTTTTATTACAATACATTTCTTGTGCTTTACAAATATAGTTTAAAGCATTTGTAATTATATTATAATTCTTGTTGTTCCGATTCTGTTATCCATTAACTTGGGGAAAGGTTTAAAGGTTAGTTGGTGAGATTAGCAGAACTCACAAGGCGGTCTGCCTGGCTAGCGATAGCATTGGAAGCCCGGTAAGAGGAAAGTCAAAGTAATCCGTGTTATCAGCCTTTAAGTGAAAGGGCGCGTGCAAATCCAAACCTGTTGGTACAGCGACTTACGTTAAATCCTGAAATACGTCATTTCTATATAAAATAGTTTTTTACATTTTGTGTAGGGCTAATCCAATGAATAAAAGTATTATTAAATTACATTTGTAATGCAGATTAGGATACGTACATAACTATTTGTACAATTTCTTTATAATAACACATACAGAATGTATTTATACAATATGAAATGCATATGTAAGCAACGGTTATAGACAATATAATGTTGTGTGTGTATATATATATGTATATATATATATATATATATATATATATATATATATATAAATAATGTGTGTGTATATGTATATATGTGTGTGTGTATATATATATATATATATATATATATATATATATATATATATATATATATATGTATGTATATATATATATATATATATATATATGTATGTATGTTTGTATGTGTATATATATATATATATATATATATATATATATATATATATATATATATATATATATATATATATAAATTGTGTTCACATTTGAATGTCTCAAACAAGTTAAAAAACTTGCTTCCTGCTCGGAATTCAAGAAATACAGTTATTACACTGCATTCTGGGAATCTGATCAGGGACATGCAAATGTGCCCACAAATTCTTCGTTCTTCAGTCCATAACCATTTTAAACATGGCTTCCTTTAAGATTATGCCCGCTGCATTACACAGCTTTTTTGCAAATGCAATTAAATAATATATATATATATATATATATATATATATATATATATATATATTTTATTGTCAAACAATATTTCATTTCACTTTCTGAAAACTGTAGCATAGCACGTAAATATATTGTACGGACAGTAAAAGATGTGTCCTGGCACTCATGATTACACAATCCCTTCATTCCTATTACAGGCTAAAGTTCAGTAGTGTTTGTTGGTGCCGACTGCAAAACATGTTATTTTAGAAACTACAAATGGAAATAGCTTCCTTTCATAAATGTAATAATCGATTTAAATATATATTGTTGTTTTTTGTTCATCAATATTTTAATTTTTGTTACATTCAATTCGTGATTATAAGTGAGGAATCTCATCTGAATGGTAACACAGGGTTAGTTGGCATAAAAAAAGAGGATCTCAGGGCGATGCTTACAATGATTTAGTTATGGGCAAGTTGAAGAAAAGAAGGATCTATCCTGTTACGGTGTCGGGACAGGTCTGTCGCTGCAGTGCGGCCTCCAACGGCTAGATGGCGCTGCCGATATGTGAGAGAAGTTCTAAGCTTATAATATTAGCCTAACCATAACCCTACCCACAACCCTAACAGTTTACCTAAGCCTAGACTCTATGGTATGGCACCGGCATATCAACAGAGCCATCTAGCGGATGCTCACCGCCGCTGCTGCTGCCTTATGCTGCGCTAAAAGAATATTGGAAGGCCGGTGTAGATCAGAGAGAGAATGGGAAACGTGGCGTATTATGGGGTGCATGAGGTTTTGAAATAAGGCGCAGGGGTTTGTTACATTACATCTAGTACTGTAGAAACATTATATACATGGGCTACAGGAGGCAGAGCTATACAGGGACTGTTTTGAAGGTGTCAATGAATAAACAGAGCTTTAAAGCTCTTTTTAATAACATTTTATTTAAATATATAAATAAACACTTAGGTAGTTTTAGTTCAGTATAAAAACAGGGCAAATTCCATATATATTTAAAATAGAATGCCTAGCACTAGTAATTACTGCATCTTTAAGAAATAGGTTAATAAGCCTCCACACTGATCTAGCTTCATGCCTTGAGAACGCTGTTCAGCATTAATATTGTTTCTCTTTATCAGGTGTGCAGATTCTTGGAAGAAGCCAAAAACCCACCCCTTGGTCTTACAGCTATTAACTGTGATCTGTGTCATGATCTCACAGCTTATAGCCAAGAAAACACTGTTGCATCCCGCAAGAAAGTCCTGCCTATACTTAAAGAGTTTCTGAGGAAACAAGACCTTAAGGATAACCCGGGGCAATTCTTTCAGAACACCATGGAGTCTAAAGGACATTGGAAGATCAATGAACAGACAGATGTAACTGTAGATGGCAATGAAGCTGTTGGGGACGTTTTTACGGGTGATGAGCTAAAATGCAAAGGGCATTCTGTTTCTTTCCAGAGACAAGGTGATGACGCCTTGGAAGAAGAGAATTCTTTCCCACCAACACCAATGAACAGTCTTGTAGAAGGCTGCCCCCTTGATAGAGGACTTCCAAAATTAACAGCAGAAGCAATTCAAGAAAGATTTAGCCGTATTACTGTGGTAAATTCACAGGTAAAACTAACTTCCACAAATAAATAATCAGACATATAACATTGTGATGAATTGGGTTAATAATATAAAATATTATAAATATTTTAAAGTATCTGTAAAAAAAAAATATAATAAAATTGCATTGTTTATTTTAATTCTAATAAGGAATTGCCAAATTATAACTTAATTATTTCTTTGTGAGTGTTTTAAATTATAGGTTTAGTTTTTTACATAACATTGTTTATGCTCTTGATGTAAATGACCTTAGGTTTAAATTAGATTATAGTACTGTTTAAATAATTATAGCAGTGACACAGTAGGCAAACGCTTATATATAGCTATATTGTACAAATACAGCTTCTAGATCCCACCATAAAACACTAGCTGAAGCCCCATTAGAGCTGAGGCACCTAGCATGTAAAATACGAGTTAGAGCGCCACCTTGTGATATTCATGAACTTGCATGCTACTGGTGCTGTTTTTGAGGGAATAAAAGGCCTATTTCGAGATGTATGAACACCAAATTGTAAATCAAAATTGAAGGGAGAGGAAAATAATTATTGGCAAGGAATAAAAAAAAATACATTTGACAAAGCAGTATAACGGTGAAACGACCGTAAGGCTCTTATGCTTAGCTTCATATTGCCCTTAAAAGGCAGTCTAAATCTCTCTTTTTTTAATATATATATATATATTGTTACATTCTTACTGCAAGGACATAATTATCTCTAACCTCGGTATATAAATTCTCATTTATTGTACTGGATACATTTTTTGGGGGTACTAACTTTCCAATTCTCACGTTCAGGTGTCGGGGTTCTGAGCTAGATTTGCGATATAACTGTTAACCCTTCCAGTTAAGGAGGTATCCATTTGGTTGACCCTCTTATAGTACTGTGTATTTTATACACAATTTTTTTTATTCCTTGCCAAATAATATTATCTCCTCCCTTCAATCTTAGTCTAGTTCTAGTCTTCAAAGTCTAGAAGGGCCAAAGTGCAACTTCCTTACTTGGGCTGTTAAGCATGAGCAATCTCACTAGTATCAAATGTGATGACCTGAAGTTCTCCATAGAAAACATTAGTTCAGATTTTAATACGTTTGTGAGTTGAAGCAAACCTGTTAAAAGAGTTATAGAAATGTCAATTCTACATATAGGTGAGAACTAAAATGGAGAAACAGGAGAGATGGAGAAGGGTACAATTGTCTGCCCTATCATTCAAGCCGACATCCAGTTTATTTTTCTCAATATAGCTAGTCTAAAATCAGTAAAGGGAGACTATCTGTGCCTACTACATTTTTAACTATATTGTATTATAATTTGAAATAGGTACGATGTGAAAAAGAGGTAGATATGAGCTGTCAACGAACTGTTTTAAAAATAAATTAAATCAAATTAAAGAAAAATTGCTATTTTTTTTTAAAATTACTTTGTGATCAGATTGATTTTTATTTTTAATTTTTTTAGTTTACAGTTACAAACATCACTCACATACACAATTACAAATCAAGCCTGTACATTTATGCGTTACTAAAGAAACCCCATAGACATTAAGAATTTTATAATTCAGTTTTTTATAATAAATACTGGATATACATATTGGATATTTTTACAAATTTAGCTATTGTATTTTACCTTTCATCTTTTTACAGTGCTACAATTTAAAAGTTGTTTTTAGCGGTTTTATAAATTTGATATCTTTTAGTTTTATAAAAAAAATATGAAATCATAGTACTGGGCTAATCTAAGGTTAATGGTATATGGAAATTTCCTGGATTATGAAGCATCTAACAGAGGAGAATCAGTAGTATACAAAATTTTTTTTTTTTTTTTTTTGCATGAAACTCCCCCCCCCCCCCCCCCCCAAAATAAACATTTATAAACTTACCCTAATATCTTCAGTTGTCAGGCAGTTGATTTTGAAAAGAAACTCCTCTGAAAATCCAAGGTAAATTAGCATAGAATTCATTAGTTGTGGCCAAACCGAGGCAGCTACAACAATATATGTTTTCCTCTCAATGGCTGACAAAGCTGCTCAGGAGGAAGCCGTGGAGCTGATAGCTGATTCGCTAGGAAACAACTCCACACAGCTCATTGGCTAGGATGCTCTGCCTACACAGGTGCCTTGGGGGTGGAGCTCACACAATACATTTCAAATGTACTTTGAATTACAAATATACAGAATTCTGCAATAAATAAAATAATTTCACACAGCCAATCAGACAAATTGAATACATGATATCCCACAAATGTCCATGTACCTTTAAAATTCAATCAATCAGTGTTGAGATCTTTAAAACAAGATTTACTGCCCAGGATGAGTCAAATCTATCCATTGGATTTTGATCACTCATCACATTTTAGTCCTTGCATGAATTTAATGTTACTAATGTCTTTCTGCAAGGGCAGTGGGGGGCAATGTGTTTTACTAGAAAAGGCACTCAGGCGATATCAGTCATCAAAGTGTTGCGATTTAAGTTTTTATCCATAAATTCATTAACATAAACATTTTTAATTGTTTTGGAGAGCAGTTTGGGTTAAGAAAAGAGACCGGGAAGGATGTTGTTGGAACTACAACAGAAATTTCTAAAGCAGTCATGTGCCACTAAGGGGATGTGTTTTTTAGCAGCAAATATGGAACACTGAATCTTTTATAGTGGGCAAATCCTATAGAAACACTGAAAAATCCCACCAAATAAATATCTTTGCACAAAAAATATTAAGTCAGACCATCTACAGCAGAAACAAACTATAAAACGGCTAACAATCAAATAGAAACTGAGGAGGTATACTCGTTAACCGCCCTTCCATTATACCTTTTCAAAATAAAATACTAACAGGTAGAAAAGAAATAGACAAACCTCATCCAAGTATTTTATATGTAGATAACTTGATATTACAAAAAGGAACAGAAAAATTGTCATGTAGAAGATAATTACTATCATTACTAACATTTGGTAAAGAAAATCTACAACTTCTACCTAGTACCTCCTAACTAAATTATTTTCCTGCAGCCTATGTAACCAAGGGCCTTTTGTACTTCTTGCATCTAATACATAGGTCATTATTATTCATATACTCCTTATATATTCTCTCTGGGGTCAAGTGTACTTTGTGGAATATGAAAAGTGGTGTTAGTTTATGCCTGACACTGTAGATATTATCACTACTGCATGTGTGACACCGTAGATGGTACCACCGCTGCCATTTCCCATATATCAGTGGGAAGTGTGTCACATGCATGGGGAGGTAAGTTATGTATATATGTGCTATACACGTGGTGTTAGACCTGTCATCATGGGCAGCCTGAGGCCTTAAAGAGAGAAGTGGTTGACACCGTGGAAAAATGTGGGCCCATAATCCATGCTGGAGGCAAATTACTATATAGCACAGGCCATGCACAGGTAGCATGTAAGGGGCAGGGTGTTATAAGTACAGGGACATGGAGATATAGGGCCAAATGCTGACAAGAGGAAACTGTAGAGGAAGGCCAGCAAGAACACAAAGGGGATGTGGAGAGGAAGAATGAGTCCCAGGAAAATGATCTCCATCAGGGGGAATCTTGGTTAAACTTGGCTTGTTAAATCCCTCACCATTTCTGCTGTGCATGTGACAGTATGTATACACATAATAAATATGTCAAATTATATCTAGTGTTATTGTATTAATTATTCATGTGATTTGTTTAAAACACCTTCAGCAGAATGGTGACCCAGAACAGTGTTATAATGTAATGATTTAGAAGTATTACCTCCACAAGTAAGTATTACTGTTAAAGCATGGTGTATAAATCTGTGCTAATAATGTATACCATGCTGCTTGAACATTCTTTGGGCACTTAAAAACCACACGTGTCATTGTTATAGACTGTAATGTTCACATGAACATGTTTTGGGAGTAAATAAGGCTAAAAATGTCATCATGATGTCACACTTAATGCAAATTTCAGGTGTTGTGTGCACCAACATGTGATGATGTTAAATTATGATGATATTAAAATCAAATGTAACATGGAAAGTGTAATCACTTGGCAATTACAAAATTACTATTTAACATAACATTATTGACATGGAAAAATAAGATTAAAGTAATGAAATTCATGAAGACATAGAGATGTCCATACCTATTTTACCATCAACCATTATTGATATATAAATATGATCATGCTGTTATACATATGTTGTTAAACTCTTCATGCAGATAATTTCAGAATATATGATTTATCCACTATACCTTAACACAGGATGGGTATACTGAAATGTGGTATGGTTCCACCAATCATTAACTAAATGTAATATATGGTAATGTCACAAATATGTAACAATTAGAAACACACAGACACATGGATTACAATATAATAAATATATAAGTTTATTATATTCCCAAATCACAGTAAATGTAGCTGGCCATGCATTAATAACATTGTTGTCGTGCAAGTGAAACCCAAGAGACTGTTTAAAATGGGATCATATGATGGCTTAAAGGTAATACTGTATAGTAATAATGATGCATAGCATTACACCACAGTAACGATAATTAGATGAAAATAAATCTCATTATTAATCACTTCATATAATAGAAGTAACCAGAAATGTGCATAGCACTTACATCATATCTTCATCTGCTCAATGAAACCAATGCAAATTCCTGGCTAATGTAATCCAAATCAATTACACACATATATTTTGATTTGAAGAAAAAAAATGAAAGTCGAACACAGCTCAGAAATGATCAGTGTATGGTCATTTTCTAAACACTGAGCAGGAGAGATATCTAACAAGATCTGTATTTACAGTACAGTGCTCTATACTGTTACTGCAACAATAAACAAACTTACCCGATGTTCATCTACAAGCAGTGGACAACCATGCTATATCTGTCATGAGAAATAAGTTGCCATGACCAATTGAAGATATTTAGCAATGATGGGATCTGACAAGGAATGCTTAGCTGTGACCAAAAACAGTAGGCCAAGACTGCGATTTGTTGTCATGCTTGCGAGTCTCGCAAAGCGATGTGAGCTGTTGAGGCATTGAAGTCTTCCGAGCTAGCAGGACTTAGGCAATGAGCCCCCTGCTCGCCTTTTGCGAAGTGAGGCGAGCAGTTGAGGCATTAAACCACGCAGGCCTTAGGCTGAAATGATCACTTAAGCAGCGTGCAGCACTTAGGCTGCAATGAGCGCCAAAAGTGCTCATTGCAGCCAGCCCCCAGGGATCGCAACACCCCCAGTATCTGCTCACAACACCCTAAGTACACTGTGTCTCCTTCACCCTGCAGTGGAGAGAGAACACCAGGAGCTCATCGCAGGGGATAGGGAGGTCATTGGAGAGGGGGAAAGGGAGGAGGAGGATAAGGGTGAAGGAGACACAGTGGAGGGAGGAGGGGGATGAGGGAGGAGGATGGGAAGGGGGGGAAGGAGACACAGGCGACATGGGAGGAGAGAAGTGAAAAGAGACACGGGAGGGGAAAGGGACACAGGGGAGGGGGGAAGGGACACAGGGGAGGGGGGTGGAAAGACAAGGGAGGGGGGAAGAAACATGGGAGGGAAGAACAGACACGGGAGGGAGAGGGTGGGAGACACAGGGGAGAGAGGGGGGGAAAGAGACACAGGGGTGGGGGGAGGAGACACAGGAGGGAGAGGGGGTAAAAACACAGGACAGGAGAAAAGAGACACAAGGGAGGGAGAAGAGGGGGAAGGAGACACAAGGGACAGAGAAGAGGGAAGAAAGGAGACACAAGGGAGGTAGAGGAGGGGGGAAATGAGACACAAGGGAGAAAGTCGCCAGGGGCAGAGACTCACAATGAGCGCCAAAGGAGCTCAGCACAAGGGCTTGTGATGAGCGCTGAAGGTGTTCACATTGGGTGGCAAACAGAATTGCCAGACTTAACATTTTATTCCTGTCATTTGTGACGGGCAAGTAGTTAATCTCTATATAATAGAGACATTGGTATCAAGGTAAACAGTTGTTATACGATAACTGTTATGATATCAGTACAGGGACATGGAGATATAGGGCCAAATGCTGACAAGAGGATCACATTGATTTGGAGGAAACTGTTGAGGAAGGCCAGCAAGAACACAAGGGGGATGTGGAGAGGAAGAATGAGTCCCAGGAAAATGATCTCCCTCAGGGGGAATCTTGGTTAAACTTGGCTTGTTAAGTCCCTCAACATTTCTGCTGTGCATGTGACAGTATGTATACACATAATAAATATGTCAAATTATATCTAGTGTTATTGTATTAATTAATCATGTGATTTGTTTAAAACACCTTCAGCAGAATGGTGACCCAGAACAGTGTTATAATGTAATGATTTAGTAGTATTACCTCCACAAGTAAGTATTACTGTTCAAGCATGATGTATAAATCTGTGCTAATAATGTATAACATGCTGTTTGAACATTCTTTGGGCACTTAAAAACCACACGTGTCATTGTTATAGACTGTAATGTTCACATGAACATGTTTTGGGAGTAAATAAGGCTAAAAATGTCATCATGATGTCACACTTAATGCAAATTTCAGGTGTTGTGTGCACCAACATGTGATGATGTTAAATTATGATGATATTAAAATCAAATGTAACATGGAAAGTGTAATCACTTGGCAATTACAAAATTACTATTTAACATAACATTATTGACATGGAAAAATAAGATTAAAGTAATGAAATTCATGAAGACATAGAGATGTCCATACCTATTTTACCATCAACCATTATTGATATATAAATATGATAATGCTGTTATACATAGGTTGTTAAACTCTTCATGCAGATAATTTCTGAATATATGATTTATCCACTATACCTTAACACAGGATGGGTATACGGTATAAATGTGGTATGGTTCCACCAATCATTAACTAAATGTAATATATGTTAATGTCACAAATCTGTGACAATTAGAAACACACAGACACATGGATTACAATATAATAAATATATACGTTTATTATATTTCCAAATCACAGTAAATGTAGCTGGCCATGCATTAATAACATTGTTGTCGTGCAAGTGAAACCCAAGAGAACAAGAGACGGTTTAAAATGGGATCATATGATGGCTTAAAGGTAATACTGTATAGTAATAATGATGCATAGCATTACATCACAGTAACAGTAACTAGATGAATATAAATATCATCATTCATCACTTTATATAATTGAAGTAACCAGAAATGTGCATAGCGCAGCTCTGAAATGATCAGTGTATGGTCATATTCTAAACACTGAGCAGGAGAAATATCTAACAAGATCTGTATTTACAATACAGTGCTCTATATTGTTACTGCAACAATAAACCAACTTACCCAATGTTCATCTACAAGCAGTGGACAACCATGCTATATCTGTCATGAGAAATAAGTTGCCATGACCAATTGAAGATATTTAGCAATGATGGGATCTGACAAGGAATTCTTAGCTGTGACCACACTCAGTAGGCCAAGACTGTGATTTGTTGTCATGCTTGCGAGGCGAGCCGTTGAGGCATTGAAGTCTTCCGAGCTAGCAGGACTTAGGCAATGAGCGCCAAAGGCGCTCATTGCCCTGCTCGCCTTTTGCAAAGTGAGGCGAGCAGTTGAGGCATTAAAGCATGGGGGACTTAGGCTGAAATGAGCACTTAAGCAGTGAGCGCCAAAGGCGGCGGAGGAAGAGACACAGGGGAGGGAGAGGGTGGGAGCCACAGCGGTGAGAGGGAAGGGAGAGGGGGGAAAAAGACACAGGGGTGGGGGGAGAGGACACGGGAGGGAGAGGGGGTAAAAACACAGGGGACAGGAGAAAAGAGACAGGAGGGAGGGAGAGGAGGGGGGAAGGAGACACCATGTAGGGATAGGAGGGGGGGAAGGAGACACCATGTAGGGAGAGGAGGGGGGAAAGGAGACACAAGGGAGGGAGAGGAAGGGGAAAATGAGACACAAGGGAGAAAGTCACCAGGGGAAGAGACTCACAATGAGCGCCAAAGGAGCTCATCACAAGGGCTTGTGATGAGCGCCCAAAGGTGTTCACAATGGGTGGCAAACAGCGTTGCCAGGCTTAACATTTTATTCCTGTCATTTTTGATGGGCAAGTAGCTAATCTCTATATAATAGAGACATTGATATCAAGGTATACAGTTGTTATACAATAACTGTTATGATAATATCTAAACACTAGTATTAGTATTATAGGACTATGCAATTCCACAGCCATATGTGCATTGGTACATATTAAAAGTAACATCAATCATAGGGCTTAAAACAAGATATAAGTGTTTATTGTGTGTGACATCACTCTGCTTTGTGGATTTCATCGCCGTTGTACATAGTTTACTTACATTATTTGAAAGCACTGCTTGCAGATGAACAAACTGCCTTAATGGCTGTGAAATTGGCCAAAAAACATAAAACAAGTTTATAAGAAAGACTTTCTAAATAGGTACTACATAATCTCTTCCCAAATGCATTCCTCAGTGATCAATTGGTGAAATGTTAACCATAACCATATGTGTCCACAGAGAAGATGATCATGGACTATGTGATGGTGGGTAGCCACATGGTTACTATATATTACCATCACATGATCATCTACTCTGTGGATAAGCATGAGTAAGTTAACATTTTTACCAACAGATTTTCATGGAGAACCATATTTGAGAAGGATTAAAAGATATGTAGCCCCTGTCTCCTTCTCTGTCTCGTCACAGAGCTCCCTAGTATAGATTGTGATGTGTACGTAACCGGCTCAAAAAAAGCTCCCACAGATACGGTGGAGCTTTTTTGGCAGGCTACATATTAATTTGGAATCAGGCCCATAGTCTTCAACAGGGTTCTTGAAAAAAACAGCGTGGGTTTATGAATACAAATTGCTCTTGGTGGGTATACTACATCTTTAAGGTGATATATATAGAGAGAATTTCATAATAAAGGCAGGTTTATTTTGGACGTGGACTGATATGATGACGAAAATCTGGGAAAGAAAGGTAGAATGTATCAAAGTCTCAAACAGGCTAGTGGATTGCAATAGTTTGAGCAGTTGCACATGTTTTTGTTCATTTACAGCTGAGTTGGAAGTACATTTGTCAAGTTCCTATGATATGACCATTTTAAAGTAAAACCATGCTTATCACCTGCACATGCATAAATAAACTTGCAGGCATCCTTAAGAACAGAGGGGAAATTTATACATTCAACAACAACTATATGCAATTCACAGAGAACTAGGAGATTGAGCTATTCACTCTCTTCAGCCCTCTTGACTAATAAGTTGGCTCTTGCTTACCAACCAGTGGTTCTCCGCAAGACGATTTTGTAGTGTGCTCCACCCACCTAATTAAAACACACAATAACACACATTGTAGAAATATATTACCACCCAGCTACTTCTTCATTCTGCCTAACTGCTAAAAATGTATGGGAAGAACACCGACAGCACTAATTTAAAGCAAAGTTGCTTCATCTCGCCTTTTTGTTTATTGTGGTGACCATTTTTTAAGTTAAAGGCATTGTAGTGGGGGTGTCAATTGGGTTTAAAGTTTGATTTTCAGTCTTTGTTTCCTCACCATTAAATCCACGGCAAGGCTATCTGGCATAGGAAGTGTCCCATATTTCTCACAGTAGATCTGTGCATCTTCTCATGATTCAGAATTTTCTTCATGAGCTTCTATGGCAACACCAACATAGTGGGTCTGGGAGTGATAATGCTATTGTCAACAGTGAGGAATATTTGAGGAGTGAGAGCTATAGTAGAATGTAAGGTGGAATTAGGAGCTCAGTCTTTTGAATGTTGAGTTGATGGGTGGACATCCAGGAGGATATGCTTGAGAGTCAGTCAGCAACATATGCTTGGAGAGGGATAGCGATGGTGCTGATAGATTTGGGTGTCATCTGCATATAGAAGATACTAAAATCCAAAGGATTGTATTAGGGTTCTAAAGGAGGATGTATAGATGGAGAAGATGGTCTAGCCCTGAGCCTTAAGAGGTAGTGGGGAAGAAGTGTCAGAGAAGGAGAAATTAATTATTCGATTTGCTAGAGAGGATGTAAACCACAAGAGAGGTGTGTCACCGATCTCAATGGATGGCATAATTTGGATAGAAGAGGATGGTCAACTGTACTCAAGTCAGCAGAGAGTTTCAGGATCATTAGAATAGAGAGGTGACCGTTTGACTTGACGGTGAGAAGGTAATTATTGAATTTGAGAGAGTTGGAGGAAAGTTAGGCAGTTGCAGATGAGTTGCAAAAGTAATTTTGAAGCAGAAGGAAGGAGAGAGAGAGAAAAAAAAGTACAGCTGATTGTGATATCACACACACCCTCTGTCACTCAAATGTAGGTGGTGGTACTAGCACTCGGGCATGTAAAGTATATACAGAATCCTACAGTATTTTAAACTTCCATATCTTTGCCATAAAAAGCTTGGATTTCAAAAATCCGAAAAGTATTTCGACTTGCCTTCTTCAGATCTTTCCACTGGCGTCCTCTCCATTTTGCTGCATTTACTGTCCCTTTAAGGATGATATGAGTTTGCCTGTGTTCAAGGAGAGGTTGAAGAGATGTGTTTCAGTTGGGATAAATGTGTAAGAGAGGAATGGGATGATGTACAATGGAAGTAAGTGGAAGTGACAGCACTAGGACCAAGTGACTTCACCAGGAAAGAAACTCTCAGCTGACTTGAAAACAAAAAGATGCAGGTGTTGGAAGTGGAAAAACCAGTTTGCAGTAGGTGTGTGTGTGCAGTATTTTTAGTTCCCGTGTATCATGAGGCAGCTTTGTATGCAAGAACACTTGGTTTGGATATAACTTTATAAATACAAAGTATTAAGCTAAATAAAATGGGTTCCTATGCTGAAGCAAAAGAAGACTCAGCTCAACATCACAGGTAAGATGATATCAATTATTTCTTTCTATAACCATGTTGTTTGGCGTAGACATGTTAGTCCAGTGATGCAGATGCAAAATCGTTTCTGTAACAGATAAGACACATTTTTGTAAACCAATGAATGGATTTTATTTTAAGAGGTATGTTAACTTATTACTTGTTTTATTCTATTAATTTGAACATTCAAGTAGCTTAGAGTGATGGATCAAAAATTGCAAAATCGAAAACTACACGTATAAATATAATTGCAACTGGTTGTTTTGTGAGTTAAAGTCACACAGCTAGGGTCCCATTTATTGTAGAAAGTAAAAATATAAATACATACAATTGTGGTTAGTTGTTGAAAGCTTTGAATGAGTGTTAGATAGCTATAGCTAGAAGTTTGGGCCTTTCATGCATAAATTATATTTAAGGACAACGTCTCTCTAACTCCCCTAATCTAGTACCAGTTACAGTAGGAGTTGAAAAGGAAGAGGAGCATGCCCAGTTGGTATAAATATATATATAATAAAATATACTCTTAAAATTAAATATTTGTTGCTGCTATCATTTATCCACCTTCTTCATTATCACCTCATTGTGAGCCAATAAATGAGTCTAGATAAGGAGAGTTAGAATAAATGAGGTTTAGATAAAACATCTATCCTTCACCTCAATTATGTAAGCCTTCCATTCATAATTAAAAAAGTTATTTGTGTAATTTTTATTTCTGCAGTAAATAAAGGTCTAATTTATTGCAGAAATAAAAAAATTACACAAATAAATGTAATTATGATTAGTTCTTTTTTTAATTATGAATGGAAGGCTTACATAATTGAGCTTGAAGGATAGATGTTTTATATGCTATTTGACTTTAACTCTTAAAACACAGATAAGAAGATAATAATAAATATATTTAAGGTAAATAGAGAATAATTCATTAAAAAAATTTTATAACAACTTTTTTTTCTAAACCCAATAAACAACATGCCATAATACATCTTTATCCCGCGGTTATATTTGTAACAAATGCCAGTATTGAAAGGAACATATGATTTTACATTGTAAGATCAAATACAAGTCAAGTATACTTATTGACGTTTAATATCTTTTCAAACGTATTTCCTTAGCATGTTGACTAAAGTGTCAATGTCAGCTATGCATGTGTAGATTGTGCCTGTATATCTGGGAACAATAAAGTAAGTACCTGTGTTTGTCTTTTAAGTTAATTTATATAGTAATGGTCATCATTTTAATTGACTTAAAGCTAAGTTTTATTAAAAGCATTTTATTTGTTCATGTGTTGACATTCCTGTCAAGATTGGTGTCCCTTTAACTGAAATGCTGTGACATCAATAGCAGAGCAAGATAACAAATGCCCTCCGATAGTAAAATGGTTCCTAATCTTTCAAGGTGACACAAATGTAAAGTCATCCATTTGCCATGATTTTTATTTTTATTTTATTTGCTATAGATAGAATTATTAATTATTTTAGTTCTAAAAGAGTTTTAAAGATGGCTATACAGTAGAATCCCGGTTATCCAGCACCCAACTAACCGGGACTCTAAAGCAACCGGCACTGACACCAATTCCCCATTTTCAAAAAACTCCCGCTAAACTGGCATAACCGGCACTATCCGGAGTTCGAGACTGCAAAAAAGAAAAGTGTAGGTGCTAATGCCTTTTTAAAGGCATTTTGAAGTTTGTTTTTTTTGGGGGGGGGGGGGGGTTAAGTGTCCTTTAGACCCTTAAATTCGGGGACTCCTGATTAACTGGCAACTATAATTATCCGACAATAGGGTGTCCCCTTGGGTGCTGGATAACGGGGGTTTTAATGTATTTAGATTGTGCATGTCCCATGTAACCATTTGTTTGACCAATAATACAAATTTTATAACATAGTATTTGTGACGAAAGATAATGAAGAGGAATAGTACATACAACTGTTTTTTTATAGAAGAAAAGATGAATTTATCCTGTGAGAGTGGTACATGCTATTCTTCTTTTGGGGACAGGGGATGGCCATTGCTTACAGCTCTATGTAAAATGTTCATTCACATTACTTCTATTTGTATAAAATAGTTGCAAGTAAATTCATACAAGGGACAATATATTTACGCATTGGGGGAGTTTTTTCATTATTTAACACCTTTTATTACTTTTATTCAATGTTCATTGATTTATAGAATACACATTTATTCGAGGCTTTATCCTTCATGCATATGCATTATCAACAAATGTAAATAGAGCTGGTGCGAGATTGTGGTGTTACTAAGAAACAGGAGACATTTGGGAGTGCCTAAAATCCACTGCCCTTCCCTACCTCCCAGCTACGTGGGTGATGTCACAAACCTTCAAACAGGCTGGGCTATTGGGTGTACTGCACATACTAATCCATGGACGATCACTAATTCCCCTCCCTTCTCTGGCTGCTAAGTTGCTCAACAGCAAAAGTTTCTGTAAGTAATCCACCAATTAACACCACAAATGTGAGCGCTGTTTTCTATTCTGAGCATTTCACATTTATATTCTACATTGAAGAAATGTATTACCGTTGTGCAAGGTTATAAAATTGCCTCTAACAGTGTGCCAAATCAAATAGATATATGGCATAAATAGTTATATTTGACAGTGTAAAATGGGTCACTGCTAACCTTTTTCACAAGCCTTCTATGCAAGTCCTTCTACTGTTGAAGTACAGTTCATAGATCTAATAGAGAACCTAAGTGCCAATAAATGTAATGTTTGGCCCATTTAGAGTAAGCCAAGGAAGGTCACAATTCAGAGGTCTAAATACATATACCTTGACCTTGACTGGCAACTGCACTATGGGAATGTATACCAATTTATTTGGGCTGTGATTTGGCATGAAAATGGTAAATCTAGTAAATCATATTGTAGGAAGTTAACTATAAAGAGCCCTGGGATCTAGCGTTTTATACTAGCGCCACTGGTATGCACGCGCGCGTCTCTTGAGCGACATATAGTGGCAGAAAAGGAGTTTAAGTATGGTAAATGCGCTATCTATTTATGTACATATCCATCCGTCCATGTATCTATGAGTGTGGGGGTAGGAGATCAGAATAGGGGTGGTGGGGGTAGGAGATCAGAATGGGGGAGCTGGGGGGTGGAGGGGGGTAGGAGATCTCCTACCCCCCCCCACCACCCAGCTCCCCCATTCTGATCTCCCCCACCACCCAGCTCCCCCATTCTGATCCCCCCCACCACCCAGCCCCCCCATTCTGATCTCCTACCCCCACACCCATAGATACATGGACGGATGGATAGGTACATACATAGATAGCGTATTTACCATACTTAAACTCTTTTAGCAACTGCTTACTTTTCTGCCACTAGATGCCGCACAAGAGACGTGCGCGTGCATAACGCGGTAGGTCGAAAGATCACAGCGTGCGCACACGAGTGGCGCTAGTATAACACGCTAGATCTGTGCCCTGAGCCTGAATTATATATATCTATTTTGTGAGAAATAATATAATATTACACAGTAGAGCAAAATGCACTAAAATGACAATATTAAAGTTATATCACTGACAAGTATTACAAAGTGCACTGTTAAGTATTACAAAGTGCACCTCAGCACACTTTTACCATCCCATCAGAGCAGAGGGTACAAGATAGAAGTGTGCAAAACCATGAACCCTTGTTCAGCAAAAAATCTGATCAAGCTGAGTAATCAGTAATTATTCATTTAGTTGAATTTTTTTTGGTGAAGCCTAATTTGTAATGCTTTCAATCATTAACACCAAGTCACAAAATCACTAGGTTTTCACTATCAATAAGGCAAAGCTGCACTAGTAATTATGTTTAGTTGCACTCTACACATAGGCTGCAGCGCATCCTCTTAAAACGATAAAATTACAATTACGCATGCATTTTAAATTTAGTTTATTCAAGAAGTAATGGTATTACGGCAAGTTTGATTAACATAAAATCATTAACAATGATATTTGTTGGTGGTATCAAGCAATTCCAAGTACACAGATAAGTAAATTACGTTTGTATGTAATTTTAGCTGCAGGAGCATTTTTCAGTAATGTTACATACATATTCAATGCAGTTCACCCTAAATATCATGTATCTCACCGATATCCGTAAATCCTGTCTTGTCTGTAACATACTTGGTGTAGAATTACGTGTTCACTCGCAATATTACACCAAACCACGCATTTTAATGAGTCACAGCTCTAGGAACCAAGAGACAATGAGAATGTCATGATATGGTTAATATAAGTACGATGAATAAGAATAAGCACCTATAAATGTGAAAAACATTTTGTGAGTAGATAAGTAACTGTGCTGATAGGACTGGACCTTAAATAGACAATACATTAGAGCATCTGTTTTAGTCCATGTGTGTTTTCACGATATGTATTAACCTCTTGAGTAATGGGTTCGATATTACTATATTATTATAATAATTAAAAATAATATTTTTTTTATTGAATATTTGTGCGATGAGACTGTTAAGCATTAAATCCTAATGCGCTTACATGTTTTATGGGTTTTTAATACTTTACTGTCTTTTCTGCTGCTGCAGGACTCAGAAATGCTGTTAAAACCATTTGCTATGACTGTTTAGTACCCATACATTTTCTTTCAGAAATGTGATATTTTTCCAACTTACGAGTCATAATTAGTTTGTGAGTGATCAGTAAAGTCTTAATAGATTACCAATTTTGTGTAAAATTAAGAACCAGTCACTCGTAATTGTTCTGATGTCAAAAAATCAATGGAAAGCTTGCCGTAGTTTGCCAGTCTGCCTTTGTGTAGTATTTTATGGGTAGCTCGCTAGCAAAAAAGGGGTCAATAGAAAGTTACTATACAAAATGGGGAATCGAATGGACCCTATAGTTACTAGACTAAAATTATACAATGGCAATCCTTTGTTTTTCTTTTATGTTTTATAAATTGCAAAGGGTAAGGAGGAAAAGTAGAGGAGTATGAGGGCAGATAGTGGGGTAGGAGAGGCAATAACAATATACAGAACAATCTCTGCACTTCAGCAGCATTTGCTGAGGCACAGTCTGTGATAGCAAACCCTGTACTAGTGAAACACTGTGTGCACAGGCACAGATTGCAGTCTTTTTATGGACTATTTGGATGGTTTCAGTGAGTAAAAACATATTAAAAAAATAAAAAATTAAGTTTAAATATGCAAATAAACACTAAGGTAGATTATTTTATTATTGAAAACAGGGAACCTCCCATATCCCTTTAAAGTTCTCCATATCCAAGTTCATGTATCATTACATGACTTCTAAAATACAACGTTGACTGGCTACTAAGATATCTGATGATTTAAGTTGTAGACATGCAAGAAAACTGCTTTGTACTGTACTCTTACAACACCACTCTAGTTTCATATTTACAGTATTTTGGTAATTAATAAAATGTTTTTTAGGAAGTAAAAAGGTATTATGTTGTACTTAAAGAAACATTTTTTCTGTGTATGTGCTCTTCAGGCCGGAGTGACCTTGATGCACAGAACTATTCAACTATTTCTAGTCACCTCGTCACATAAATAAAAAACACAATTGTTGATCCCACTACAACATAAGATAATAGTTTATAAATTAAAGACTGTCTATTATTCCTTTACTAATTTTGCTTACTTTCTAAAACTACTTTGTACCCATTATAGAAACACCGATTTGGCAACAGAGAAGAACCAAAATGATAATCTAGTATGGCCCTTTCTATTTACTTAAAAGATTGGCGTACTTTATCCTCAGGATAGCCTTGTGCTTATCTCAGGCATGCTTACATTCCTTAACTGGAAGGCTGTTCAACTTGTCTACTACTCTTTCTAAATCTTCCACCTTGCAACATCAAATCATGTCCTCTTGTTTAAGGAGAGGTCTTTTGAACCATTGCCATTTATCAAAGATAGTCCTTGGATCCATTACTTGCAATAGGACTAATGGAAAGCATTTGTTTGCTAAGAGGTAGAATAAAGGGCCAAATCCTTCACTGTAAATGCTCTTTATGACATCAAATTATCTATTTTTTTTTATTACACTTATAACAGCGAAACATTCTAAAGGTTTAAGTCTCTGTTTACATATAAGGAGATCTTTACTGTGATGCTGACCAAATTGTGCTGAGTGGGGTAATCACTGCCCCGGTAAGGAATAAGTGCATACAGTAGTTAATATAAAGGCCATGTTTTTTCAATTCTAAAAAAAAGATGTCTAGTAAAATTCAAGCTGTAAATATGTTTTTTTTATATTTTTTGCTGAAAAGTGTTAAATCTCAAATGTAAAAGTGTGTTTATCAATGAATTTATTTATTTATGATTATTCACTGTTTTTATTATCCTTCAGGAAATTAAAAGAGAGAGCGAGAGAGTTGTCTTGACTGCACATACATAATTGATCAAGTTAAAGGGCCACTGTGATACTGCTGCTTTTAAGCAGTAAATGTCAATATTAATAAAAATATTTTTCTTGTATACTCTCTCACAAAATATGTTTTTTTTTACTCCCAACAGACTGAATTTTTTTTAATTCCTACAACAAAAAATTAAGTAATTGACAATAGATGATTAAACTGTCATTTTAAAAGTTAGGATAATGCTGTATTAATCAAATTATTGTTCTACTCACTGCAGAGACCATAAAGGCGTTGAACCGAAGGTCACCACTACGGTTGGAAATTTGCAGCTGAGAATTGATGACATGGAGTTAAAGGAAGAGTGGCAGGATGAAGAGTTCCCCAGGTAAAAGGAAACAGGGTTTACAAATGATGCCAAAAATGCCTTCAAATTAGTAAATTTGACTACATCCAACGCTAATAAAATCATTTCAACTGTTTTTTTTTTTTATCTTTAAAGGCCTCTTCCAGAAGTAATTTCTGAAGAAGATGATTCCAAGGAAGACAGCCAGGCAGGTAGGAGCAGAGCTTAATTTAGAATAAACATGCCTGTACAACCCAAAAAGGAAGGATAGTATAACTCAATGGCAAAATAAAAGACTGAATGCTCCCAAAAATCAATGATTTCTTTTTTTAAATTGTTGCAGAATCCATAGTGCTGATCAATTGAAGTCAGGCTATTTCACTGTGTTGCCTCTGCCTGAATGAGTAAAGAGCTGTGCACCATGCAGTACATTATTATTATTATTATTATCTTTATTTATATCGCGCCAACATATTCCGTAGCGCTGTACAGGGAACATAATAAATATTAATTAGAAAAAGGAGTAGAAGCTTTGAATGAGGAAGTGGCTGAGTCATTATTACTACTTTTTATTCTAGTAATTAGTATAGTAAATGAGCAAGTAGCACACAGTTTGTGTTGCTGCCTGTGGTGGAGTAGGTCCTGGGTTCAGTTTCCATAGAGGGGGATTTTTCCTTTACTGTTTAAAAAAGCAGACATATGTTCTTTAGTTTATATAATAAAGCATATGTCAATATGAAAACAAATATACATGTGGCAAGTCATTGGTTCCAAAACAATGTCTTCCATTTCTTGTTTTTTTAATTAACTAATTCATTTATTAACACACATATGACTGATATACATTATATACTCGAGTATAAGCCAACCCGAGGCACCTATTTTACCCCAAAATACTGGGAAAACTTAGTGACTCGAGTACAAGCTGAGGGTGGGAAATGCTCTGCCCCCTGTGTCTCTTTTATGCCCTCTGTGTCCCCCTCTTGTGTCCCCCTCTCCCTCCCCTGTGTCTCTTTCCCCCCTCCCTCCCCTGTGTCTCTTCCTCCCTCTCTCCCCTGTCATTCCCTCCCTCTTGTGTCTCATTCCCTCCCTCTTGTGTCTCATTCCCTCCCCCTCCCTCCTCATCCTCCCTCCTCATCACTTCCCCCCTCTCCAATAACCCCTCCTCTCCCTTTCCCCTCACTTACTTCCCCCTCTCCCTTTCCCCTCACTTACCTTCATCAGCTGCTCCTCTGCGCATCTTCCGGCTGTGTCGGGACCCGGCATATGCTAATGACGTGACGTCACATGCGTGTCACGTCATTACCATATGCCAGGTCCCGACACAGCCAGAAGACGTGCAGAGGAGCAGCTGATGAAGGTAAGTGAGGGGAAAGGGAAAGGGGGAAGTGATTAGAAGGGAGGATGAGAAGGATGAGTCAGGACCCGGCATCTGCTAATGACGTGACGCGC
The DNA here is from genome assembly GCA_027410445.1 of Discoglossus pictus. Lineage (NCBI taxonomy): Eukaryota > Metazoa > Chordata > Amphibia > Anura > Alytidae > Discoglossus > Discoglossus pictus. The sequence goes on from CM050168.1 coordinate 282,711,511, forward strand.
ATGTGACGTCACATCATTAGCATATGTCGGGTTCCGACACAGCCAGAAGACACGCAGAGGAGCAACTGATGAAGATAAGTGAGGGGAAAGGGAGAGGGAGGGAGGTAAGTGAGGGGAAAGGGAGAGGGGGGTAAGTGAGGGGAAAGGGAGAGGGGGGTAAGTGAGGGGAAAGGGAGAGGGGGGAATGAGACACAAGGGAGAGGGGGGGGGAGACACAGGGGATAGAGGGGGAGGGAGACACAGGGGAGGGAGAGAGCAGCAGGAGCAGGGTGACTTGAGTATAAGCTGAAGGGGGCTTTTTCAGCCTTAAAAAAAGGGCTGAAAAAAACTAGGCTTATACTCGAGTATATACAATATATATATATACAAATAAATAAATAAGTATATATTTCAAACAAAAAAAACACAAGTGGAAGACAGGTTAATAAAACCTAGGACATACCAATGAAAACATTTTTCAAACAGAACACTTACCACTGCACCACCATAATCTGCTTTTAAATAGAGTATAATTCCATAATACAGTGTACAACAGTTACATCCTTATTATTTATGCAGATTGTTGTGGGACGGCTTCAAGGGCTAAACTAATATGACAATATCGGTCAATTCTTGATCAATTTTAAAAATGTAAAACATTTTGCCATATGATTTTCCAACCTCTAACTGATGGTGCAGAGCACATATGGCAACTTTTGTGGTCCTTTAAGCTTATATGGCACTCAAAACAAAAGATTCAAAAATACATATAGCAGCAGACAGCTTAATAGTAATTTCCTTTGTGCTAAAATGCTGTCCTTATATATATCAAAGATTTTGATAAAAAGTATGTAATACTTAGTAACCAGGTAGATTTTCTAGGTCCATCCAGGGATGGAGGCCAATCATAAAGATACAGCATACTTCTGCAAATTTTTTTTAGAAGTTTAGGCTCACAGGATGTTCACCCCTGAATATGCATGTGTGTATTATATGTACAGTATCTGTGATTCTAATGACCAATCATTTTTCATTGTTCTATAGTATAAGGAATGTATGCTAGGGTCTCTACAAATCTGGAATTTCACCTTTTTTGTCTTTATTTCTAATCCTAGTGTATGCGCCAAACACGCTTGAATTATGTGGCAACCGCCATATGAAAAAGCATCTGTCATCACCATCTCCAAGCTTTAATCTTGAAAACAGTGAAGGATCGCAGATCTCAAGCAAACTTCCAAATCAATCAGTCAATGATGATCTTGACTTTTATATAGGTGATCTGGAAACTCCAACTGGAGGAGAAATATCAGACTTTCCAGAAAACAGCCATGAATTTGAGTGGGAAGGTAAAGTTGTATTTCTTAAACTAAATTACAGAGCAGACACGTGTTAGAAAATAGAATTTAAAAACATTTTCTCTATTTATTACGAAGCAAATTGTTAATGAGATGTCAGCTTTCTTACATTCCTCATTAACCCACTGAATTTCTGGGACTTAGACACTTTTTAGGGCCAAAGACCAGACACATTTTCAATATTTTTACCATGCACCTGGTTTAAAGTGACCCAATCACGGGCATAACCACTTCACAGAAATCATACCCAGCTTTATTTATTTGCCCCATTACACTATATTCCAAATAACTTCCGTTCTGAAGATATAAGCATTTGGAAGTATAGATTTGTGATGTCATCCTGAGGCTCAATAACCTATCACCTATAATAGTTTACAATTGTGAGTAACGCCTGTGAGATGGGTACTGCGCAGGCGTTACTCACAACTGCTAAGTGTGGGAGAATCAAACAACTGTGCATGTGCAACGCAGTCGCAAATGGACAGTTGCTCTCATTTTGCCCATGTGGGACAGCGCCGCGGTGCGCTTAGTGTGCATGCACACCGCAGCTGCACGTACTGCGAAGGAAGAACGGAGGAACAGAGAGAGAGAGAGGGAGGGGTAGAGAGAGGAAGGGAGGAGGGAAAGAGAGGCAAGGGGAGAGAAAGAGAGGGAGGGGAGAGAGAGGCAAAGAGGAAGGAGAAGAAAGAGAGACGGGGAGAGAGAGGGACGGAGGGGAGAGAGAGGGTGAAGGGGGATAAAGAGGGAGGGAGAGATTGAGGAGGAGAGAGGGAGGAAGGGAGACAGAGAGGAGGGAGAGAGAGCGGGAAGGAGAGAGAGTAGGAGGGGGAGAAAGAGAAGGAGGTGCAGAGAAGGAGGGGGAGAAAGAGAAGGAGTGGGAGAGAGAAAAGGCAGAGGAGAGGGAACGAGAGAGAAGAGAGGTAGAGAGAGTTAGGAGGAAGGGATACAGAAAGCACACAAACAGCGAAGAGAGGGCACAGAGAGAGAGAGAGCAGTGCGTGACAGAGTGAGGATGCATGGATAGGGCACACAGAGAGAGATAGCACAGAGATAGAGAGAACAGACAATGGAACATAATATTTGATACTATCATTTATGGGCACGTTACTAGTAGGCAAATATGCGTCTCGGCTCCCGCCGCACTTGCTTAAATAACATGTTCGGGGAAAGGTAATGCCTCTTTTGTGATTAAAATTGGAGAAATAAGCTGAAAGGAGCATTTTATTATAATTTTTAGCTCCCTGGTTGGTCCTCAGTGGGAGGAGAGGACAACCCGGTTCCAACATGGATGCCTCCATTCAAACAAATATAGAGTTTTTTAGCAATAGAATTCAGGTACAGCAAACTTATCTATTAAGCACAGAAAATATTGTTGCAACATACTCTATCAGTTTTGCTAGGTTTTTGGACTAGGTTTTCCTGTGATTGGGTCCCCGATTAAGCGCAATTACATATGAGAATCATGTATTTTTTTTCACCATTATTTCGGCTTTCTGCTTGTGTAATTGTTTTTTTGATTATATGATATGAGAAAACAAACATATAACTAAACCAATAAACAAAACAAAACAAAAAGAATAAATAAAAAGACCAGACACTAAATATGTTATGGTAGATAGAAAGTTGATTGAAAACCCCCCACTGTATACCCAGGAAGGAAATAAAAGATCAACCAGCTCCATTCACTTCCTGTTTCGAGCAACCACTCCCCTCCCAACCCCCACCCCCCAACTATTGTAGCTTTAAACAGTCAGATTACAATTACCTGATATCCCTGATATTTGCACGTTATATATGTGACCACTAGGAGAAGATAATATACTACATGCTAGATTGTAAGTTTGCAAGTTTTCAATCTTGTTAAGTGCTTTTGAGAAAGCTCTATTTGTTTGATTTTAAGCTCAAAGACAGGGCTCTCCATTCCTTTGCGCTATGCTAATATTGTTTTTGACTTGAACTTACCACTGTATAGCGCTATGGAATATATTGGCGCGTTACAAATAAAGAAAGAAAATAATAATGGAGTCATTCACCCCACAATGCCTTTTAATCAGCTCCGTTCCCTCTCCTACTGAATGAAAAGCTCTTTCTAACTTTGCACATTTTAACTTCCAGATCCATCCTAATCCTTATATGTTATTCTTGCCCAGGTAAAGGTTGCCTGTTCCTCACATAAAGCTTGTCTTCAGTTCCTGCTTGTTCTTGGGGCATTTTCCCTTCAGTTTTGTCTTCAGCAAGTGAAATGCATGCTCAATCGGATTCAGGTCAGGAGATTGACTTGGCCATTGCATAACATTCCACTTCTTTCCCTTAAAAAACTCTTTGGTTGCTTTTGCAGTATGCTTCGGGTCATTGTCCATCTGCACTGTGAAGCACCGTCCAATGAGTTCTGAAGCATTTGGCTGAATGTGAGCAGATAATATTGTCCGAAACACTTCAGAATTCATCCTGCTGCTTTTGTCAGCAGTCACATCATCAATAAATACAAGAAAACCAGTTCCATTGGCAGCCATACATGCCCACGCATGACACTACTACCACCATGCTTCACTGATGAGGTTGTATGCTTTGGATCATGAGCAGTTCCTTTCCGTCTCCATTCTCTTCTCTTCCACTCACCCTGGTACAAGTTGAGCTTGGTCTCATCTGTCCATAGGATGTTGTTCCAGAACTGTGAAGGCTTTTTTAGATGTTGTTTGGCAAACTCTGATCTGGCCTTCCTGTTTTTGAGGCTCACCAATGGTTTACATCTTGTGGTGAACCCTCTGTATTCTTGTTTTCTTCACCAGGGAAATAATTATTTGGTCATCCGTGGTCTTCCGTGGTCTTTTGGTGTTGCTGAGCTCACTGGTGCATTCTTTCTTTTTAAGGATGTTTTAAACAGTTGATTTGGCCAAACCTAATGTTTTTGCTATCTCTCTGATGGGTTTGTTTTGTTTTTTCAGCCTAATGATGGCTTGCTTCACTGATAGTGACAGCTCTTTGGATCTCATATTGAGAGTTAACAGCAACAAATGCAAATAGCACACTTGAAACGAACTCTGGACCTTTTATCTGCTCCTTGTAAATGGGATAAGGAGGAAATAACACACACCTGGCCTTGGAACAGCTGAGCAGCCAATTGTCCCATTACTTTTGGTCCCTTAAAAAGTGGGAGGCACATATACAAACTTTTGTAATTACTACACCGTTCACCGGATTTGGATGTAAATATCCTCAAATTAAAGCTGAAAATCTGCAGTTAAAGCACACCTTGTTCGTTTAATTTAAAATCCATTGTGGTGGTGTATAGAGCCAAAAATATTAGCATTGTGTCGATGTCCCAATATTTATGGACCTGACTGTATATATATATATATATATATATATATATATATATATATATAATCATTTAGTTTACAGTGAGCAAAAGAGTAAGAAAAGCTTTCCACCATGCAGAGTACAGAAAATAAATAGTACATTTGTAAGCTCATCAAAAAATAAGTAAAAACGTATTTCCTGCTCAGATTTTCCAGAAATACAGTAATTGAACAGCACTCTAGCAGACTGGGTGGGGACATGCAAATCAATATACAATATATATTACTCTTAAATCAAAATACAATTTTATACATGGTTCCTTTAATGCATAACACAGCTTTAAGCAAAGATTAGGATTGGATTATGCACAAGCCAGGAACCCACTCACATATTATAACTTGCATACATATGTGTAAAATGTTCAAATCAAATGTTAAAACAGATGTCAGATAACCAGTTATTTTAATCTCCCCTGGCCTCTCTATATGGCTACAAACACGTGTAAAGTTTTCCCAATGCAAAATTTTACCTAGCAAATTCAATAAGATTTAGGAGCCAGAAGTATACATTTTAGGATTCTTGGCTCCCGGGTTCCTGGGAAATATCTATTGCTGGTTCAATCACATATAATACTTGTCAAACTGCGATTCGTCGTCACGCTTGTGACAAATCACAGTTTGACAACTACGATTGACACAACTTGGGCGCGCATGCACATAGCGCGGCGTGAGCCGTAAATGCTCATCACGCAACAGGCCGGGCAGGCGAACTGCGCAGTGGAGAGAGAGAGGAGGAGGAGGGGAGACACAGAGAAGAGGGGGGAGAGACACAGGGCAGGGAGAGGAGTGGGGAGGCACAGGGCAGGGAGAGGAGGGGGGAAAAGACACGGGAGGGGGGAGACACACAGTGGTGGGAGAGGAGGGGGTAGACACACAGGGGAGGGGGGAGAGACACTGCGGAGGGGGGAGACACAGGGTAATGAGAGGGGGAAGACACAGGGTAATGAGAGGGGGGAGAGACACAGGGGAGTGAGAGGAGGGGAGAGAGACACAAGGGAGTGAGAGGAGAGGGGAGAGACACAAGGAGTGAGGGGGGAGAGACACAGGGAAGGGAGAGGAGGGACATAAACACAGGGGAGGGAGAGACACACAGGGGTGGGAGAGGAGGGGGTAGACACACAGGGGAGGGGGGAGAGACACAGAGGAGGAGGGGGAAAGACAAAGAGGAGGGGGGAGAGACACAGGAGAGGGAGAGGAAGGGGGAGAGACACAGGGGAATGAGAGGGGGAGAGACACAGAGGAGGGGGAGACACAGGGGAATGAGAGGAGGGGGGAGAGACACAGGGGAGTGAGGGGGGAGAGACAAAAAGGAGTGAGAGGAGGGGGAAGAGACAAAGAGGAGGAGGGGGAGACACACAGGGGAGGGAGAGGAGGGGGAAGAGACACAGGGGAGGAAAATGGGGGAAACAGACACGAGGAAGGTGAGGAAAGAGACACAGGGGGGAAAGACACAGGGGGAGAGGGGATAAAAACACAGGGGGGGAAGGAGACACAAGGGAGGGAGAGTAGTGGGGAAATGAGACACAAGGAAGGAAGTAGACAGAGGGAGAGATTCGCAAGGGCAGTAAAATAGAGGGGGGGAGGCTCCCATTGTGTGGCAAACAGCATTGCCAGGATTCCTGTTTTTGTTGTCATCATTTTTGACAGGCAAGTTGCTAGTCAATATATAAAAATGACATACCTACAGTATACAAGACACTGCCCTTGATCCCTGTCTGCCATATTTTATCATACACTATCTTCTATATACTTTATGGACTGCACTGATGACAAATCTAACCAACGTTTGGATATGTTACTTTTAATTAATGCGACTTTCTCAAAGGCAATATAGTCTTATACTGCCTTTGAGAAAGTTGCATTCATAGCAATGAAACGAGCCGTTAGGCTATAAGTGGGATTTCATTTTTACCCTTGTTCACATGATACTTTAGAGAGACCTGAGGGCAGTTTGTATTTTCAGTGTTTTGCCTGAAGAAAAACTGGAACGGCTATGGTCCTTTATGTTGTATACATATGTGGCTGGGGTTTCTATCATCCCATAATATTGGTCTGTATTATTTTTTGAATGTGTGATTTTAACAGGAGTTAGACTTGAAGCATTGGGTTTACTCTGGAATGGTGCATTAGAGCACAATAGTGGCTAGTGGTCAGATCAGTATTTTTGTTGGCTATAGTCTATGTTTAGGCTTTTTTGTTGTCAGACATAGGGCACCTAGATAGAAATGGGACATAGATTTAATTAACAACTGAGATATCCAGTTTCTCTCTCTATCTCTCATAGCAGCATATTGAGGGTCGTGATATATTAAGGGATGCACATTGGCGTACCCCCAATTATGTACATATATCTGACCACTGATTAGCTGTACCCAGCCCATAGAGATACCCTCCTCTTTTGCAATATTTTACCACATTTAACCACTGGTATACACGAATGGTATGTGTGTCTAGATATCAATCTGACACCAATGTTACTATAGCCCAATTAGTGATTACTATATTTTGTTAATACCCCATTCCCAACCACTGCTGACATATCTATCCTCTATTTTAACTACTGCTGCATTTTTTCTTGATACCCAATGAAGCATATGTTTTTTATTTTTCAATACTATACAAATGGGTGTTAAGCACCAACATTCAAGTTATACTTATGTCAATTATGTTATTTTGAATAATAAATCAAATTGTATTTGGTAGAGAACATAAATGGAATCTTTAGGCAAAAATATTTTAATTATATAAATATGTTGATTAGGCGACTTAATTAATCTTCTGCTCAACGTAATTTTCATATAACATCTACACTTGTTTCTAAAAACACCCCAGAGTAACAGAGGCTCACCTTCTGGAACTTCCCTGCTCTCTCTCATGTAGGGTGCCATGATTCACAGCTGTTGCCTAAGCTCACACCCACAGTTCTGTGGTTCTTCCAGGTAGCTTTGGATAGGTTATCTTTGAGATCAATATTTTTCTGGTTCTAATTCAGCAAGGAATTGATTTTGACCTTCAAATGCATTGACAAAATCCTAGGAACTAAAAATTAGACAAAAAAAAAAAAAGATGCCCATGGTTCAAACTCAGCCTCAGATTCTAATATGTCCTTCCATGGCCTCAAACCCAACTATAGGACATGTAGTAAATTGTAGTTCTAGAAAAAGATTATTTCTCAAGTCATAAAGAAGCCAGTATCTGACTGAGGATATCCTGATATTTGCACAGGTGCGCTAATCAGTGTCTCTGTCATATGTAATCTGGTAGAGATATCCTCAAATCCTAGCCTGCAAGCGTGCTTAGAGAACTAAGGTGATAGAAGTACTCCTGTAGAGTGTGCTATAATGTATTTAGAAGAGCATGACAAAGTAGCAGGAATCATTGGGCATCTACTGTATGTTCACATGGTTATGAATTATTGACATTTTTTTGAAAGCACAATTAGCTAACAAAATACAGGATACATAACAAATGCATTTATTAGTTAATTTTAAGGTTAACATATACATAAAATAGTACTCATGTAGATACCCTTAGCAAATTCCTGCTGTTTGACTGCCAAGCATTCTTTTCGTTACCTAATATGCTCATGTATTTTATAGTATACACAAGCCACTGCCTTATGGGTTGTATACAGTACAGTAGATATACAGTAGACTCTCAGTTAACCACAACTCAAGCAACCAGAAATATAAATTGAATACTGTACTTTAAATTAAAATTTACAGAGCTCAACAAATGCCAGGAGCCAGGTTGTCATGTCACATAATGCTTACGGGCTTCGAGATTGCATCCACTGTACGTCTCTGCAGTTCAGTTTTACCTGGACAGGCATGAGTGACTGAGCCAGTGCAGTGTTGGGGTTACATTCCCCGGGCATGAGTGACTGAGCCAGGGCAGTGTTGGGGTTACTTTCCCCGGGCATGAGTGACTGAGCCAGGGCAGTGCTGGGGTTACATTCCCCGGGCATGAGTGACTGAGCCAGGGCAATGTGGGGTTACATTCCCTAGGCATAAGTGATTGAGCCAGTGCAGTGTTGGCGTTACATTCCCTAGGCATGAGTGACTGAGCCAGTGCAGTGTTGGGGTTACATTCCCCGGGCATGAGGGACTGAGCCAGTGCAGTGTTGGGGTTACATTCCCCGGGCACAAGTGATTGAGCCAGTCCAGTGTTGGGGTTACATTCCCCGGGCATGAGTGACTGTGCCAGGGCAGTGTTGGGGTTACATTCCCCGGGCATGAGTGACTGAGCCTGTGCAGTGTTGCGGTTAGATTCCCCGGGCACAAGTGATTAAGCCAGTCCAGTGTTGGGGTTACATTCCCCGGGCATGAGTGACTGTGCCAGTGCAGTGTTGGGGTTACATTCCCCGGGCATGAGTGACTGAGCCTGTGCAGTGTTGGGGTTAGATTCCCCGGGCACAAGTGATTGAGCCAGTCCAGTGTTGGGGTTACATTCCCCGGGCATGAGTGACTGAGCCAGTGCAGTGTTGGGGTTACATTCCCCAGGCATGAGTGACTGAGCCAGTCCAGTGTTGGGGTTACATTCCCCGGGCATGAGTGACTGAGCCAGGGCAGTGTTGGGGTTACATTCCCTAGGCATGAGTGACTGAGCCAGTCCAGTGTTGGGGTTACATTCCCCGTGCATGAGTGACTGAGCCAGGGCAGTGTTGGGGTTACATTCCCCGGGCATGAGTGACTGAGCCAGGGCAGTGTTGGGGTTACATTCCCTGGGCATGAGTGACTGAGCCTGGTCAGTGTTGGGGTTACATTCCCCGGGCATGAGTGACTGAGCCAGGGCAGTGTTGGGGTTACATTCCCTGGGCATGAGTGACTGAGCCAGGGCAGTGTTGAGGTTACATTCCCTGGGCATGAGTGACTGAGCCAGTGCAGTGTTGGGGTTACATTCCCAGGGTTCAGCAGCTCATCCTCCAGCCGAACGTACCTGTGTGTAAGTGAGGAGTGAAAGCTGCTGCTGCTAGAACAGCTCTCCCTGACAAATATACTTAGCAGAGCATCCTATGTGAAGCTAATCTAGGCCTCTTTTAATAGTGACTCTCAAGCAACCAGAAACTACATTTATCCGGCATCTACTTCAAAATACTATTAGTTATTATGAAGTTAACAGTCCTCAACAGACTTGTGACTGCAATAGCTCTCCTTAATAATTTTTCCTATGATTGTTTTTCCACCTTGAGGTCTGCTATTAGCTAAGCAGCTGCTTAGACAAATGTAATAAATAAAACTAAGTGGGAAACGGCATTTAATTTCTGGATAACTTAACCATAGCCATAATAGCATGTGATGAACGAGAGTTGCATGAAAGGGGTCAAAATGCTACTGTTGAAAATATTAACACTAATATTTCTATTTTTAATAGATGACCTGCCAAAAGCTATGGGAACAATTAACGCTGCAGCAGAGAGTGGAGTGGCTGAAAAACGTGTATCTGATATGGAAGATCAAGATGGACGAAAGTGGAGGATATTCTTGATGGGAGAACACAAAGTGGATATGACCGCTATTGAGCCATATAAGCGGGTAATCTCACATGGAGGTAAAGGGGAATCAATCAAGATATTAAATCATAAATTATACCCATTTTAGAATATAAATTATCAATATATTGAGCATTTTTTTTAATTTATGACTGTTTATACATAGTTACATAGTATTTAAGGTTGAAAAAAGACTTTCAGTCCATCAAGTTCAACCCTCCAAGATCTCCTCCGATCTGCAACATACGGATTAACTATTAATTCATTAGTTGTTAATTAATTATTAATCAATTATTTAATGTTTTTTATTTTTTTATTTTTTTTATTAATTAGTCCAGAAAAAGGCAAATAGAAAAAGAAAAAAAACAAGCGAGACTTAGCCAATTGTCTCAACGGGAAATGTAATAAATTTGGATCATTACTGTCTCTCTAATTATCCATGATAACCCTGAATACCCTTTTTAATTAGAAATAAATCCAGACCCCTTTTAAAGTTATCTATCGAATCCGCTGTCACCACCTCCTCTGGTAGATAATTCCACAGATTAACCACCCTTACTGTGAAGAACCCTTTTCTTTCTTTGAGGTGGAATCTTTTTACTTCTAACCTCAAGGGATGTCCTCTTGTCAGTTGAAAACCTCTTGGCACAAAAAGCTCCCCCGACAAATCTTTATACTGACCCTGGATGTATTTATATAAGGTAATCATATCTCATCAGACACCTTTTTTCTAGAGAAAATACGTTTAATTTGGTTAGTCTTTCTTCATAACTTAGCCCCTCCATTCCCCTTATTAGTTTTGTTGTCCTTCTCTGTACCTTTTCCAGCTCTAAAATGTCCCTTTTATGAAGTGGTGCCCAAAATTGTACTCCATATTCCAAATGAGGGCGTACTAGAGATTTGTATAGTGGCAGAATTATATCTTCTTCCCTGGCTTCTATACCCTTCTTAATACATGCTAATATTTTATTTGCCTTTGCAGCTGCTGCTTGGCTTTGAGCGCTGTTACCTAGGTGGTTGTCCACAAGCACTCCCAAATCCCTTTCAATATCTGATACACCTAGATTTGCTCCATTAAGATTATAAATTGCATGGCTATTTTTCCTTCCCAGATGCATAGCCTTACATTTATTCGTATTAAATCTCATCTGCCATTTAGATGCCAATTCCTCAATTTTATGTAAATCCCCTTGGAGGGAAAGCACATAATTTTCTGATTTAATTACCTTGCACAACTTTGTGTCATCAGCAAAAATGGAGACCCCACACTCCAATCCTACCTCTAAGTCATTAATAAATATGTTAAAAAGGAGAGGACCTAATACTGAACCTTGAGGAACCCCACTTACCACATTAGTCCAATTGGAGTATGTTCCATTTCCAACAACAGATATTTACTGCAATTCCTGTATCCCTTAGTTTGCCCAATAGTCTCCCATGTGGCACTATATCAAAAGCCTTTGCAAAATCCAAAAAGACTACATCCACTGAGTGGCCTTGATCCAGGTTCCTACTAACCTCCTCATAGAAACTAATTAGATTTGTTTGACATGACCTATCCCTCATAAACCCATGTTGACTCCTTCTTATAATCCTGTTCAGATAGACATATTCTTGTATATTATCCCTTATTAACCCTTCTAAAAGCTTCCCCACTACAGAAGTGAGGCTCACTGGTCTATAATTCCCCGGATTTGCTCTTGCTCCCTTTTTAAATATAGGTATCACATCAGCTTTTCTCCAGTCATCTGGTAGAGACCCTGTGTTGAGTGAATCTTGAAAAATTAAATATAATGGTTTGGCTATTACAGAACCCAGTTCCCTTAGTACCCTTGGATGTATTCCATCAGGACCCGGGGCTTTATTAACATTTATTTTTTCCAACCTCTTTTGGATTACTTCCTGTGTTAACCAATTATTTGGCAAAGGTAGTGCAGCCCCATTATGTTGCCGTGTCCCAACCACTGGTACCTCCCTTGTGTATACCGAAGAAAAGAACCTATTTAGCTCATCTGCCTTTTCCTGTTTCACATTCTAATGTTCCTATAGCTTCCTTCCTTGCCTTCTTCCCATTAATATACTTAAAAAATATTTTAGGGTTAGTCTTACTCTCTTTTGCAATTAATTTTTCATTTTCTATTTTAGCCAGTCTAATCGCGCTTTTGCAAGCCTTGTTGATTTCCTTGTATTTCCGTAAAGCAGTCTCTGTCCCCTCTTGTTTGTATAATGTAAATGCCTGTTTTTTACTCCATATCTTGATCTTTAAATCATTGTTAAGCCACATGGGTTGTGATTTACTCCTTTTACTTTTATTCCCACACGGTATATGTCGATGTGTATGTATATTTAGTAAGGATTTAAATGTTGTCCATTTATGTTCAGTGTTTTTACCTATCAGTTCTCTGTCCCATTCTATACTTTGTATTGCTGCCCTTAGACCGTTAAAATCTGCCCCTTAAAATGTTTTTTTTTTAATTCAATCTCAAATGAGACTGTGTTGTGATCAATAAAATAACTTACTAAACTCAAACGGAATCCACTTTTCCAAACTTTAAGAGAGAAGTGTTTACGTGAAGGCTAAACATGTACAGATTGTGTAATTATGTTTTTATGTGTTTGCATCACTCAGTCGTGTCCGACTCTCTGTGACCGCTTGGACCACAACACACCATGCTTATGTAAATATAATTTATGTTGAAATACTAATCAACATGATACATATATAAAGACAAAAGGGGAATTATATTGCAACTGCAAGGACTTCCTTTACTACACAATTTAGCACCACATTATATTTAATGTATTCCCATTGCTACCAGTATTTGTAAGATGTTTTTAGAGTGATGTTAACTGTCATAAAATGGGGAAAACCAGGAGAAAAATATGGGAATACACAGTCAGCTATAAGACGATGGAGGGCAAATGTAGATAAAGATGTCCATTCCAGTCTTTGGTTATAGCAAAAAAGGATGGAGAGGGGTAGAGAGAGAGCTGTAAGTGATGAAGCCCCATAACGCCCTGCAAATTAGAGGATTGATTATATGACTCCTGTAGGAACTCCCGTATGGCTGGCTTGGCCCTATGGGAGTTGTTATGAGATACATTTACTGAGCTATTACTTTGTTCCTGCAACATAGGGGAATGATGTAGGCTTAGCTTACAAGCACTAATAATGAATATCTGATACATGAACAACTAAGATACTGAACTAGCAAATAAGATCCAATAATACAGTAGTTCCTGTAGCAACACCAGTCAAGTTACATAAAGTTAGGAAATATAGCAAAAAAAAGGCTACCTGTTCACTTCTCAAGCACTGAGTATCCTATCCCATAGGTATAATAAGAGTGACAGAGTTTAGATAAGAGAAAGGAAGTTGTTGCTGTGTTGCTACATTACCTTTTACAAGTAAGTTCACCAGTAATCATAGTCTATATAAACCTATAATAATTAACTTTAGAACACATTTTCCTACATCTTACCTCATCATTATTCAATTTACCATTTACCCTATACCTACTCTACTCTAACACATACCCCACTCCAACACATACCTAAATCCTTGCAAGATATGCACCCCACATACCCACTGCTATATACCCATTCCCATGACCCTTGCACCCTAAACTAGTAGCAGACATATATAAAAACACATAGCACATTCATTTAAAAAAAACAAAAACAAAACATTTACATGATTTTGTTCTGCTCATTTGTTCTGTTCACGTGAGTAATAATGTCTTTGAAAGTGTGTCTGTCTGGGTTTCTATAAGTGGTGTGACTGCATTGATTGTTTGTCCAAGATGAAGGGAAGAGAGAGGGGGAGAGGCGTGGTGAGGGAAGAGGCGAGGAGAGGAAGGGTGGATTGGATTTACCACCAGCGCAGGCATACCAGTAGTAGGGCCAGTGGACGAGGCTTCAGGGGTTAGCAGAGGATAGGGTTGAGGCCCAGGTCTCATGGAGAGCACAGGGCCAGACCGCCATATGTACCCCCATGGTTATGGTCAGAGGCCCCATAGAGACACCTATGTGGCTAAGGGACCCCATACAAAAGCACAAGTGGTGGGGCGTGGTTATCCCCAGATATTGAGAGGGTATCCTGGAGAATATGTGGGCTTATAGATACACTTGCCCGTCAAAAAATGACGGCAATAAAATTGTAAGGCAGGTAATGCTGTTTGGTGGAGACATAAATTTTGTTGGTGGTCCAAGATCCTTCGGCGCTCATTGTAAGGCTGTTTTTTTTTTTCTGATAGGCGTTTTTGCTGTTGTTTTGTTGGCGTTGATCTACTTTTTGCGCTTATTGCGAGGCCGAAAGTCGTAGGGGGTCGTAAGAATGAGTGCCTATGGTGCTCATCTCCACCAGCGCAAGGAGCGCCTTTGGTGCCCCTTGCCAGCAACTGCGGACCTCGCTTTGCGAGGTCTGCAGTTGCGGCGGGCTCGCTGTGCGAGCCCACAAGCGTTAGGAACAGCCCACATGCTCACAACTATATATGTGATAGATAGATAGATAGATATATAGATAAGGTGGAGGCTAGGGCTAGTGTAGTGTGTTCACTTTCTAGGTAGTGGGTAGCGTTCTGTAGCGTTACTATGGAGGCTACTGAGATTCATGCTCAGAGTCTCCTGAGAGCACATGTTACAACTAGAGAACTACGGGTAAACCCCCTTGGGTGCTAGTATGTTTTACAAGATTCTTTTTTGAGAGAGACATAGAATGGCCCCCCAAATTAGCTTTTCAAAATTCCCATAGCTGCAAGTCAACTTTTCCAGGAGTTCTTACTGAAGCCAGACAATAGAGTCCCAGGTCAGGAAGAACAGCCTCTATCCATGATGTCACAGGAAGAACTGACTGCAGAACTGAAACAGAACCAAGCCCCATTGCTACTGGTTGTAGTCAGGCTTTCACACTTATAAATACAGGTTTTAATTGATTTGATTTATCTGTGAAAAATGAACATTTTTAACATTCAAGAAGTATTTCAACATGCTTTTACTAGATTGTCACAGTGATGTGGTCCACATTCTGCTTAATCAAATTACCCTTTGACCACACCTGATCTGTGAATACATCTCACATAGGTTTAGATTGTAACCAACAGGGAATGATACAATCAATTAGTTTTTGTAAGAAAGAATCTTTCAAATAATGTCATAGGCTCCTATTATTGCCTCTACTACAAAAGCTTAATATCCACGTGAAGTAGCCATACTTCTTATGAGATATCATGAGATTCCGTCCTAAAGAAGTGTGACAGGAAATCATGAAATATGCACATGAATTGCACCAATGTTCATGTATCATTTACAAATTGTTTGATGTAAAAATTCAATTTTGTGGATCTCTGATGTCCATATATATTTATAGGACGTCCTATCCAATGCACATTCAGTATAGAGATTTGTATAGCAAGTGCTCTTCTCTAGAGTGTCACAAATCAAATGGTAGCCCTGGTTTGAATTTAACAGCAGGTAGGATTGTTCTTCAAACACTAACATGTAAACCTAACTAAATTGTCTACCCCCCCTCCCCCCTTTTTCCCCTTAGGGCAGTGTCATACTATTTTTATGGTTTACAAGACAATTGCTGTGTGTAGGTGAATGAAATTCCCTTATGCTAGTTGATTGCCATCCTGGTGTACTGACCAGATGAAGACAATATGTAGGTGCTATCCATTATTACTATTCCATTTAGGAATTCAATTCTCTAAATGTATAGATATTCTGTTGTACTGACCTGATACAAATGATATGTAAGGGCTATACATTTTCTACAATGTTATGGGCTACATAGGTTTCTTATTTTATTTTTAGTCAATCTCATGACCCCCTGGGATCAAGTTGCACAACACTGAATATATTTGTTCAGGATTGTGTTACTTTGTTGACTATGCTTCTTCTAAATTGCAACTTTTTCAGTCCAGTTTTCATGTAAGCCCAGGTGCATAACAATGATATTAATTGTAGTCAACCTGAGCGATCCTGAATACATAGGCAAAATGCCTCTGCAATCCTCGACTGCTGTTGGCACTCATTATATTAACTTTACCACTAACATATTTAGTGTTCTGTAATTTGTTAATGTGTTGGGTTTCACATACTGATTGCCAACACATTGATCAGGTTTATGATCAGTGCATATTATTATTGCAGTTCACATATACCACATTATATGTTAATTTCACACATATTATGTTATAATATATCATGGGATACACATGTAATGCAGACACAATTATTGTTGTAAATGTATTTGTAGGGCATGTGGGTAGGTATTACCCTTGGGACTTTCTATTAAGCAGGTATTACTTAGAATTAGTTGGATGTCAGCGTTCAATTGTGTTAGCGGGTATTTGTAATTGACATTGTAATTTATTTAATTGTAGAAAGCTGGGTAAAAATGACATTGAATGCATTTTTTTTCAATCATGAATTTAAAAACACATGTTTCAAACACTAGAAAAGGGACTTTTTTAATGAAAAAAAATATTTAGTAAAACTTGTTTAAACTTTTTGGAAGCTAACAGGAAATACTTTTGCGAGTGAATGCATGACTCATGGCAGACAGCTATATTGCTGCACATTGGCTGACAAGGACAAACTCACATTATACAGTTATACATTCAATGCAGTGTAATCTGCTTTTCAAAAAACAAAACACACTGTTTAACATGATCAAATGTCCTCTTTCAGATGTAACAAAGAAAAGCATGCATTCAATGGCCCTTTAACTATTAGAAAGGGTTGTTTTGTGCTCTAAGGGATGTAGGCCTAAATTTGATTTAATTGTGTGTGTTTGCACCATTCAGTCGTGTCCGACTCTCTGTGACCTAATGGGCCGTAATACACCATGCTGATCCACTTGGTATTCATGGCAGAGATACTGTATTATTTTATTAGGGTCCTGTGAAATGTTTCTTTAGGCTGTTTTGTTTTCTGGCACTGGGATACATACTGCATTTTTTAAATATGTTTTTGGCTGGTAGCAAGCACTCTCAGTGGCTTCCGAGAACACATAGAATTGTCCATAAGCTAATATGAGAGCCATGTAATTGCACTTTAAGAAAACCACTTGTAGAATTGGCAACAGTTCACACGTAGTGAACATTCTTGAGAGTTTATACATAAGGGTTTGATACAGGCAGCATGTAGTAACTACGGTCTACTTGCTAGATTTCCTACTGGAGCCAAGTAACTGAGCCCTCTGGGCATTATTCACACATTTTTATCCAGCTTCCTCTGGAGAAGATATTGCCATTGTGTGATTTCATTTTATGGGAAATGTATTTATAGCATTCAAACATGCAGGAAAATGTATTTTCTTTACAGTCCCTTTATATATATTTTTTTCTCACCTAACATTAAAAAAAAAATAATAATAATTAAATGGATAGCAATGTTCTTCACCCTGCTAATATCCTTCAACTCTCCTCCACTCTTATCACCTCCTCTCACGTATAAAGGGTTTTTCTTGTGCTGCACTTATGCTTTGGAACTCCTTTCCTCGCTCTAACAGACTATCTTCCTGCCGCAAATCCTTCAAAACCTCATTAAAAATGCATTTGTTTAAAGAAGCTTATCATCTTTGGCCTTAATATGCACAATGCATCTATCGCTCTCATGTGCCTCACCCATACCCTTTAGACTGTAAGAGCCCGATTCAATTGAGCAATTGTAAGTTACTGGAGCCCCTAAGTGAGGCCGTAAGTTAATTTACTATTCAACTGATGTCTTTTTGCGTGCTCCAAACAGTTTACGGGTTACAGCTTTGAAAACTTTGCGGTTGCTAAACCCGGAACTTACAGCCACCCGAAGGCTTTGATCTTTCATGTCTGCAAGAGTTCCGCTGGCTAAAATTGCAAATCGTTAATTGCTATTCAATTGCTACTATTCCCCAAGCCCGCAAATGTTTTTACACCCGTAAACGGCAAATGTATAAGAAAATCCTACGAGTGCTAGAGAAGACCCTCAAGGGTAGCACTGCAGTCCGTAGCACTGCAAATGCAAATAAAAAATCAATACTGCACTGTAAATGACGGGTAAAGCAATGATTGACATTAGAATGAATTGCCCCACAGTCTCAAGCTTGCAATTCAGCACTAAAAAAATATTTTTTATATGTAATTTCGTGGTTATATCGATCTCAGGAATCAATGAGTTAATACCTATCAGGCCACCCACATGGACTAGAACAGTATTGGCGTTCATTTAATTAATTGAATAGCACCAGAATTGTAGCAGAGTTCAAGCCCGCAGCATGCTCGCAGACATATTGCCTGTATACCGCGAGATGCGGGCTTCTAATTGAATCTGACTCTAACAGCCTCATTCAATTGCTGTGATTTTGAGACCTGGGCTCGCAAATGAAGGTCGCAAGCTACTTAGCTATTCAATTGCCTTCCATTTGCGGGCTCCGATTGGGTTACTTGCTGCGAGCTGTGATCCATTGTGATTCGTAAAATCGCAAGTTACTTCCCTCCAAGCCTTTGATCTTTCACTGCCGCAAGAGTTGAGGCTGCTAAAATCACAAATTGCTATTCAATTGCTCCGATTTAGCCTCCGTCAAGCCTGCAAATGGCAAAAATCGAACTGCAGGTTACTGGGACCAAGGGGTTCACGCATTGGCTTACTGACAAATCGAAGCACTTTAAAATCTATTGAAAAAGTACCAATGTGTTGCTTTGTTCCGTATTACAGATGTACAGTGTAGCCTAATGTCTAAAAATGTAGCATGTACTGGCTTTTCTGTCTCACAATCTATTGTCTTGAGTGAAGTCTAATCATCTTTACAAATATAGATATTTTTTTCAATGTTAGTTTACTAACAGTTTCATAAAATGTAAATGGTATTTCAAACTTGTGTGCATATGCTGAAGGAATCCATTTTTTCAAGTGGTTAGAAACAAAAAACGATTAAATATTTAGGAATGTTCTGCATGTCACTAATTGGAATCCTTAGCTGCATAAAAGTACCATATAAAGAAAAATACCAAGACAAGGAAATGTGCTCAAAAGAAATTTGCACATAGAAAATGTATAAATTTGTGTATTATTTAAAAATATAAATATTTTAATAGCTTTCAATAAAACAAATCTATGCTATAAATAAGTATATAAAATAATATCAATTTTATGTGGCAAAGGTTAAAATTCACTAATGTAATACATATTTTGCTCTGGCTTTTCTTGCTGATGTATTTTACATTTAATACAAACTGTATTTCCTTTTCCAGGTTTCTATGGTGATGGCTTAAATGCAATCATTATGTTTGCATCTTGTTACTTGCCTGAAAGCAGTATCCCAGAATACCAATATGTCATGGATAATCTATTCAGGTAAATATATGTGTGTAATTATTATTATTATTATTATTATTATTAGTAGTAGTAGTAGTAGTAGTAGTAGTAGTATCTTGAGTCCAGTAAAATAAAATACAAGTAACACTACTTATATATTTATCAGTTATTTTCCAGATCTATTACACATAGTTTAAAATGCTGTTTATGCAAAAAATACACATTGAAGCACAAAAAGATCATCACATTGTAAATATAATAAAATCTAAAAAAAAAAATGTTTTGTTGATATATGCAGAACCTTTTAGTCATCCACTGGAAAGTAACCTAAAACCACTAAAAATAGCCAATGCTTTAACCAACATTCACCAATAGGCCCCACCTTGGTTTTGTAATTTGCTATTATCCAGAGTCAGTCTTTAGCTTACAAAATAACTATATAAAAAGAAAACAATTTTTAACAAGTGGTTATTTTTTTTTTCAATGTCTTTATTGAGGACATATAAATAGAAATTCACAACAATAAATATAATAATCAATAGATAACATTCTGTAGAAATAACAAAGGAAGATTTATAGTTATTATATGATGAAAAAAACGAGTTCTGGAGTATCTAAATGCTATGTATTTTAATTAGCTATTAATTTTCTTTATTTGTTTAAAACAAGAGAATTAAAGAGAAATACTAATAAATTAAGGGTGTTTTGGAGTGTGTAAAAACGATGTATTTCTATTAGCTAATAGATTTTTCTATTTGTTTAAATCCAAACAATTAAATAAATATCTAGATCAGGTGATCCAAAGAAAAAAGATAATATAATAGAAATAAATAGATCAAGAAATAAAGGGGGGGGGGGGGGGAAGGTGGAGAAGGTCCATGGTAGCCCATCCTCCTCCTGATACTACCTTTTAGTTGATCCCCTATGAGGGGAAAAAGATTGATGTTTATCCAGGTATCTTTGCTCCATCTCCAGGTCCATCCTTTTTATCTTCTAGCCTCACTCTCCACCATAATTGGGTAGAAAGCAATTAGAGGTTCTCTAGTCTTAATGACCTTGAGAAACACATTCCAGGGATTATATCCAGGGCTCCCATAAAACTTCAAAAAGTAGGGTATTTATCTAATAATATGTGGGTTATCCTCTCATTTATGAATATGTAGTTAATTTTATTGATTATATTTCGGAATCTAAAAAAACTGTCTTTCCAGAATATAGCGATATTCGGCTAATTTATTACCTTGCATATCTAAATTAGTAAAGTGTATGCCTAACAAGCAAGTATCTATAACAGGTTTTAAAGTAGTTCTGAGTAATTTCGCTATTAATTTAGTAGTTTTAGGCCAGACTATGGGACATTGCCACCATGATGAATAAAATCACCTTGCATTTGACATCCTCTAACGCATTTGTCATTGCCTTTTGAATACATTTTATGTATGGAAAGGTTTAAATAAGCTTCAGTCATTTATTATTGTCCCATATTTGATTCAGGTCAAACTCCCATTTTAATACGAAGGAAGGTTTTTGTTTGTCAGATGGAGTATCAAAAGTGTCATACAGGGATTTTATAATTTCTTTAGATAGGGGTAAAGTCTTACAGATTGTCGAAAATCAAGAAGCTTTGGGTGCTCCATAATTATTAATCATTGTATACACCCAGTGTCTGAATTTAGTATAGTTTATTAGTTCTTGTCTGGGAATATACAAATTTTGTCTTAATTGATCTGAGGGAATAATGTGGTCATTCAAAAACCATGGTCCTACCTTATCCAATTTGAGCGAAGTCCAAAAAGCTTTTGCTTCTATTGAGAAGGTAGTTTGCATGGTAGAGGATGAAAAAAGTTGAATGAGAGGAGAAAAAGGTAAAGCTAATTGATGTTTAAGCTTTGCCCATCTCCATGTTTTTAGAGTAAGGTTAATCATGGGGTTTTGGGAATTGGATTTTTGTGAATTAGGATAAGGGGACCATAAAACGTGAAATTTTAAAGGGCCAGTTGATTCAGTACAACTTGGAGCACACCACTGCAAAGTTCGCATAAAACCATGTAAAAATACTTTTTTGAATTTTTGAAATACGTTCTTTTTTCACAGAGAAATTTATAAATGAAATCTCTGTTTACATGAGACTCTGACATTCCCCCAGACAAAGCCACAACAGCAGCTGCGTGCAGAGAGCTTAAGCAGAAACCGACTTAACCCTTCATAAATTCATCTATACAGGGAAAGGGCTGCTGGATTCAGCTAAAAATGACAGTTGGGGGTTAAAATCTCCTGCTACATTCCTGAAGTTCAGAGAAAAAACATAAATCTTTGTCTATGCTAGGTGTTGGCAGATGTTGTTAATCATGGAACAGTCAGGTGTGTGTTTGTAAACAGACCTGCAGATTTTTAGCTGTTATTAGTGTAATAAAAAAAAAAAAACAATAGATAATTTTAACATAGATTCTTGTGCTCTTTCACAGCATGAAGAGCCCTTATAGTGAGGTAAACAGCCATTTAAGCTAAAACAATTATTAAAATGTTTGTAAATCATTTCTGGGTTAAATTGCACACATAATGGTGTGTATTATATCAAGAACGAATTTGAAATGTAGTACTTTATAAAATGGAGTCATGATATCTGTATATAGTATTTCATAACAAAATAATTATTTGTGGCAAAAACAAAACTATTAATTTCACAGCATGGGCATTAGGGCTGAAACAACATTGTCAGGTTAAACAGATTCAAAACCTTCAAAAAAGGTTTGTTTACATTGCCATTTTAGTGGAAACACTTGCTTTTTTGACAGCATTAAGGAGCTGTCTAAAGTGAAAGTTTTTTTCTACTTCATGAGCATAGACCAAAAACTACATATTGGTCATTTGTCCATCAAGACACCTTGCAAGGTGCTTTGGGAAAGCACTTTGGACACTGGATTTTAAGCTCAAAGACAGTGCCTTCCTTTTTTTACAATGTGTTAATATTATTTAGCTTTGAACACAATCCATATATAGCACAAGGAAATATGTTGGCACGCTATAAATAATAAAAAGACAAAAGAAGATAGCAAGAAAAAAACAATAAAAAACAGTGAAGATATGACTGACTTTTCCAACTGGCACAGCATGAAAGCCTGAACTGAATAGCCTCATAGGAGCTATTCTGACTCAAAGACTTTTTGAGCATTGGTGAAGCAGACATGCTTCAAGGCCATATCAATAGATCTAGCTTAATGACAAAATAATCCAGAAGCTTTTCTGTTAACAGAATAGGAAAATTATAAGAAAGCAAAATCTTTTAAATCTCCATGATTGATCTAGGTCAAAGGTTTCCAAACTGTTTTCAGTTTACCACCATTGATCAGTGACATAATTCAGGTGGTTCAACGTACAACATGGATTGCAAAACTATTATTTAATATAATTAAGAAAATGAATATAAATACATTAACAATCACAGAAGTAGTTTTATACTACCATCTACTAGACAGATAAGTTGTGTGTGTTGTATCGCAATGAATCACAGCACATTATAATTGTCAAGACGAAGGCAGGGTTTTTTGGGGGAGTCAGTAACATTAAGGTTCTCCAACAAGACTAGTAAACTTTTAAATGGTCCATGAAAATAGAAACCTCTGCTCTACATTTAAACAGACATACGTAGAGCTGAATGGAAGACTCACCAATAGGAAATCCCAAAACAATGTCTACTGTTATGATGAAGCTCAGGATATTATTACTGCCCAAATTATTCACTGGTGTGAAGTAATGTTGCTGAAGATTACGGCAGCATATCTGTAGAACAAAAATGATGGTGGGTCTATTAAGCAGAGTCTCTGACTCTGGGCAAATTATGCTTGAATAATGAATTGTTCAAAGACTGCACATATGTCTGCTGCCTTAAAGGTATATAGAAGTTTCCTGGGTTTCAAATGTTTCCTAAAAAACAGCAACTGATTAGTAGAAAAATATGTATTATATTGAAAAGTTGAATGTACTTACATATTTATATGCTGGATACTGCTATCTGGACGTGCACACCCCTAGGAAGCTTACTTAACAATGTACCCAGCTGCAGTCAGGTTGTGACCTCCAAGGAAGTGCAGCCAGTCACATGGTTGGTGAGATCACAGTTGAAATTTTCCACAAGGAGACAGGCACAGAGAGAAAAAAGCATGAGCAGCAGTTGATGCAGGGAACAGACAACCTGCAGGGTCGTAATCTATTGCAAATGTGCTGCACATATAGACTTGTATATGAAAATACATAGCAATTTCTAACATGTGCCTGACTACATATCCCAGGCTGTTTTGCAGCACAGACAGCAACCCCAGATTGTGATACAAATGTTTTAGCCTCTGCTTCCTCCTGATTGGCCAAAATTATTTTTGAATGTTATGCTAATTTAGCCTGGGTTTGGAGAGGGTGTTAACCCTCATTTTCAGCTGTCAGAAATTACAGGACATTTTGCTAACTTCAAGGTAAGTGTTTAAATCTTTATTTTGATATTTTTTCATGCAAAAACATGTTTTAATACACTACTGATTCTACGGATTCACTCATAATCCAGGAAATTTAGATATGCCTTTAATTAATGACTTAAGCATTTGTGGATATTTGGCCTGGAATATATATTTTCCTCAGTTCCTTTTAATCCCCAAAAATAAAGATGGATACAACAAAACCAATTTTTTTTTGTTAAATTGCAGAAGGGGAGTTTTGTGCGAGTAATTAGCCCTAATAGTGAAAAAAATGTATTTGACATTACCAATTTAAAATCACCATTAAACAGAATAACCCCTGTAGATGATGATATGGAAATTAAGTGAGAAAGACTGATGTATAGTTGCTCTTGGAATTCGTAAACATTGTTGGTAACCTGAATCAAGTTCATTTTCACAGTGTATTGTAAAATTATGTGTTTTAGTCAATGTGACGATCCAGGGGTAATGGATAATACTGCCCAGGGCCACCTGCTATAGACTACAGGTTAACTACCCATAAGGACCATTGGGTTCTTGGAAATCTTGGCAACAGCACCCTGATATCTGGCTTCTGTATCAGTCAAGGTTTCTCCATGAGGAATTCACACTTCCAGGAGTCTCAGTAACCTTCCTGTGGTAGTGACCAGGACAAGTTACTTTCAGGGTGGAGATAGATCAGTATTGCAGCCACCAGGAGCAAATAAGATAACATACCATTCTATATGTCTCTGCAGTGAACTGATTTATTTTTGGAAACTGAACAATATTTCTAGGGGTTAGATACAGAGGGGGTGTATACAACACAACAGCGACAGGGAGTTGCCCGACACACACAGGAGATTGACTCCACATGGGGTCCAACAGTCTGGCACCTGTGAACAATAGACACATCTCCAAATACACATAATAATGTCTCCATGTCTAGTGGTCCAGACCTCAAATAGAGTACATTAACTTTATCTGGCAAACAATGGGACAAAACAGATTACAATACAATGGATGTGTCTATGCACATAGTGGCTGGAGCCAAGCAGTCTGTCCTTTATGGTGACTCAATGGGCTAAGATCCAGGAACAGGAAAAGGGGTCTGTGACAGTCAACTCAAAATTAATTACTGTACCATGCATGAACATATGTTAAAGTATAAAGCTTTTTTATAGGAAATGTTTGTTTCTACTGCGTTAAATAAGTTAAATAAATTCTGACTCCTATAACTGATTTAACATAAATTTATTTCTTATTTGTAATCCGCCAACATATTGCTTAGCGCTACTACCGTTGTAGCATCGTACCATTATTATGTACAATTCAATTAAAAAAAAATACAGTTTTCACAAATTAGATATTCTGAACTATTGATGAGTAAATCAACAGGTATGAGTCCCAAATCCTACAAAATATAGTGGATGCACATACTGTATATACAGTTGTTATGCACACAACTCATAAAAAAAACATTAGAATTAATAGGTAAAACTTTAAGTTGGTAAAGTATGTAACAAACTAGCAATTTATTGTCTCCATTTTTGCTGATGATATGAAGTTGCGCAAGGTAATTAAATCAGAAAATTATGTACTTTCCCTACAAATCGATTCACATACATTAGAGAAATGGGCAACTAAATGGCAGATGAGATTTAATACAAATAAATGTAAAGTCATGCATCTGGGAAGGAAAAATAGCCATGAAATTTATAATCTTAATGGAGCAAATCTAGGGGTATCAGATATTGAAAGTGATTTGGGAGTACTGGTGGCCAACCACCTAGATAACAGTGCTCAAGCAGCAGCTGCAAAGGCAAATAAAATGTTAGCATGCATTAAGAAGGGTCAGTATAAAGATTTGTCAAGGGAGCTTTTTGTGCCAAGAGGTTTTCAACTGACAAGGGGACATCCCTTGAGGGTAGAAGTAAAAAGATTCCACCTTAAAGAAAGAAAAGGGTTCTTCACAGTAAGGGTGGTTAATCTGTGGAATTCTCTACCAGAGGAGGTGGTGACAGCGGATTCGATAAATAACTTTAAAAGGGGGCTGGATTTATTTCTAATTAAAAAGGGAATTCAGGCTTATCCTGGATAATTAGAGAGAGAGAGTATTGCTCCAGCGAGAAATCCGATCGCCAGTATCTGGGGTCAGGAAGGAATTCATTTTTTTCCCTTTGAGACGATTGGCCAAGTTTCACTTGGGTTTTTTTTCTGTTTGCCTTCCTCTGGATTAATTAATAATTAAAAAATAAAATAAAATAAATAATAAATGATTTAATAGTTGATTAATAATTAATTAACAACTAGAAGTAGATATAATTCTGCCACTATACAAATCCTTAGTGCGACCTCATTTGGAATATGGAGTACAATTTTGGGCACCACTTCATAAAAATGACATTTTAGAGCTGGAAAAAGTACAGAGAATGGCAACAAAACTAATAAGAGGAATAAACTAACCAAATTAAACTTAAAAGGCATCTAAGAGGGGATATCACCTTATATAAATATATCCAGGGGCAATATAAGGCTTTGTCAATTGATCTTTTTGTGCCAAGATGTTTTCAATAGGCGAGAGGACATCCTTTAAAGTTAGAAGTAAAAAGA
The DNA here is from genome assembly GCA_027410445.1 of Discoglossus pictus. Classification (NCBI taxonomy): domain Eukaryota; kingdom Metazoa; phylum Chordata; class Amphibia; order Anura; family Alytidae; genus Discoglossus; species Discoglossus pictus. The sequence continues at coordinate 282,738,050 of CM050168.1, forward strand.
TTCCACCTTAAAGAAAGAAAAGGGTTCTTCACAGTAAGGATGTTTAAACTGTAGAACTCTCTACCAAAAGAGGATGGTGACAGCAGATTCGATAGATAATTTTAAAAAGGGATTGGATATATTTTTGAATAAAAAGGACATTTAGGGTTATCATGGATAACTAGAGAAGGAGTATTGATCCAGGGAGGAATCTGATTGCCAGTATCTGTTGTCAGCAATGAATTTTATTTTTTTTAACCTTTTTTTAGCCTATTTTCTGTTTTCCTTGCTCCTGATCAATTAACAACTAACAATTAATATGCATGTTACAGATCAGAGGAGATCTAAAACGTTGAACTTGATGAACTAAAAGTCTTTTTTCAACCTCAAGTTCTATGTAACTATGTAAAATTAGCAGTTTTGTAAGCCATGAGCCATCACACTCCTACAAAAACTGCACACAACCCTACTCCTATCCTGTATTTAATAAGGCAAAATGGTGGACGGAATTGGCAGAAAACAATATTACTGCTAAATACTGCAAACTGGATTTGCTTTAATCCTGTGTTGCTGAACTGAATATTGTGGCATTCAGAATATTTTTTGGGTGGGATTGAGAAGCCTGAGTCAGAGAAATATAGATGTACATAAAGTTTGGGGCAGAATCATGGGGGGCTTAAGCAATGTACTGATGCTTCTACTGCAGGGAAGGAATTTTAGACACTTTTTTTATTATAACTATGACAATTACTGAGCCCAGTCCCTACACAGGTGGGTCAGACAAGGTACAGTTTCCCCATCCCACAACCACATATGCCCAGGAGGCAGTCCTGATAGGAGTCATTATGTGGCTAAAGTAATGGCCTGTTTTAAAACTCTAAGTCCATCCTGGACAGATCATATGAGTCCAAAGGGTGCTCAGGGGGATTGTGACAGAATGTATATCAAATCACTTTAAAAAGAACAAAACGTCAATGAAACTAATGCAAAAATAAAAAAGTGCTAAAACTAAGCTAAAGGATTAAAACCTATTGGTAAAAACAAATTAAATCTGTGATTTACATTTAGGTATATCATAGGAACTATTGATCTAATGGTTGCAGAAGATTATATGTTGGTTTATCTGAGTGGTGCTACTCCTCGCAATAAAATACCCACTATAAGCTGGATCAAGAAGTGTTATCAGGCTACTGACCGACGGTGAGTAAACAACTAAATTCAAATATGTCAGATCTTGCATGTTAGTTTGTAATGCAGTTACCCCAAATGCTGCTGTTATAGCTGCCCAAAAGTGTTATTTGTAACTATGACTAAATTACATGAATTAATGTTCACATATTTTTAAAATTACTTTAAGGCTGAAGAAAAATCTCAAATCTGTGTTGATAGTGCACCCGACTTGGTATATGAAAGCGCTGCTGGCCATTATTCGTCCCTTTATCAGGTAATATTGATCACAAAATCATATATTAAAAGTGTATATATATATATATATATATATATATATTCTTTTTTTTCTTTTTGCATAGTAAAAAGTTTATACATAGCATATTCTAATACAATGCATATAAGTGCTCTTATATGAAGAAAGTAAATACCTGGAGTTCTAGAAAAAATATGTACCTCTGCTTCATAGACTAAAATAAAGCCTTTGACTGTGTGGATCACAGCAAAATGTGGCAAGTTCTTAAAGAGATCATCTCATCCTCCGCCTGATGAATTTATATGTGGACCAAGAAGCCACGGTCAGAATCGAACATGGAATATCCAAATGTTTCAGACTGGGCTAAGGAGTGTGACAAGGTTGTTCATTGTCACCTTATGTATTCAACTTATATGCATGCGTAAGGCCGGGCTGCACAAATCTAAAGCCGGAATCAATATTGTTGGGAGAAATATCAACAATTTCAGATACTACTTTGATGGCTGATGATACTACTTTGATGGCTGAAAGTTAGGAGGAACTAAAGGACCTATTGATCACAATGAAAGAAGATAGTGTAAAGGCTGACCTGCTGCTCAACGTTAAAAAGACAAAAGATCATGGCAAATGGCAATATCAGTAAATGGACAGTGGAGGCAGGGACAGATTTTATTTTCCTGGGCTCCACAATCTCTTAAGATGGTGACTGCAGCCATGAAATTAGAAGATGTTTGCTTCTGGGGAGGAAAGCTATGCCAAGTCTGGACAAGCTATTAAAAAGCAAAGATATTACACTCTCAACAAAGGACTGAATAGTTAGAACTATGGTATTCCCAGTAGTAACTTGGGGAAGTGAAAGTTGGACCACAGACGTTGAGCACAGAATTGAAGCCTTTGAATTGTGGTGTTGGAGAAGACTGCTTATAGTCTCTTGGACTGCAAGAAGATCCAATAAATCAGTACTAAAGGAAATCAAGCCAAACTGTTCATTGAAAGATTTGATCATGAGGCTGAAGCTCAACTATTTTGGCCATATCATGAGAGTACTCTGATGCTGGGAAAGATTGAAGGTACGCGAACGGGACGGCAGAGGCGGAAATGGATAGCTGAGGTAATTAAAGCATTGAACATCAGCTTGAGGGAGCTAGGAGAGCCAGTGGTCCATAGGGTCATGGAGAGTCGGAAATAACTGAACTACAAAACCACAACAAATACCTGACTGTTTTATGTCCCAAATGCCATAATTAATCCAGTATTTCCAATACTATATTAGAAACATCTAATACAAATTTAATCATGGTTAATCATTGTATCTGAAGAATTAAAAAAAGAAAAAAATTATAGGTTTCAGCTTTCAGAAGTACAAGGAAATATTATTTTTCTTTATTGCAGCAGATTGAGGGTATTTGATTAATGTGTCACAGTGTTTTCTCTTTTTCTAATAAAGGTGTCTGAACTCAGAAACGTATTTAGATTTTTAACTGCTCTTGTGGGCTTGCATTTGACAGCCATTGAGATCTACAGACAAAACCATGCTATCTGCATTTTCCCTGATTATTTTTAATGTAGTTTGAACAGTTTTTCATTCAAAAAACAACTTTTGTAATGCTATAATATATGTAATATTTTCAGTTCTAAATTGCACCCAGGCATCCTTGTATATTTATAATGTTTAACACATGCTCTTTTGAATGTATGAAAAAATCTGTTCCAAGTGCCTTTTAATAAGACTTTATACAGTATATCTCTTTGTTTGCAGCTCAAAATTTGGAAGAAAAGTAAGATTTGTCAATAGCCTTCAGGATCTATCTCAGATTGTTTCATCAGGTCAAATTCATATCCCAGATTGCATCAAACAGTAAGTTAACTTTTGTAGAAAATTGTAAATAATCATGTTATTTAAAATAAGATAAAGAAACCGCAAAGGAGACAATTATGAAGTAAAATAATAATAATACTATATAAAAATACTAAAAATATATTATGATTGTGGTATAAATCAAACTAATAATACTTGAAGAGCAGTGAAAAACTATGCTCTATATATATCCAAAGTATCTAAAGTTCCTGAATATTTAAAATAACTTAACACAATAAGAAATATATTACAAGCAGTTTTATGTCCCAAATTTATGTAGAAGATAGAAGAAATGAGGTGTTGTACAAAAATATTGATGGTAAAAAGAAATCTCCTATACCTTCCATACACGGTGGCATGTCCTTTGAGCACAGGACAAAACTTCGACAACAAATGCGCGCACCGACTGCTGCATGCCCGACAACTGCGCGCTGGACTGCAGTTAAGGTGGCCTTAGGGGTGTTAGGGTTAAAGGTTTTAGGGTTAGGCTTAGGGGGTTTTAGGATTAGGCTTAGAGGTCTTAGGGTTAGGCTTAGGGGTCTTAGGGTTAGGCTTAGAGGTCTTAGGGTTAGAGGTTTTAGGATTAGGGGTCTTAAGGTTAGGCTTAGGGGGGTTCAGGGCGTTAGGGTAGCCAGGCTTTCGAATCTTGCACTCTTTTAACGCCGCACATTTGTCGCCTGTTTTTACACAGGGCCAGATGTCGGCACGCTGCTGCAATTGTCCTGCGCACAAAGGACAGGGTGCCTCCATACACAGACTCCGCTGTATGAGTCATTTTAAATGTCAAAGTCTTAAAACTTTAAAACAGTACTGTATAATGAAAGTATGCCTGGTAAAGATAAAACCTTTGAGGGCATTTTATCGTTCATCTTAAGGCAAGAAGCTTTTTTGTTTTTAGGTTCAGCTTACTACTGGTATGTCTACTGATAATGCATATCACAACTAAAAAGATACTGAGGAATATAAGAAGCGAACAAGTAAAAACAGAAAATACCTTATTGTTTTTGGTATATTTTATCACAATAACTTATATATTTTTGAATACTAAACTAATAATGAGTGCTGATGCCGAATATGAGTAGTTTTACATACATAATAATGCTACTAGTTTTATACTCCAGAGGGCAATTTTTTTTCTAAATATATTATATTAACCGACAAGCTGTAACATAGGAACGGAAATGGAAATTTATCAACCTGTTCATTTTTTTTTACACAAGTTTTTTATACTGAGGCAAAATGAAAGAAGAGGATTGTATTTGAAATACAGCTTAATTTGAATCAATAATACAAATATGAATGTAGAAAAGTAATGTTTTCTTTCCCTCTCTTTTTTCTAGGGTGGACCAGGAGCTGAACCAATAAACTAAAAATAAGTCATTTGTGTAAATAATATATATATATATATATTATCCTTTATTTGTTATGTGCCAACATATTCCATAGTGCAAAATACAATATTAACACATGGGAAAAAGAATGGAGGACCCTGTCTTTAAGCCTATGAATATGAAGTGGTACTCGTAGTAATTTGGTTTTCAAGGCACAACGAGTGGTGAAAACGACGAGTACTAAGCGATAAGGAGTTCCCATAAGGGGTAATATAAATTACAGTGCAAAGGCAATTTTTGCTTGTCAAAATGCATAGAATACCAAATTTTATGAGTTTTGAAGCAGACAAGTACCAAGGTACAACTATATATATATATATATATATATATATATATATATATATATATATATATATATATATATATATATATATATATATATATATATATATATCATGCAGGCAGGAAAATGTTTTGAGATTTTCTTTTACAACCATCCAAAACAAAACATCACTCTAGGATCAGACCTGTGCAAAACTGTCTTAATGGGAATACATAAAGTGCCTTGCAAAAGTATTCACCCCTTGACTTTTTACCTATTTTGTTACATTACAGCCTTAAGTTCAAAGTTTTGTTAATCTGAATTGTATGTGAAGGATCAGAACACAATAGTCTAAGTTGGTGAAGTGAAATGAAAAAAATAAATACATAAAACTATTTTTTAGAAATAGAAAACAAAAAATTGGCATGTACGTATGTATTCACCCCTTTTGTTATGAAGCCCATAAAAAGCTCTGGTGCAACCAATTACCTTCAGAAGTCACATAATTAGTGAAATGATGTCCACCGGTGTGCAATATAAGTGTCACATGATATACACACCTTTTTGAAAGGTCCCAGGGGCTGCCACACCTAAGCAAGAGGCACCACTAACCAAACACTGCCATGAGGACCAAGGAACTCTCCAAACAAGTAAGGGACAATGTTGTTGAGAAGTACAAGTCAGGGTAAGGTTATAAAAAAATATCCAAATATTTGATAACCCCCAGGAGCACCATCAAATCTATCATAACCAAATGGAAAGAACATGGCACAACAGCAAACCTGCCAAGAGACGGACGCCCACCAAAACTCACGGACCTAGCAAGGAGGGCATTAATCAGAGAGGCAGCACAGAGACCTAAGGTAACCCTGGAGGAGCTGCAGAGTTCCACAGCAGAGACTGGAGTATCTGTACATAGGACGACAATAAGCCGTACACTCCATAGAGTTGGACTTTATGGCAAAGTGGCCAGAAGAAAGCCATTACTTTCAGCAAAAAAATCAAAATGGCTCGTTTTGAGTTTGCGAAAAGGCATGTGGGTGACTCCCAAAATGTATGGAGGAAGGTGCTCTGGTCTGATGAGACTAAAATTGAACTTTTTAGCCATCAAAGAAAACGCTATGTCTGGCGCAAACCCAGCACATCAAATCATACCAAAGAACACCACAGTGAAACATGGTGGTGGCAGCATCATGCTGTGGGGATGTTTTTCAGCAGCCAGGACTGGGAAAACTGGTCAGAGTTGAGGGAAAGATGGATGGTGCTAAATACAGGGATATTCTTGAGCAAAACCTGTACCACTCTGTGCGTGATTTGAGGCTAGGATGGAGGTTCACCTTCCAGCAGGACAATGACCCCAGACACACTGCTAAAGCAACACTTGGGAGGTTTAAGGGGAAACATGTAAATGTGATGGAATGGCCGAGTCACAGCCCAGACCTCAATCCAATAGAAAATCTGTGGTCAGACTTAAAGATTGCTGTTCACAAGCGCAGACCATCCAACTTGAAGGAGCTGGAGCAGTTTGGCAAGGAGGAATGGACAAAAATCCCAGTGGTTAGATGTGGCAAGCTCATAGAGGCTTATCCAAAGCGACTTGGAGCTTTGGTTGCCGCAGAAGGTGGCTCTACAAAGTATTGGCTTTAGGGGGGTGAATAGTTATGCACATTGACTTTTTCTGTTATTTTGTCCTATTTGTAGTTTGCTTCACAATAAAAAAAAAACACATCTTCAAAGTTGTGGCATGTTCTGTAAATTAAATGATGTAAATCCTCAAACAATCCATGTTAATTCCAGGTTGTGAGGCAACAAAACATGAAGAATGCCAAGGGGGGTGAATACTTTTGCAAGGCACTGTATACACAGTATTTGCACTTTAATGAAACAATCCTACATTCATAATGTTGTGCTTTGTCTACAAAGAACAAGCTAAATAGACTTGCAGAGTTTGAAAAACAAACAAATATTCCCTAGTATGTCAGCTTCAGACGTTTCACTGTTTAAAGATGAAGCATATATTAAAAACTATAATACTGAAAATGAGTGAACAGGTTAATAATGAAGTAGTCAAGAGCAAATGATACACAATTAATATAAACTTGTCTATATCACAGGTTTATTTTTTAAGTATCTGGAAGGCTGATTTTCCTTACAAAACATGATATAGAAAAATTTAATACTGAGATAAACCTTAAGAATTTTCTATTGGAAACTACATTTAATTTAAAGGGCCTGGTCACCACATTCTCAGGGCATGGAAGGCTACATAATGATGACGGTACAGTACCAGAATTTCTGTCTGTAAGTGTACCTAATACTTTCTGATATACATAAGTACTCATAAACCTATGGTTTTGGATACAGCAAGGGCGCAGGACAGCATGAAACCTAAATACACTCATGTCTGAATTTATGAACACTGCTCATCTAGAACAGTCAAATCAATAGGAAAGCTGTAAAACTGATACTTTTTTCAATTGTTTAAAATGGGCCAGTTTTAGATTGTGGATCCCTCAACGTGTCATTTAGCCTTGGTATCATCCTCAGTTTAGCTGCACTTGCTGATAGATTCTGCTTATAGTGATAAAAACTTGAAAGCGTTTAGATTTTGAAGGGAGCATAAATGCTATAAAATCTCTCCACTGCAATAAAAATAATATTTTCTTCTCCTTTGGTGCTAGTATGGTTACATTACTTTCTGACGCAGCAGAGGGCATGCCTAATTGTGATTCTGGTCATCTCAGAACATGTAGAGAAAACCAAATTGCAGACACTGATAGTCTTATGTACGGAACCGTAGTATCAGTTTTTCAAAACCTAAGTAAATAATTCCTTTAAACCAAATTCATGAGCCCTCTTGTGAACCAATGGCTATACCACTGGAACAAAAGCAAACTTAGGGCCTCATTCAATTCAAAGCCCGATCACAGACAGCCGAATGTCTACAAATAAGTTGCGGGCTCCCGTTGCCCGCCGATTGCGATGCTATTCAATTGCTCCAGCCTGCAAGTTACGCGTCCAAAGCCCAATCCATAAACCATGCACTGGTCTGGAGCACTTCAGGCGGGGAATATGATAAATTCAGCAAGCCCGTAACCGCCTATTGGAAATCAGCCAATAGAAAAAGGAGACTGTCATAATTACGGCAGTAAAACATGGAGGTTACATGCCAATCAATTAGCTTCGGGGGTCCGATATGCGATCAGACTCACAAACCCACAAAATACAGAATTATGAAAATGAATGCCAATACTGTTCTAGTCCATGTGGGTGGCCTGATATGTATTAAGTCATTGATACCCGAGATCGATTAAACCCTGAAATGAAACATAAAAAATAAATCTTATTTCCTGCCGATTTGTCATCGCTTTCCCTGTTATTTACAGTACAGTAGTGATTTTTTATTTGCATTTACAGTGCTACGAATAGGTGTTTCACCCCCTTTGTGGGTTCTCTCTTGCACTTGTAGGATTTTCTCCTATATTTGCCATTTACGGGTGTGAATACATTTGCGGGCTTGGGGAATTGGAGCAATTGAATAGTGATTTGCGATTTTAGCCCTGCGAAAGTGACAGATCAAAGGCTTCTGGAGGCTGTAAGTTGCAAGGTTAACCATCGCCATTTTTTTCTAGCCTGTAACTCGGAAGCCAATCAGAGTTTGCAAAAAGACACCAATTGAATAGCAAAGTAGCTTGTGACCTCACTTACGGGCTTCCGGATCTCCGGAAACCTCAATTGAATGGGGCCTTAGTTTCCATCTTCTATAACATCCAAATAACCTACAACTCAAACAATACCGTTAAAAGAAATGTCTGGATCACATTCAGGATGTGACAAGATTGGAAGTCAAACTATCTCCTTATGTCTACACATATTTGTATTCTGGACAAAATAATACATTTTCTCTTGTTAGCGATGGTTAGATTTTACAAACATAATTTTAAATTACCTTTCAATGATTTATGGCAACTATAATGTGCCAGGGTAGACCTTTATGTTGTTATTTTAGTAAAAAGAATATTTTATAAAAGAAGCTCAAGTTGATCTGGTACTTTTGACATTTTCTAGCTTCTATTTTAATGCTATTGAGTCATGCATGATAATCCCATTTTATCAAATAGCACATGCAGTATTTCCTTATACATACGCTAATTTGTTAGTGCTGCTTATTCACTCCTCCATAAACTTCACAGAATTCCTTTGTTTTAAATAAAGTTTGTTATTTCTAAAGACAAAGTAGGGTTGAGAAATCGCCAGAAAGCTAAAAGACCAAAGTAAAACAGATTAATTGGAAAATGATAAAATGGCCATTTAAATAAGAGTAAGACTCCTCTAGAAATGATTCATTAGATTTTTTTTTACATTTTTTAAAAGACCTAATATTGTAAATAAGAGATATTTATTTAGAATTTTAGAGTTGTAAAAAAATGTTGTTATAAGCTTGGAGACCATTTGTACATGAAGTTTTACTATTGTAGAGAAAGGGACTCTGTCACCCCAGGGTGTTATTCTTAAAGATCATGAGAAACTAGCTATTCGTAGTACTAGCTATTTTTTCTAACGTAAACGATCCTGTTGTATTATGCATTGTTTGTGCTAGATTATTATGCAAATTAATGGGTATTATTAGCTGCTTTAAAGTGCTTAGAGTGACCGTCTTCTAGCTTTTTTATGCAGTGGCAAAACTATGTGCCCCAATGTTATCATGCATTAGATTCCCTATACCTTCACTTCTTGAGTTGCACAATAGTGTAAAGGAACCACACAAACAGTGTTAACTACTAATACAATATAAAGCCATTTTTTTACTCCGTTTAAGAAGAAACCAACTTGTTGTGGTGACAGTTACAAAACTCAAATTAGTCTAAACTGTAAATAAATAGTTTAAGATCTAGCTGTTTTTTTCTTTTTTGTGTGAGTTTTTTGCCAATATGGAGTACAATTAAAAAAGAGTACTCAATATATTGCTTATATATTGTTTTGGAATTATCTGGAACTGATATTAAACTTAGGTTTCAAAGTAAGCCTTTATGTTTAGAGGAAAAACATATCTGCACTATATAATTATATTTTATATAAATATAGATGTTTTTTTATATTGTAATATTTTTTATTTTTCTGTAAATGTTGCGTGGGCCTTTTTTTATAAATTGCATAAAATGTTTATAAAATGTAATGTATAGAATATATATGGGATCTACTAAGGGCATTTTATGATGGGAAGAAATAAATGGAAATTTAAAAACATTAATGCGCTGATCCTGACTGGTAGATTGTTTTTTTTGTTACTTTAGTTTTATTGATAAAAAATGTATACGTCAATTTGTTTAAATATTTTGTATCTGTTAGATTTCAATATAAAGCCATTATAAACCTATGTAATTACTGATACACCTGTATAATTCAAGAGCTGGCAAATATATGTCAAATGTAGGAAAAAAAACGATATTAAAGGACTGTTGTTTGGTAAAAACACAAACAAAATAATAACATTAGCAGGTATTTTAGACAGGAACATAAAAGTATTTTTGAGAATATATATTTAGATCACTGATTGTGTCATGGGTAGATCAAACTTAGATTGTTAATCTGTCTGTAACTTAAGGGGGTGGGTTATTCAATAGGGCCTTATTCTGCCATTGCTTTTTGAAGAGGACCTTTTGATACAGAAGTGAGTACAGAATCATATTTGTGTTCACTGTTCCTTTCACTCCTTCCAGGTTTCCAATCCTTCTACAAACAAAGACAGAATGTCCTTCATCGCTAAAGTAAAAACTAAATACAATAGTTAGAAAAAAAAAGGCTGTAATAATTTATTTTAAACCACATAAATAGACTTTATTAAGTCCATTATTTGCGAAGAGCACCGGTCCTTTAATGAGGTGCCACCAACATATTTTTCTACGAGCCAGGAAAAGGTTTATGTTTATCCGTGCACTCATCAGAACAGAAAGTTAGCACCCTTAGGTGGTTATCGCTGACTACAGAGTGAAACACTTGCAGCCACATAAAATTTGAAGCCCATAGTGGCACCGGTACACCCTCAGAGCCTGAGGGCTTGAAATTCGCTGGAGTTACAAAGCTATTACATTCAACCATGCCACGACTAATGGGCCAGAGACGCAAACCTGTAAACTATTCTTGCGCATGTTGCATGTGCAGCCGTGAACATGATCAATTAGTCAAACCCTTAGTTATGGGTTTAGATGGAGCCAATGGCAAATGAGATCATTATCATTACGTCACTGAAAAATGGAGGTTAGATTTCAAAGCCATACGAGTTTCAATTACGTTGTGATCCCCATACCAGAAATAATGCAATAATAATAAATCAGTAAATATGATATTCTAGTCCATGCGAGTTCCATTATATGTATTAACACATTGATGGCCGGGATCGATATAACACAGAAATTAAACATTAAAAAAAGTATTTTATATTGCAGATTTGTGAGCTTGAGAATGTTGTGCTATTATTTCTAATAGCTAACATCACTTTCCCTTTAATTATAAGTACAGTAGTGTGTGTACATTTGCATTTACAGTGCTACGGATAGGACTTTAAACCCTTTGCGGGTCCTCTCTTGTACCCATTGCCTTTATCGCTCCATTTGCAGGTTACGGGTTTGAACGCCAGTGTATTCGTAGCAAGTTAATAGCGATTTTCGAAGGTAACATTTACGGACTTGACAGATTAAAGGATTTGCGGCAACGGAGTACAAATTTCGACATGTATGTTTTTTTCGCATGTAACCCGCAGGTCATTTTACGTAAGTCTTGCAGGCTCTGTTACGGGCTACGGCTTTACACGTTGGGGGAATTTAATAGGTCTGATCATTTCAAAACATGCCTTAACAAGTTGAGGTATCAGGATTGAGTATGCACTCAGCAGCCTTAAAAATGATCAAGACAATCTTTTCTCAGGATGAAGGTAATAGGCAGTGGATGATGAATGGTCAGGAACAAAGCTATGTGTCAAGTAAAGGAGGTCAGTAAGAAAAAGTAAAACACACCAAGGAATTGCATACTCTAGCACAGGTAGTTTCATCCAGCCATTATAAATAAGGTTATTTGCAACATGTTATTAAGACCAATTGTTCGATAAATAACCTTGAATATTGAAATTTTAGGGAGAAATTACTTTCCCAAATCTGAATGTCCAGCTATATAATCTCTGGTCAACTAACACATACAGTGGGGGAAAAAGTTGGTCAAGCTGGATAAATCATTATGCTTACAATGTTAAAAGTCAGTACTGAGACTGCGGAGGCAGAAGCTACAGAGAAGATGGAAAGTTAAGGATCAAACTGCCAACAAGCAAACCAGGTGCCAGCAGTCGCTCTAAGTTGTTTCATGGACATTTAATTAAGCTAATTTTGAATGATGGATGCTGACAAAGCAAGGGTGATATCAAAATGTAGGGGTTATATGTAGAGATCTCCAACAACTACAGCGATGGAAATAGTTTCTTGATAAACCAATGTCTTGTCGTAGAAACTTTTCGGTGGAGGAGTATTCCAGAATAGAGGGCAAAGTTTGTATTAATACAATTACTTCTGCTTCCTGTCCCTTAGTTAATAAAAGCTTTGTGTGGTTGCCCCAAAACAGACAAATGAGTAGAATACAGGGACTACTGAGAAGTGGTTTAATCTCTGCATAATATTATTATACAGGCCAATGCAGAATGCTTTGGAATCAAATATATGTGGCTGTACCTCACATTATATTGAGCAGTGATTAGGAACCCCACTATACAGGGTGCGTATGGTCTTTGAAAGTCCTTAAGAAATATTTGAATTTAATTTTCATGGCCCCAAAAAGTACTTGAAAAAGGTCCAGAGTCCTTGAAAAGTACTTACATTTTTATAAGGAGAAAATGTATGCTTTTTTTCATTATTTTTGCGCACCTCTGTTAGGCAGATTTACATGTGCAGTGCAGGACTATTAATAACACTGTGGTTATTGCTGATTTACTGCTAGAGGACACTACATCCATGCAGTGGCATGGCCCTCTCCCCTGTCTCATAGACCCCTTGGAAGGGTCAGGAGGGCACAGGAGAGTAACCATCACACACACATCCCCCACTGTCTCTTCTATCTTTCACTACTTTCTGTCAGTGTCACAGCGGCAGCCGCTCCTCTGTAGTCATCGTAGTGCCCTGTCAATCGTCAACCTTTGGCAAGTACCGCTACCTGGGGGAGCTGGTGTACCGAGGCGGGGGCGCCCTGGCCTCCTCTGCCGCTGATACCGGCCTGCCCACCGTTACAACACCGCTCCTGCACAGCTGGAATTGTGGAGGAGAAGGAGGCCGAGGAACAGAAGAGGCACTGGGTGCAGGGCATCCTCCGCATCATCAAGCCCTGCAACCATGTACTGAGCATCAGCTTCCCCATCAAGAGGGACAACGGGGTGTGGGAGGTGATAGAGGGGTACGGGGCCCAGCACGGACATCCTGCAAGGGAGGTGAGAAATGAGAGCAGGGGGCAGGGGAAGAGAGACATGCGGGCTGAGAGAGGGAGTGAGGGATAGTATCCAACATTGGGGCTGAGAGAGACGGGACAAGGGAGGGGGTTTAGGGGTACAGCACAGCCAGCACCGGACACCCTGCAAGGGAAGTGAGCATGGGGGCAGAGAGAGAGACCAGGGGGCAAGGGAGAGAGTCTAGGGCCCAGCACCGCACACCATGCAAGGGAGGTGAGACATGAGAGTAGGGGGCATGGCATGAGAGACATGCGGGCTGAGAGAGGGGGTGAGGGAGATTATCCGGCATTGGGGCTGAGAGAGAGGGGGCAAGGAAGGGAGCCAGCACCGGACACCCTGCAAGAGAGCTGAACATAGTGCACACATTTGCATTGCAACTGCATCCCTATACATCCCACTACTAGAAAAAAGCAGAGTGCACACAACCTTGCAAACTTTAAACACGCAAGGTGTGACTCCACAGTATTATGTTCTCCTTCGATAATGTGCAGGAATTGAAGTTCACATTTAAATAAGCAATTTTTGACTTTACTGATACGAAATCTTATTATACTATAAATATAATTAGTACCGGATTCGTTGGAGACAAATTGTTAAGAAAACTCATCTCTAAGCAAAAAGTTTCAGAAAAACAAGTAATGGAATTGAAGCATGAATGCCAATCGTTTATTTTTACAATGATTAAAAATCTTGTTGAAAAATCACCAATTAAGTATAAAATTGTGAGAAGTATGTCCTGTATCGATCCACACTTGCAGAAAAGTAGCAATTGTTATAAAAAATGACACACATCCTTTCGATTTTATCTTACAGTAAAAAAGTCAGGGAAGAAGATTGTGATTCGATACTTTCTGAATTCCTTGATTTTCTAAATATCACTGCCACAAAATGTCCAGACTTTGAAGCATTTAGCCCATCGGAAACATGTGTTGATAAGTTTTTGTATAACCAAATCAAAGATACCCCAAAATATGATAAATTATGTGCAGTTATAAAATTGTTACTTGTCATATCTCATGGACAAGCTACCATTGAAAGGGGTTTCTCTATCAACAGGCATATAGAAGTCGAGAATCTTCATGAGGAATCTTACATTGTCAGAAGATTAGTACTGGATGAAATTAGATGCTCTGGGGGTTTAGAAAGGGTACCGATAACAAAGGAATTAAGAATTTCTGCTCGTGGAGCATGGCAAAAGTATCTTCATTACCTTGATGAGCAACGTGTGAAAAGGAATGCAGAATTACCTGAGAAAAAGAGAAAAATTGTAAATGAAGTACAGTTTTTAAAAACCAAGAAAGCACAATTGCAACAAACTGTAGAAGAGCTACAGTCATCTGCAGATAAATCATCGGAAAAGGCAGAAAAAACATTGAATCTGAACCTTGTTACCCAATCGAACAGTTTTAGGCGAACTGCCAAAGAAAAAAATGGAGAAATAGCGAACATTGATGCTAAAATTAAAGAGATGATTAGTTAACTTAAGAAGTAAATCCCTTTTTGTAAATTGTGATTTTATTCCCATAAGTGGGACAATGTTTTGAGGGAACTAAATAAAAACCTAATTTGATAAAAATGAGATTTTATTTGTATGTAGTACAGCATACATTTTCAATGGACAATTTGTAGCAATAATTTTAATACCAAAATGAGTCCTTAAAAAGTCCTTAAAAGTCCTTGAAATTCATTGATGAAAAAGTGTATGAACCATGCTAAAGTATATGCTTAAAAGGCCACTTAATTCAGCACAGTTTGGGCCACATCACTGTAAAGAGCTCCTAAAAGCATATTAAAATACTTTTTTTGAATTTTTGAAATACCTGAATTTTTCACTAAGGAATCAAATGAAATAAAATCTATGTTTATATGTGTTAAAGACTGCCCACAGCCTGCTCCATGTCTGAGACAAGGGGACTCATTCTTGCTTCATCCCATTAATTTCAATGGTATGTTTTTATCAGGCGGTTTAAAGTTCCAGTTTGAAAGGAACATTGTGGTTCTTCAGAATGTGACAATATATTTGCCAAATAAAAGTTACAAGCCACCAAACTGTAAACTCAGATCTCATACCCCTGGGAACACTTAAACAGAGTTCATGCTTAGAACCTAATAATAAACTGTTATAATAACATTTATATTCAATTCTCTCTATTTATTTTTAAGATATTAACCTTTTAATGGGTTTATTCAGATTTCTGCACACTTGTCTCTAATCCCAACAAACAAAAAATTAATCCTGACCCTTGGAAAACTGGTATTCACATAAAACATGAAAGCTATGGTCAGTGCAGTGTAACCTGAGTCCTGGGGGAAGCTGTGCTATCAATCACAGCCTTCCACCATAGAGCCTCACAAGCCGCAGTGCGTGCAGTACTCTACCGGGGGGCAGAATAGACTACATGTATACAAAGATTTAAAAGGTAGGACTTTGTATCTGTTATTAGTGTAATAAAAAATATATAGATAATTTTAGCAATATTGTGCTCTTTCACGCCATGAAGAGCACTTACAGTGAGTTCAGTGGCCCTTAAATAAAGAATAGTGTGGTGGGGCAAAAAAAAAAAAAACCCAGGGCAGATGCATTATTTGGACACTTTACTGGAGCTAGAACCTACGAGAAAGTGGGCAAAGGCTGGAGTACTTTTCCATGGAGATTTCCATGGAAATGGAGTTGTAACTCATGAGTGAAAAGCGTTCACAACATTATGGGATTCCATTGCTTGGCTTGTGCTAAATAACATTTTTACATTAAATAGAACAGGAAGGGAGCTCAGTGTGGTGAGGATAGAATATTAAATTGAACCACAAACTCAGTCTTGGCAATAGGATGTGCTAAATTTGGGTAAGCCAGGTAAACAATTTCCAGACAGTACAGTGTCAAACAAGCACACAGCATACAGACATGGTCAAGGCAAGGACGAGAGGTCAGTGAACCGAGAAGCACGTCCACATATTTGCATACTTTAACACAGGATGTTTCAGCCAGGAAAATGGCTTTATCTAAAACCTAAAGGCCAAATGCTAACTGGCAAAGATCACTTAAGATGGACTTTGGGCGAATTCCTTGGCATTAAAGATAGCTTTGTGGACTACAGTCATATGCCATCCACGGCTAGCAGATGCCTGAAAGTATGTTTTCAGAAATATGTAGAATAGCTAAAAACTGAAAAAAGAATTATAGATATTGAGTTTGTCAAGCCAAAGTATAGCCTTTAGCAGTCATCAGAAAAATCAAAACCTTGATTTTAATATATAAACCTTATAGCAATCATAAGTTTAACTAGTTTTGAGTGAAATATTTCCCTCCAGTAATCAGCCTTTTGTTAGGACATGATGAGAGCTTACTTTTATAATGAAACAATCATGTTGCACAAGGTTGCCAGAAAACAAAATGGACTCTGGCCACCGAGAGTTAAGATCATCTGGTGGTGAGAAACAGAGACTTATAAGGAAATGCAAAGAATGACAGAAGATTCAGAAGACATCACATATATAGTTGTGAGCGTACGAGTTGTTGCTAACGCTGCGGGCTCGCGTAGCGAGCCCGCGGCCCTCGCGGCTCGCGCAGCGAGCCGAGGCCCTCGCGAAGCGAGGGCACTGCCCGAGGGTCTCAGTTGCTGGCATGGAGCGCCGTAGGCGCTCCATGCCAGCACCTGAGGACCTCGCAAAGCGAGGGCCGCAGTTGCTGGCATGGAGCGCCGAAGGCGCTCCTTGCCAGCAACTGCGACCCTCGCAAACTTCACGTCGCAACCCAAACAGTACGACACACACATTACGACACTCGCAAACAACATACGACACACGTTCACACACATTACGGACTCGCAACACTCGGACGCAACTCGCGAACATTACAAAATGTCAAACACAATACATACACACACCACATACATAAAAAACTTACCTACACCAAGAGGGAGCACCCAGCACCTCAAAAATACAACTTACACCTCGATTTTACTTCAAATAAAACAGTTTAGAGACTAAAAAAAAAACGAAGCGAGAGAAAAAATGGCCGCCGAACAAAACGAAAACGAGGCTACAGCACTCTAAACTCGCAAAACACCACAAGAAACTCGCAAAACACCACAAAACACCTACGGATATTCCGATACAAACGTATAACACACATTACTCGCCATTTCTCGCCAATGCGGAAGTACACGACTACGCTAACGGTTTGGTCTCGCGCACGCACAGTGTTACACTGCACACATTCAGCACGCTTACACAGCAGCTCCACACCACTAATGCTGCAGCAACATCAAAACACATTCACAGCTCTTCCACACAATGCTTTAAAATAGGTAAAGTATATTCATTTATTAATGTATTATATATTTCATTATTACACCAAACAGCATTAGCTACCTTACAATTTCATTGCCGTCATTTTTTGACGGGCAATTCGCTAGTAGTAAATATAAAATGCAGACTATGTAGGACAAACACTCTGTCGAAGGAAGCACAATACCTCGAGTCTCAATTGTGGATGGAGGAAAATTCTTAAGACTTCAGTATCGCAATGTATCATTGTCAGTCCATCTACAAACGAATAACAGCTATTTGCCCTGAAATCCCAGAAGTATCATCTTGGAAATGGTACATAGGGCGATTAAGCCAGCTTCATATGTCCCAGCTTCCAAAGTTGAAATTAAAACGTCTTGTACTTTACTTGTATAATATTTTTCTTGAAGATACTTCGCTGTTAAACTTAAGGAAACTGTTTTGCTGCAGATAGTTACTATGAATTCCATGTTGACTATACTAAACCTCCCCCTTCTGCTTAACCACAAATATTTATATCATCCATTACCCTCTCTTTCTGCCCAGTTACCTCTATCTAGTCCCTCCCCACTTATTAGCATAAAAACTCCACCATCCTTTCTACCAGCACTCCCCATGTTAAACATCTGCACACAGAGTGTTACAGGTTTGCTTTGTTTAATAAAAAAAAGATTAGTCATGACAAACATTGTAGAAGGAAAATAGGGTATTAGTAAATGATATAGTAAATTATACCCTTGCATCTACATAACTTTGCATAAGAGGGGTGTAGCAGGACTCTTTATTTTAATATACCACAATGTAATATAAATAAAAATGTGTACAAGGTGTAGATGGCAGACACATAGTCATTATCTTTAGATTTGCTTATGCACTTGCAACTGTGACTAATGTTTATGCCACTAATCTTGGATAAATCATATTTTTAATTTCCTTCCTGGACGTTTTAAGGTTAGTCTTCTAACATTGGAGGAAACTTTAATCTTGCACCTTGCTTGTGGAAAGATGTGTATCCTCCTCCAGAGGGTGCTTGGAAGAGATTTTTATCTTTTGTGGTTAAAGATTTTACAACTATCCTCTGGTAAACCTATGGAGGGTGTAACATTTCCAAGATAATTATACATACTATTCTAGTGCACGCTCTTTACATTCCATAAAATAAATTTTAATTTTTATATCCATTAGCATCAAAGCAAGCTGATCATGTTTCCATGTAACCAGCATTACCATTAAGCAGCCTTAGAGTATGTAGACTGTTCAATTTCGTACACATTAATAAATCACTATTATGGATAATCGCTTCAATGAGAATGTGGAAGACAGTGGAGATAAGGATATAGGCGTAATAAGGTGTACACAAAAAAAAACTTTATTACTATGGCATCCAATGAAAAAAAAAAGGCAAACGTGATATTCACATGCTAACTCCTGAAAGGATCACAGCAGTTCAAGAAAAAAAATCACTTGTTTGTCAAGTACATACCAAACTAACAATATCAGCTGCTGCATAAGTCAAGAACATAAAACATTTTTTGGGAGAAAATCTGAATGTTTCTAGACTTTGTTTATAAGTACAGGAAACCATATTGTGTCAGTTACATTGCATTCTGAAAGCTGGATGATGGGGGGGGGGGGGGGGGGGGGTTGTAGTTATCAGTGGGAAGGAAAGAAAAAGGCAGAAGTCCAGAGCCATTGTTTGATCAGTGGATGACGGAAATTTACACCAAAACGCTTCCCTCTTACAGGCCAAGAATCAGACTAATGCATCTATAATTAAAATAGATGGTTTGATTGCAGAAGATGTGTACGGACGAATTGTGCACATGAGATCAGGAGAGACATTAATAAATTAAAAGTTAGGCAAATAGAAATATTAAGACATTGGACGAAAAGATTTTACTGGGATTAAGAAGACAAGGCAGGGTGCTCATTGGCAACCAAATCAAATTATTGAGTTCATCTTCAGATGATTATAAAATCTTAATATAAGAAAACCAAAGTTTGCAGCTGCAGAAGAAAATATAGATGAATATGTCATTGAGTGTAAAATAGCAGAAAATACTATGTTAAACAAGGTTATGAAAACAGCACAGAATTTAAACCAGTTAAGGCTCCAGGTCAAATGGTCTACCTTGACTGTACTATAAGAAATTTGCCACCTTTTGGGTCCATATCTTTGTGAAGTTATTCAATACACAGAGCTGTTTTCATGAACAAGTGCTAGAGGCTAATATTACAGTCATATCAAGTTCAGAGTTTGCAAGAAGCAATAGGCCAATAGACACAGATGGAAAAAGTTTTGGCAACATGCTTGAAAACAGTTTTTACAGCCCTCCTATGCAAAGATCAGGAGGGCTTCATTCCAGGAAGACAATTCATAAACAATGTAACAAAAATGATCTCAGTCATACATATTGATTGAGGGACCATTACATGCTAAAAAAGCCTTTGTTTTTTTTTCATGACAATATTGATTAACTTTTCCAATATACAAAACCATCTGCAAGAATGTGCATTCTCAGGAAAACATTAGGAAGCCCCTTTTGCAGACTGTTGTATCAAATCACAATAAAAAAAGGAATAAGAGCCACATTCAATTCCAAGCCTGCAACTCGATAGTTGTAGGCTATATGGCTGCGGGTAAGTTGCGGGCTCCCATTCGTCTCCGTTTGCAATGCTATTGAATTACTCAAGCTCGCAAGTTACAGGCCCAAAGCCAAAACCGTAAACTAGGCACTGGTTCGGAGCAGTTCAGTGCGGGAACATGATCAATTAAACAAGCCGGTAACCTCCCATTTCGAATCAGCCAATAGAAAATTAGACTTTGGGGGTTCGATATGCAATCAGACTCGCAAAACCAAAACATAAAGAATTATGAAAATGAATGCCAATACTGTTCCAAGTCCGTATGGGCAGCCTGATATGTGTTTATTCATTGATACCCCAGATCAATTTAACCCCGGAATTAAACATAAAAAAAAAATCTAACATCTTGCTGAATAGCGAGTTTGAGACTGTTGTGCAATTAATTATAATGTCTATCATCGCTTTCCGCGTTATTTACAGCGCAGTAGTGATTTTGTATTTGCGTTTACAGTGCTACAGTGTTTAAACCCCTTGCGGGTCCTCTATAGCACTTGTAGGATTTTTTTTCATTTGCCATTTACGGGTGTGAAAACATTTGCGGGCTTGGAGAAATTGATCAATTGAATAGCGATTTGCGATTTTAGCCTTACGAAAGTGAAAGATCAATGGCTTCTGGAGGCTGTAAGTTACAAGTTTAACCACCGCCATTTTTTCATGGGCATAACTCGGAAGCCGATCAGAGCCGGCAAAAAGACGCCAATAGAATAGCAACTTAGCTTGGGATCTCATATACGGGCTCACAGATCACCCGAAAGCTCAATTGAATATGGCCCTAAGTGTGTATGGTAGAGACACAAAAATACGTTAACATGGATGACATTGTATTGCCTCCTACTTTCCTTATTTTTTCATTATTAAATCTACATAAACAAAATTAAGAATTTGGAAAGGTAGCAGGTTTTAAAATAAACAATGACATTTTTTTTTATTTGTGACAGACTGCAATTGAAAGAATTAAACTATCAAGAATGCTTTCAATTACAAATGGACAAAGGGTTTATTTAAAGTGCCATTTAAAGGCATATTTAAGTTTCCTGGACAATGAATGCATCTGATAGAGAATAATTAGTACTGTTTGAAAAAAAAATTATTTGTATGAAAAAATAGCAAAATAAACATTAATAAAAACTCACTCTGATGTTTGCTAAATTTCTTGCATTAACAAACAGTTGCTTTTGCTAGTTAACACCCCTGGATATCTCTGCTAAAATGAGCATAAAATTAATAATTCATTTTGGCCAATCACAGGCAGCTAATACATTTGTATACATTGTAGCAATCAGTGACGGCAGTTTGTGCAGGAAGAGATCATGGGACGTGTAGTCCCCCTGTAGAAGGATGCAGGAGGAGCCAGACACTGATCTGTAGATCTCTGCATTGAGCTGCTGCTGGCTTGAAGGTTAGTAAAGGGTTAAAATCCATACCCAGGTGCAGTGTTTCTATTAGGAGGTGCTTATGAGCGCGGAAAACAAGTTTTGTTTTTTAAATAAAATAAGTTTGACTCCATGTAATGTGTGTTTCTGCAGCATGTGTTAGATTTAAAAAGGTAAACATGGGGAGACTTAGATATGTCTTTAATTCAACATAATTTGTACCACACCACAGTAAAGATCTCCTAAAAACATGTTGAAATACTTTTTGAGTTTTTTAAATACCCCTTGCAGACCCACTGCTACAGCTCTGTGTATTGATCTAAAGAGAAAAGAGTTAAATTAACCCTTACCAAATGCATCTGGGCAGACCATGTAATGTTGAAAATACCTAAACAGGTCAGTTATGGGTTAATTGGTCAGTGCATTCCCGAGTTCACTGTCCTCACCTTGCGGCTTGGCTGTCTGTTATTAATCATTCAACAGTCAGGAGGAAGGGTTCACTGTGTTTGTAAACAGACTTAAAACTTTAGATTTCTTTAGCTGTTAGGGTAACAAAAAAAGAAATAGATAATTTTAACATACAAACTTATGCTCTTTAACAAGCAAGCCTGTAAACCCTTCCTGTGCCCGCAAGCTGTTAGTGGGCTGGAATAGATGGGGTCTGCTGTTATAACCCAATCCCGTAATTACGGAATGCGACACAGGCCTCAGAGCCAATAAAAAGCGGGATCCTGGAAAATGATTGACAGGGGGAGATAATAAAGCTGCGTTCCTCACGCTCATGCGTTGACCGTGTTGTAGACTCTTCTGAAGTAGCATGAAGGTCTGTTGTTGAAGGTTGGATATAGAGAGAGTAGGTGATATCGGAGAGCAGGATCTTACACTTATATTCATTTATATTATTATCATAACTATTTTACACATAAATTCTGATTACACATATATACTAATTGCACATAATACAAATACACATAGAGACAGGTCAACACATACCCCCCCATACCCCCACCCTACACCCCAACAGTTAACAAATATACATACCTTTTTTTTTTTTCATCACAAATATATACACAAATACTTTTTCTGTTATCCTTATTTTACTTTTGGGATTGAAATGGAGGGAGGAGAAGAGGAGTGGAAAGGATGGGAGGAGAAGAGGAGGAGAGGTGGCCTCGGGGAGTGTTGGAGAGGAGGAGGTGGTTGAGGATGAAGAGGCGGTGGAGGAGGAAGTTGAGGAAGCGGTGGAGAAGGTTGAGGAGGAGGACATGGGAGAAAGTGGCGGGGGGGAGATGGGTGAGCAGGTGCCAACCCACAGTCGGGAGGGCAAGAGGCTGGGGGCTCTCACAGTGCTCCAAATGATTCCTCCCAGGAGATGGTGGTACTCCTGCATGCTATCTGTGAGCGGCCCACTATCCTGTCAGTGGTTAAGGAAGTGAGGCCCAATTATATGGGGCCAAGAATTATAAAAATCAAGAAGCCAACAAAGATCACAGCTAACAAATGATAGCTATGCAGAGTTGCAGTCAAAGGGACAGTTACTTCACTCTAGATGATATTCATTGTGTGAAAGAGCACAGGATTCTATGTTAAAGTGATCTATTGCCATATTGTTATTTAAATAAGAACAGTTAAATATATGCAAGCTAAGGTTTGTCTACAGACACAGTGATGATTAGGAGCCTCTGCATCAGTGAACTTTGCACATATTATGGTTTAACTGTTTACAAGAATGTAATCAGCCAGCAGTTAAACACTCTAACATGGAATCTTCTGCTCTGTCACACAATGAAGAGCAATGATAATGAGGTCAATGGCCCCACCCAACTGGGCCACCACTACCACCTCCCCTACAACCACCATGGGCCCTGCAGCCAGACCTCCATCCCCACCACCACCAAGCCAGGCTGCTCAGGAAGAGAAGCTGGCCTTTTAGAGACAAATTCTGGACTGTCTGCAGGGGATCCAGGCCAGTATTTCCTCCAAGCATTGAGAGATTATAAACAGCCTGGCCAGACGCAATACGGAGGAGAGGAGGCACCATCTCATGACTGAGTCCTAATTTGCCAGGCTACTCAGGATGGGGGCAGGCTAGAATGATGTCGGATGCAGTTCGCCGTGCTCTGGTCCCCAGCCCCGCCTCATTCACCCTGGAGGCGTCCCCCGCGCACCAGCAACCCAGCCCCTCCTCTCCTCCCCCCATGCCTCCACCACCACCAATGCAAGTGCCGCTGCCTCACGGGGGGATGCCTCCCCTGCCCGCCCCCCCATCCCCAATAATATGGCAGCTGCCCACAGGGAATTGGGGCCCTGATGCTAGGCGGAGGAGGATGTAGGGGCTGTGCATATTTTTGTGCCTTCTCAACAGCAGTCCCCAGTGACAATTTGTTGGCCACAATGTTAACCTAATGTAGCCTGGCTACAGAGTATTGGATCTTGGCCCATGTGATGGTGATGTATTGTACGTAGATGGCTACCTCCCATTACATGGACCATGATCCCCTTCTCTGTGGACACGTAGGGTTCACCAATTGATGGTTACTGAGGAATGCCTTTGAGATGAGATACTGCAGTCCCTATCTTTTTTAAGGCCTTATTTTGTAGGTGTTATGTTTTTGTCTTGTTTTAGGTACAATTCAGGTCCATGAAGGCATCTTCTGCATCTGCAAGAATTGTGAAGGAAATGTATGAGATATAAGATTTTCACAGTTTGCATTATGCTTGTTCTAGTCTATGGCATTACCCCCATTAGGTATCCCCTTTTTCCCTCAAGACCCTCTTGCCTTCCCAGGATCCGCCCACACCACACCCATGATATTAATGCACAGTCTTGTCTATTTCTGATAGTGCTGTGTATGAAAAAAAAGCTTTATTATACCGTTCTAAACATGTCAGTGTGTTTTCAATGATTGGGATTTTGGGACATCCACATACATCACATTTGTGTCACATTACTATCAGTAAACTTATGAGTCCTAGTTACTATGCAATAGGTTAATACATATAATAATAATAATAGTAATAATATAAGGTATTATATAATAATATATATAATATATAATACTAACGGGTTAATACACATGACAGGTCCAATTTGAGAAACTGTGGAGTATCAACATTCCCCTGAGGGCCTAATAGGAATATGACCGGTGATAATGTGAATCGATTGATAGCAAAACACTTAATGGGAAGTCACCAACTGATACTGGGTATACATCCAGGCACATGGCCACCAGCAATGGCGTGGGACTTTCCAGGATGGCCATAGCAGAGAATGTCCCTGGTGGAGGTGAGTTGGCTGTTGCTCCATGTGCCTCTGCACATCCTCCATGTGTGTTTGTTGCCCTTCCTGATGGCTTAGAGTAGATTAGTGTAGTGTATGTTCCCCGGTTCCCCTTCTGGATTGCTGCCTTGTGATGGTTAAGGGGCTTGTGTATTTCAATGAAGCTGTGAGCTATACCATGTAGGGTCACTCTAGCTGGTCAGGTCATAGCAGAGAGGTCAGACAAATCACAGTACACTGAGGAGTAACTGGCAACCCAATCCAGTATCTTTGGCATGCAAACCTTGTGGAACAGCACAGGCAGCGACCTAGCTAAATGTGCTGCAGTCCATAGGGCCACAGAGATTCGGACACGATTGAAGGACTGAACAACAAATATTAAAATGTTCCCCTGGTTCTTTATATATATATACTGTGGCAGTGTAATTTGGCCACTATTTCTTTTCCCTTATTGTAGATGTGATAAGCGAGATGTATATGCAATTATATTAATATTTCAGGGTCCACATTAGAGCCTCTGTGAGTGAGGGTAAATAATTGGTTTATGCATGTTGCAGCATGGCTTTTCATATTGGCATATGCATGACCATTCCAACATATGATGAAATAAAATATGTTTTAAATGCATATTTTTTATTTGGGGATTGCTGTGCATTTTATTTGCTGTCCCCATATTTTACAGTCCAGTGATGTGCTTTTTACAGTACAGTGTTAAAAAGAACTTGTCTGTAAACCCTTTTCCTATTTGGATGCCGTAATATTTTTGGCTCCATTTGCTGTTTACGGATTTGAACGCCAGTGCGTCCTTGGGGATTTGTAGCAATTTAATAGTGATTTGCGATGGGCTTGACAGATCAAAGGCTTAGCTGGGGTTTTTCCACCTGTAACCTGCAGATCATTTGCAGGTAGCTGAAAGAGGACAATTTAATAGCACTAACTCTTGCGGGCTCGTTTACTAGGTACGATTTCTAAAATCAGAGCAGTTTAATGGGGCTCTAGGTAACCTTCACACATGGCAAATAATATGAAGCCAGCTATTTTTATAGCTCCCTTCACTGGAATAATGTAGCAACTGACCTGGATTAAATTCAGTTGACCTAGGGTTGCACTTTCAGCCAGCTATTTACAAATGTTTCATAGCCACACAATTACCTTCAGTATTTAAATGGCACTGCCAGAGAGAATATTGTTATGGGCAGATATTGATCACAGAGGTGGCATATCAGGAGTCAAGACAGCATATGGACAATACAAAAAAACCGACTCAATATCAGTAATTTAGTTAAATATTGTATACATTTTGAATCCCTGCGAGAGCAAGCACACTTTAGTAGCTGAGCATATGCAGCTTTCAATGCCAGTTTTGTACAATCCTTATTTTTCGGATGGCTTTAATAATATAGCTTATAGACATGGAGCGCATATAGCTCTTCCAATTTATGACATCATAAATGAGGAAGAAAAGATGGATAACTCTGAAAACATCAAAAGTTGGATAGGCCAATAATCATGTATTAATCATGTTCCTTTATTTTCAATAATCTAATTGCATTGGCCCCTTCTGGATCGCTACCTTGCTATGGTGAAGAGCTTGTGTACTTCAATAAATCTGTGAGCTTTACCATGTAGGGTCCCCCAAGATGGGCAGGTCATGACAGAGAGGTCAGACGAATTGAGGTCACTGAAGAAGGAGCCATCAACCCTTTCCAGTAAAGTTTCTAAGATGACTTTATGGATAGGCACAACCAGAGACATAACAATATGGAAATGGAAGATGAGCCCCTCGGGTCGGAAGGTGCAGACCACATTATTGAGGAAGAGCAGAGGGCAAGTACAAGTAGCACCAGATCTAATGAAGTAGTTGGGCCAACCAAAAGGACACCTAGTTGCAGAAGGGGGAAGTAGAGTTTGCTGCTGCAAAGAACAATTCAGCATTGGAACCTTGGATGTTAGAACTATGAACCAAGGCAAACTAGATGAGGTCAAGAATGAAATAACAAGGTTAAAGATTAATATCACAGTAATCAGTGAACTTAAATGGACTGGAATGGGACATTTCATATCAGGCAACCACCAAGTCTTCTACTGTGGTCAAGAATCCCGCAGAGGAAATGGAGTAGCCCTCATAGTCAATGAAAGGGTGGGCAAATCATTGCTCGTTTACAAACCAATAAATGACAGAATGATTTCAATTACTATTCACGACAAGCCATTTAAAATCACAGTGATCCATGTCTATGCTCCAACCATGATCGCTGAAGAGGCTGAAGTTGTCCAATTCTACGAAGTTATTCAACACATCCTAGATATAACAACAAGAAAAGATGTTACTATCATCATAGGAGATTGGAATGCTAAATTAGGGAACCAAGAGATACGTGGAATATCTGGCAAGTTTGGCCTTTGAAAACAAAGTGATGCAGGTCAGAGATTAGTAGAATTGTGTCAAGATAATTCTCCGGTCATAGCAAACACCCTCTTCCAATAGCTTCCGAGACAACTCTACACATGGACATTACCAGACTACACACTTTGCAGCCAATGATGGAGGAGCTCTATACAATCAGTGAAAATAAGACCTGGAGCGACTGCGGATCAGACATGAGCTTCTTATTGAATTAAACTGAAGATGAGAGGAAAAATCCTCAGACCAAGCATATACGAAAAAAAATCCCTTGTGAATATGCAGTGTAAGAAAATAATATATTTATAAGGGACAAGGAAAATCCCTAAAAGAAAAAAAAACTAAGAAGGCAAACTGGCTAACTGATGGTGCTTTCAAAGTAGCCCGGGAAAAAAGGAAAGCAAACGGTAGTGGAGATAGGAAAAGATTTGTCCAACTGAATGCAGAATTCCAGAGGATAGCAAGAAGAGACAATGAGACATTCCACAATGAGTGACATAAATAGATCAAAGAAGATAACATAATGGATAAGTCAAGAGATCTCTTCAAGAAAATTGCACCTTTCATGCCAAAGTGGGCATGATAAAAGACAACAATGGTTGGGATTTAAAAGAAGATCAGATAAAGAATAGGAGGCAGGAATACATTGATGATCTATACAGAAAGGATCTTAAAAGCAAAGATGATCTTAATAGTTTGTCCAATGAGCTGGAGCCAGACAACTTGGAAAGAGAGAGATGGGCTTTAGGCTGCAGGAGTTGATGGAATTTCAAATGAACTATTCAACATTCTACAAGATGATGCTGTGAAAGTTATGTAAAACAAATTTGGAAAACTCAACAATGGCCAATAGAATTGAAATGGTCAGTCTACATCCAAATCCCCCAAAAAGGCAGTGCTAAAGAGTGTTCCAATTACCGAACAATTGCACTAATTTCACATGCCAGCAAGGTAATGCTTAAAATCCTACAAGCTCGACTCCAAGGAATTACCAGATGTGCAGAAGAAGAGGTACAAGAGATTAAATTGCCAATGTCTGATGGATAATAGGGAAAGCAAGAGAGTTGCATAAAAGCATCTACTTCTGCTTCGTAGCCTTTGACTGTGTGAATCACAACAAAATATGGCAAGTTCTTAAAGAGATAGGAGTACCAGATCATCCGCTTGCTGAAGAATCTGTATGTGGACCAAGAAGCCACAGTCAGAACCGAACATGGGACAACAGAATGGTTCAAAATCAGAAAAGGTGAGTGCCATGGTTGTATATTGTCATCTTATTTATTCAACTTATATGTAGAGCACATTATGTGTAAGGTCAGGCTGGATGAATCCAAAGTCAGAATCAATATTACTGGAAGAAATATCATAAACCTCAGATACGCCGATGATACTACTTTGATGGCTGAAATTGAGGAGGGACTAAAGGACCTATTGATGAGGGAAAAAGATAGTACAAAAGCTGGCCTGCTACTCCTAAGTAAAAAAAAACATAGGTAATCTCTGTTTCTAGCAAATAGACGGTGAAGAAGAGAATAAACATAAACTTGATGGAGCTCACAGGGGCAGTGACTAAGTGATGTATCTGGTGTGCTGCGGTCCATAGGTCACAGAGAGTCGGACAAGACTGAAGGACTAAACAACAACAAATTGCTTTGAACCTATACTGAAAGTAGTAGGCAAGAGGATGAACAGGATATACGTAGTGTTGAACAATTTTGCTTTACCCCACAGAGTACCAAGCATGTTAAATTAAGCAAGAGAGGGTGGCAGAAAAGGAGGGGAAGAGGGGGAGAAGAGGTTTAGGCAAGATAGATAAGAGGAAAAGGGCAGCAATGAGGGAGATCAATGGGGTATAAATGGAGAAGAGAAAGACAATAATGCGGTGGAGAAAAGAGGAGAGGTTGGGGCAGGGAAAGATAAGAGCAGAGTTTGATGGTCAGAAGAGGAGAAAAGGGAAGAGGAGGGGTAGGAGCAGAAGGGTGGAGATACGGGCAGAAGGAAGGATAGGGGAAGATAGGGTAGATGAGCAGATGGGGAGGTTGGGGGACATAAGGAGAAATAAGGGAAAGATAACATGAGAGGCAAGGTTTGTGTGAGATAAGAGTGCAAGGAAGGTTAGAGTAGAGGGGGCAAAAAGGAGAGGTGGGTTGAAGTGAGATAAGAGAGAAGAAGTTGGGGCAGAGATGGGAGATAAGGAGAAAGGGGAGATAGGAAGAGAGGGGAAGTAGGGGGATAGAGGGTGATATAAGGAGAAAAAGGAGATAAGGAAAGAGGCAATAGGTATGTAGGGTGATAAGAGGGAGAGTGCGTTGGAATGGATGGGAGAGAATGGGAAGTTGGGGACAAATTGGGGTAAGAGATAAGGAATGGGGAGGGTGAAAATTTAGGGTAGAGAGATTTGAAATTCTTTTTTTATAAAATTACAAAGTGTAGGGTTTTAGCAAATACTAGTGATTAAATGTTTTTAGGAATAAAGCATGTTGGTTATGATGGAACTCACTTTGGTATGCACTTTAATACAATGTATACTTTTAGAGAAATGATGTTGGTGAACAAGAATAGACTAACGTTTTTCAGCACAGTGTGTCTATAATGTGCTTATGAAGGCAATAAATACCTTCCGTGCTTGTTACTTAATGACGTGTTTATTCAGAAATAAATGTATTATTACCCAAAATATATTATCGATGTACTCAGGAGATCCAGAGCTTTGATTGTTAGCTAAAATGTAACTGATCTTATTGATCTTTACAAAAGTATATAGCATGAAATGAAAGTATATATTTTTGATTGTTAGCTTTATTATTTTTTTTCTGTATTGGAATAACAAATATTGCCATAGATAGATGACCTTCTATTGAAAAAAAACAACAACAATATTTACTTTTGATATGTTTAGACAAGGTTCTGTTCCTAATAGGAAAGAATAAGTAGAGAGTAAAAGGTAAAAAGAATAAGAGATAGTCTTCAGCTAGGACATTAATAAAAAAATCAAAGATGATTTTAATTATTATATCCTTAAAACTCATAGAGTATTTAAAAAGTTATTCAGGTTGATCAGTGTAATACTAATAATTAAAAGGCAATGACAGGGGTCAAAAAAAGGGTTCCCTTTTTTAAATTATCAGTGTTGTGAGAACAGATTTAGTTGGAAGAATATGAGGGTCTCTATACAATTTAATTTGCCAATCCTTCAGTAAATTATCTGAAATGATCTGAAATACACACACAGTGCCAAATATTGTATATGAATTTTAAGGATATAAGAATAAAAATCATCTATTTTATTAGTACCCTAATTCAGGAGTGCACCGTAAAAATTATCTTTTTCTCTATCTTCGTATTCAATATTATTATCAATATTTTGGTAATGGTAGTACCAACATCATTATTTTTTATGTCTGTTGAACAATAATTGGGTTACAAATTTGTTGTATAGCTTTAGACAAGGTTCCTGTCAGCTTATTTATATTTACTTAAGAAATGTTGAAAATGTGTCTGGTCTCAAGAGTTAGTAAAATGTCCTGAAATTAAACTTATCTTTGTAACAAACACCTATCCCACCTTAACATGTAAGGTTGATAGTTAAAGGCATATCTAAGTTTCCTGGATCATGAAGACATCCGATAGAGGAGAATCAGTAGTGTATGCAAAAAATGTTTGCATGAAAAAATACAAAAAACATTTAAAAACTTCCCTTGAAGTTTGCAAAATGTCTACTATTTTGTGCCAGTTTAATTCTAGAGTTAACACCCTCTCCAAACCCTAGCTAAATTAGCATAAAATGTATAATTTGTTTTGGCCAATCACAGGCAGCTGCAACAATTTGTATCAAAGTATGGGGATCCTGCCTGTGCTGCAAAGCAGCATGGGATTTGTGGTCTGGCACATATCCATGTTAAAAGGTGCTATGTATTTTACATTGTAATTGAGGTTGAAAAAAGACTTTTAGCCCATCAAGTTCAACCTTTTAAGATCTCCTCTGATCTGCAATATGCGGATTAGTTATTAATTGATCCAGAAGAAGACAAACAAAAAACGCCCCGTGAAACTTTGCCAATTGTCATAAAAGTGAAAAAAAATGAATTCCTTCCTGACACCAGACACTGGCGATCGGATTCCTCCCTGGATCAATACTCCCTCTCTAGTTAACCAGGATAACCCTGAATACCCTTTTTAATTAAAAATATATCCAATCCCTTTCTAAAGTTGTCTATCAAATCCGATGTAACCACCTTTGGTAGAGAATGCCAGTTTAACCAGCCTTACTGTGAAGAACCCTTTTATTTCTTTAAGGTGGAATCTTTTTACTTCTAACCTCAAGGGGTGTCCTCTTGTCAGTTGAAATCCTCTTGGCACAAAAAGCTCCCTTGACAAATCTTTATACTAAACCTGGATGTATTTATATAGGGTAATCTTAGATGCCTTTTTTCTCAAGAAAATAAGTTTAATTTGGCTAGTTTTTCTTCATAACTTAGCCCCTCCATTCACCTTATTAGTTTTGAAGCCCTTCTCTGTACTTTTTCCAGTTCTAAAATGTCCTTTTTATGAAGTGGTGCCCAAAACTGTACTCCATATTCCAAATGAGGGCGTACTAGGGATTTGTATAATGGTAGAATTATATCTGCCTCCCTTCTTAATACATGCTAATAGTTTATTTGCCTTTGCAGCTGCTGCTTGGCATTGAGAACTGTTATCTAGGTGGTTGTCCAAAAGCACTCCCAAATCCCTTTCAATATCAGATACCCCTAAATTTGCTTCATTAAGTTTATAGATTGCGTGGTTATTTTTCTTTCCCAGATGCATAACCTTACATTTATTTGTATTAAATCTCATCTGCCATTTAATTGCCCATTTCTCTAATTTATGCAAATCCCTTTGGAGGGAAAGTACATAATTTTCTGATTTAATTACATTGCACAACTTCGTGTTATCAGCAAAAATGGAGACACTACTTTCCAATGCTAATTCTAAGTCGTTAATAAATATGTTTAAAAGGAGAGGACCGAATACCGAGCAATGAAGAACCCCACTTACCACATTAGTCCAATCCGAGTATGTTCCATTTACAACAACCCTTTGTTTCCTGTCTTTTAGCCAGCTGTCAATCCATATGCATATATTTGCTGCAATTTCTGTATCCCTTAGTTTGCACATTAGTCTTCCATGTGGCACTGTATCAAAAGCCTTTGCAAAATCTAAAAATACTACATCCACTGAGTTGCCTTGATCCAGGGTCCCACTAACCTCCTCACAGAAACTAATTAGATTTGTTTGACACAACCTATCCTCCATAAATCCATGTTGGCTCCTACTTATAATGCTGTTTGAATAGACATACTCTTGTATAGTATCCTTTATTAACCCTTCTAAAAGCTTTCCCACTACAGAAGTGAGGCTTACAGGTCTATAATTCCCCGGATTTGCTCTTGCCCCCTTCTTAAATAAAGGTATCACCTTTGCTTTTCTTCAGTCATCTGGTAGTGACCCGGTGTTCAGTGAAAATTAGATATAATGGTTTGGCTATTACAGAACCCAGTTCCCTCAGTACCCTTGGATGTATTCCATCAGGACCCGGGGCTTTATTAACATTTATTTTTTCCAGCCTGTTTTGGATTTCTTAATGAAAGAAATGTTTTGGATTGCACCTTAATGATGAGGGAGCTTTTGTGCTAGGGGATAGGATGGTAGAAAGACTGGATGAGTTTTTAAACTAATAGGTGGGGGGAAGGGACTAGAAATAAGTAATGGGGTAGAAAGTGTCGAGGGTATAAGGGATGAATTAACAACTCATTGGGGAGGAGATGAGGGAGGGGTAGTATAGTCAATTGGGAGGTAGTACTCAAGTACAGTGGCAGGCACTTCAGAACTACAGACTCATAACATAAGGTGTATGCTTGCTAATGCCAGAAGCTTGCCAGGAAAAAT
This sequence comes from Discoglossus pictus, assembly GCA_027410445.1. Classification (NCBI taxonomy): domain Eukaryota; kingdom Metazoa; phylum Chordata; class Amphibia; order Anura; family Alytidae; genus Discoglossus; species Discoglossus pictus. The sequence continues at coordinate 282,771,363 of CM050168.1, forward strand.
GGGAGAGTTAGAATTATTAGCAGTTAATGAAAAATGGGATTTAATAGGCATTACCGGAACGTGGTGGGATGAATCTCATGACTGGACTGTTAATCTGGATGGTAATAACCTATTTAGGGAAGATAGGGTGAATGGTAAAAGAGGAGGAGGGATTGTCTGTATGTTAAGCCTTAATTTAAGCCTATAGTCAGAGAAGATATTTATAGTAGAACTAGTGATAATTTTGTATCCTTGTGGGTAGAGTTAAATAGCGGAGCAGCAAATTCTATAGAATATTATTAGGAGGATGCTATAAACCCTCAAATATAGCTGAAAGTGATGAAATACAATTATTGATACAGAATGTAAATGCAGCTAAGTATGGGCAAGTTCTAATAATGGGAGATTTTGATTAATCTGAAATAAACTGGATAAATGAGACCAGTAGTTCAGCTAAGGGGAGCAGGTTCTTGAGTGCACTCAGGGATCATTATCTGGCCAAGGTTATACAAAACCCTACTAGAAATGAAGCTATCTTAGATTTAGTCATCACAAATAATATTGATATAGTATCAAATGTTGAAAAAGGACAACCTTTGGGAAACAGTGATCACAACACAGTATTATTTGAGATTGAATAAAAAAAAACTAAATTTTAAGGGGCCAACAAAAACTCTTAATTTTAAAAGGGCAGATTTTAACGGTCTAAGGGCTGCAATACAAAGTATAGACTGGGACAGAAAACTGATAGGTAAAAACACTGGACAACATTTAAATCCTTACTAAATATACATACTTATCACCATAAACCAAGTGGGAATAAAAGTAAAAGAAGTAAAGCACATCCAATGTGGCTCAACAATGATTTAAAGATCAAGATACGGAGTAAACAGGGAGTTAAATTATACAAACAAGAGGAGACAGAGACTGCTTACGGGAGTACAGGGAAATCAACAAGGCTTGCAAAAGGGATATTAGACTGACTAAAATAGAAAATGAAAAATGAATTGCAAAAGAGAGTAAGACTAACCCTAAAATATTTTGTAAGTATATTAATGGGAAGAAGGCGAGGAAGGAAGCCATAGGAACATTACAACGTGACACAGGGTGTTTGAAAATTAGTGACCATGGAAAGGCAGACGAGCTAAATAGGTTATTTTCTTCGGTATACACAAGAGGTATACAAGGGGTTGGGACACTGCAACATAATGGGGCTACACGCCTTTCACCTAATAATTGGTTAATGCACTAAGAAATCCAAAAGAGGTTGAAAAAAATAAATGTTAATAAAGCCCAGGGTCCTGATGCAATACATCCAAGGGTACTGAGGGAACTGGGTTCTGTAACAGGTAAAGCATTATATTTAATTTTTCAAGAATCACTCAACACAGAATCTCTACCAGATGACTGGAGAAAAGCAGATGTGATACCTATATTTAAAAAGGGAGCAAGAGCAAATCCAGGGAATTATAGACCAGTGTAATGATATAGAAATCACAAAGTTGTGGAGACCAGTAGCCAAGGTCAGCAATAATCCAGTTCCGCAAACTTGTAGGTGAAAACAGGAACAAGGTTTATTGAAGTGATCAGAAACCACACAATAATCTGGCAAGGATCAATAGACAGGAAGTGCCTTATATAGGCCAAGGACCAGACCCAGCTGAAGAGACTTAGGTACTGATACAATTGCTAGCAGAGTCAAGCTTATAAGGTCTCAATGGAATTCACAACAGGAAGGCTGGCGCAGTGGTAGGGAAGAGGTATAGCAGCCTGGGGACCAGGGTTCAAAACCCAGCAGAGTCAATTCCTCACATTACCCCCGCCTCTATAGGTGCAGCCTCTGGATGCCCTATTACCTGGTTTAGCAGGGTACTGCACATGAAAAGACCGAAGGAGATCAGGAGCGTGAATATTGTCCACTGGTTCCCACGAACTCTCCTCCTCACCATAGCCTTTCCAGCGAACCAGATACTGAAGCTTGCCACGGAAGATCCTGGAGTCAAGAATTTTGTCCACTTCGTACTCATCCTAACCATCCACGAGGACTGGAGGTGGGGCAGGCAGGGCTCGGCCAGGGAAAGTGTTTTCATGAAAAGGTTTAAGCAGTGCAACGTGAAACACTGGATGTATTTTCATGGAATTCGGGAGTTGTAAACGGAAAGTGACAGCATTGATCTGAGCAATGATCTCAAAAGGTCCCATGAACCTTTGACCCAATTTATGAGAAGGAATCCGAAGCTTGAGATTCCTTGTTGACAGCCACACCTTGTCACCAACGTGATAGACTGGGGCCTCCTTTCTATGCCTATCAGCAGCTCTTTTGTAACATTCCTGAGCCTCCAAAAGAGTCTCTTTCAACAGTGCTTGGGAATCACGTAAGGCCGTTAGCCGGTCAGCGACAGCAGGAATGGAAGTAGTAATTGGGAGACTGACTAGAAAGGTCGGATGGTAACCATAGTTGGCAAAAAATGGGCTCAAAGAAGTGGAGCAGTGTTGGGCATTGTTATAGGCAAACTCGGCCGTGGGTAGAAAATCCAGCCAGTCATCCTGCAGGTAACTAATATAGCACCGCAAATATTGCTCCAAAGTCTGGTTGGTTCGCTCAGTCTGTCCATTACTTTGCGGATGAAAAGCTGACGACAGATTTACATTAATACCTAGATTAGAACAAAAATGTTTCCAAAAACGAGACGAAAACTGTACTCCCCTGTCAGAAACTACTTCATCAGGCACTCCATGCAAGCGAAATATTTCCCGAATAACCAGGTCAGCCGTCTGTTTAGCTGAAGGGAGACCACGAGCTGGTATGAAATGACCCATCTTAGTTAACCTGTCCACAACAACAAGAATGGTAGTGTGTTCCTTAGAGGGAGGTAGTTCCACAATAAAGTCCATGGATATAGATCCCCAGGGACGATGAGGAATCGGAAGAGGCTGAAGCAAGCCAACAGGGGATGAGCGAGGAGTCTTATGTCTGGCACACACATCACAAGAGGACACATACTTCTTAACATCCTCATGATACTTCGGCCACCAAAAGGATCGGGCAAGTAGCTCTTGTGTCTTTCGGATTCCTGGATGACCTGCTGGTTTTGAGTCATGGTAGAGACGTAAAAGGTCCAGTCGCACTGACTCCGGAGCAAACAGACGTTGTTGAAAAATCCAAAACCCATTACGCATCGTCATATGGAGGTCACGAGGAGGATCACGAAGAACTGGGTCTTCAGCGTAGCCCTTTTTAATGCGAGACATCAGATCAGAAGGAAATGTAACTCCTATAAATATATCCTCTGGCAAGATGGTGGTCTTGGTTACGGTAGTATGGACGGGGTCAGCTATTCTAGACAAGGCATCCGCCTTACCATTCTTGGAGCCAGGACGGTAAGTAACCAAAAAATTAAACCTTGAGAAGAATAGGGACCAGCGTGCTTGTCTGGCTGACAGTCTCTTAGCTGCTCGAATACATTCCAGATTTTTGTGATCTGTGAGGACAGTAATTGGATGGGTAGCTCCCTCCAAGAGATGTCTCCATTCGGTGAAGGCAGCTTTTATAGCCAATAGTTCTTTATTCCCTATGTCATAGTTTCTTTCTGCTGGCACCATCTGGCGGGAATAGAAGGCACACGGATGTAACAGAATCTTAGGTCCAGTCCTTTGAGACAGTATAGCACCGACAGCTGAATCAGAAGCATCAACTTCCACAATAAATGGTAATTCCGGCTAAGGATGTACCAGGACAGGGGCAGAAGTAAACAGAGTCTTTAATCGGGAAAATGCGGTATCAGCCTTAGCGGACCACTGAAAAGGAGTCCCTTTACGTGTGAGTTCAGTGATCGGTGTAATAACGGCAGATAAATTCTTAATGAAACGCCTGTAAAAATTGGCAAACCCCACAAATCTCTGAACATCTTTTTCATTCTTGGGGATGGGCCAGTCCAGCACAGCTTTAATTTTACTTGCGTCCATACTTAAACCTTTGGGAGTTATTACATACCCCAGGAATTGAATTTGTTCAAACTCACATTTTTCTAGTTTAATGTATAGGCGGTGGGTACGAAGGCGCTCTAGAACTATACGGACCTGTTTTCTGTGGTTTTCAAGATTATCAGAGAATATTAGGATATCATCCAAATATGCCACAACAAACTGATCCAGGAGATCTCGTAGTACATCATTGATAAGATGCTGGAAAGTTTCAGGGGCATTACACAGCCCAAAAGGCATTACTAGATATTCGTAATGCCCGTACCTGGTTCTGAAAGTTGTTTTCCATTCATCATTGGGTCTTATGCGAACCAGATTATATGCCCCCCGAAGATCAAGCTTCGTAAATATTTTAGCTGAGCGGAGTCTCTCCAAAAGTTCAGGAATCAGAGGCAAGGGGTAGCGGTTTTTAACAGTGATGTTATTAATGTCCCTGTAATCAACGCATGGCCGTAGGCTGCCATCTTTCTTTTCTACAAAGAAAATAGGAGCTCCTGCTGGAGAAGTAGATGGTCGAATAAAGCCTTTGGCAAGATTTTCTTGTAGGTATTCACGAAGAGCTTTCAATTCAGGCTCAGAAAGGGAATATATACGGCCAAATGGGATAGCAGCCCCAGGCAACAGCTCTATTGGGCAATCATAAGGCCTGTGTGGTGGAAGCTGATCAGCATTCTTCTTATCACAGACATCTGCAAAATCCCGATATTGTAGAGGAAGCTTAGTCAAGTTTGTAGCAACCATTTCATTAATTGTTGTGGCAACAGGTGTTACCAGAGGGTTGACAATTCATTAAGCAGTGTTTTGAAGGAAAGGACAAAGTTCTGATCTTCCAATCAATCTGTGGGTTATGCAGAGCAAGCCAAGGTACCCCCAAAATCACTGGAAACTGTGTTGAGGAAATTAGGTGGAAAGAGATAGCCTCATGGTGATTCACTTCCACAGTCAACTTTAAGTGCACAGTCTCATGTGTAACCGGTCCTGACGTAAGTGGAGAACCATCAACTGTCTCCATTAACACAGGTGAAGAATTAGGGATAGACTGAATTCTATTTCCTGCTGCAAATTTAATGTCCATAAAGTTTCCGCCTGCTCCAGAATCTATCATAGCGGTAGTTGAAATTTTACGATCACCACATTGCAACGTGATAGGCACCACAAAATGAGGATGTTGAGTCAACATACCCTCTTCACCATGAGCCAGAGAAAACAAGGGTTGTGTGACAGAATCCAGTTGATCCGAAATCTGGGATTGGTGTAGAATCTGTGCACCCTCAGCCGCCATAGCTATTGTTCTTTTGGATTTGCTAGGGCAATTGATGGCATAGTGCCCTGCACTACCACAATACAGGCATAAATTGTGAGTGCGTTGCCACTGTTTTTCTTCGTTGGATAATGGCCCTCTTATTAGATTTACCTGCATAGCCTCTGGCTCAGAGTCTGTAGGTGTTTGTGGGATCGGAGTAAAAGTTCTTGAATAGGAAATTGGAGTAGTACTTGGTCTAAAAGAGCCCTGTCTTTCCAATCTTCTTTCAGAAAGTCTCCGATCAATACGGATAGCCAAACGCACAAATGCATCAAAGTCAGCAGGAAGATCAACACGAGCTAGCTCATCTTTTATAGCTTCTGAGAGACCTTTTCTGAAGTGGAACCTCTGGGCTGATTGGTTCCAGGTAGTATCAGCAACCCACTGTCTGAATTCAGCAGCATATTCAGCCACCGAGCGCCTCCCTTGATGCAAATGAAGGAGAGTGGCTTCTGCTGTAGCACATCGATTGGGGTCATCAAAAACTAGGCACATGGCCTCAAGAAAGTCATTTAGATTACCCAAGACTGGACTGTCTTGTTCCAGAAGAGGGGAGCCCCAAGCCAGGGCTTCATCTTTGAATAAGGAAAAAATAAATCCCACCTTCTCTCTTTCAGGTGGAAATTGGTGAGGTAACATCATGAAGTGCAAACGGCATTGATTTAGGAAACCCCTAAATTTTTTGCGATCTCCTCCAAACTTTTCTGGCAGGGGCAAGCGGGCCTCTTGAGCAGGTGTAACAGTAGCAGCCGCAGCATCACGTGCCCTGTAGCTGGTATACTCACTGTGCATTGACTGAAATTTATTTTGCAGTTCAGCTACCTGGTCCTGCAGCACTTGGATGGTCTGTGCCTGGGTCTGCACAGTTCTTGCAAATAAAGCAACCTGCTGGGCCAATGCAGAATCTGTCCCGGCGGTCTCCATGAAAGGGCCAGATTATTCTGTAATGATATAGAAATCACAAAGTTGTGGAGACCAGTAGCCAAGGTCAGCAATAATCCAGTTCCGCAAACTTGTAGGTAAAAACAGGAACAAGGTTTATTGAAGTGATCAGAAACCACACAATAATCTGGCAAGGATCAATAGACAGGAAGTGCCTTATATAGGCCAAGGACCAGGCACCTGACCATACACAGCTGAAGAGACTTAGGTACTGATACAATTGCTAGCAGAGTCAAGCTTATAAGGTCTCAATGGAATTCACAACAGGCAGGCTGGCGCAGTGGTAGGGAAGAGGTATAGCAGCCTGGGGACCAGGGTTTAAAACCCAGCAGAGTCAATTCCTCACAACCAGTGAGCCTCACTTCTGTAGTCAGGAATCTTTTAGAAGGGTTAATAAGGGATAATATACAAGAATATGTCTATTTCAACAGGATTATAAGTAGGAGTCAACATGGATTTATGAGGGATGGGTCATGTCAAACAAATCTAATTAGTTTCTATGAGGAGGTTAGTAGGAATCTGGATCAAGGCAACTCCGTGGATGCAGTCCTTTTGGATTTGGCAAAGGCTTTTCATATAGTGCCACGTGGGAGACTATTGTGCAAACTAAGAGATACAGGAATTGCAGTAAATATCTGCTCATGGATTGAGAGATGGCTAAAAGACAGGAAGCAAAGGGTTGTTGTAAATGGAACATACTCTGATTGGACTAATGTGGTAAGTGGGGTTCCTCAGGGTTCAGTATTAGGTCCTCTGCTTTTTAACATACTTATTAATGACTTAGAGGTGGGACTGAAAATTAGTGTCTCCATTTTCGCTGATGACACAAAGTTGTGCAAGGCAATTAAATCAGATAATGATGTGCTTTCCCTCCAAAGGGATTCACATAAAATTGAGGAATGGGCATCTAAATGGCAGATGAGATTTAATACGAATAAATGTAAAGTTATGCATCTGGTAAGGAAAATAGCCATGCAATTTATAATCTTAATGGAACAAATCTAGGGGTATCAGATATTGAAAGGGATTTGGGAGTGCTTGTGGACAACCACCTAGGTAACAGTGCTCAAAGCCAAGCAGCAGCTGCAAAGGCAAATAAAATATTAAGCATGTATTAAGAAGGGTATAGAAGCAAAGGAAGCTAATATAATTCTGCCACTATACAAGTTTCTAATATGCCCTCATTTGGAATATAGAGAACAATTTCTCTATATGGACATTTTAGAGCTGGAAAAATATACAGAGGGCAACAAAACTAATAAGGGGAATGGAGGGGCAAAGTTACGAAGAAAGACTAACCAAATTAAACTTATTATCTCTAGATAAAAGGCATCTAAGAGGAGATATGATTACCTAATATAAATACATCCAAAATCAGTATAAAGATTTTTGTCAAGGGAGATTTTTGTGCCAAAAGGTTTTCAACTGACAAGAGGACATCCCTTGAGGTTAGAAGTAAAAAGATTCCACCTTAAAGAAAGACTAGGCTTCTTGCAAGTAAGGGTGGTTAATCTGTGGAATTATCTAAAAGGGGACTGGATTTATTTCTAAATAAAAAGGGAATTCAGGGTTATCCTGGATAATTAGAGAGAGTATCGATCCAGGGAGAAATCCGATCGCCAGCATCTGGGGTCAGGAAGGAATTACATTTTTTTTCCCTTTGAAACAATTGGCTAAGTTTCACTTTTTTTTTTCTGTTTGCATTCCTCTGGATTAATTAATAATTAAAAAAAATAAAATAAATAAATAAATGATTAAATAGTTGATTACTAATTAATTAACAACTAATTAATGAATAACTAATCCGCATATTGCAGATTAGAGATCTTAAAAGGTTGAACTTGATGGAGTGAATGTCTTTTTTTAACCTATTTTACTTATACAAAAAAGTGGGTTGTGGTGGCTCAGGTATACTACTGAAGAACCAAATGGAATTGTTTGAGTAGGGTGCTCCTTAGGATAAATAATAGATACACACAGGAGGGAGAAAAAAGATCCTATTATAGGGCACACCTGCTAATCCTAATCTTAGAAAGAAGAGAATAAACTAAATAATGAAACTTAGCATTTAATGATATTTAAAATCCTTATTAAAATATATGCACATAGGTAGCAGAGAGGTAGTAATGTTCTAAATGGCAGTGTGGGTATCTATTACAAAAAGAAGTTCTGTCCTAAATGGACCGGCTATGTACAGGCTATATACAATGTAAAGTGCTAATGTTTGTCACAAATAAAGTGACTATCGTGCAAAAAAGTGCAAAGTATAAAGTGCCCAGTGCTGGTAATTGATGAAGTGCACAGCTAATGATGTGCACCTAAACAAGTGATTAATAAATATAAATATAATGTATATAGCGAGCTGTATAGGCATAGAACATGAGATAATTCAGCTCTGCTGCTGGAATTATATAGCAGCCACTGTACCCAGTATTGAGGAGTAAATGCCCCAAAATAGTGAAAAGTCCCAAGACTGGACAGCTAAATAAATGTATTGCTGTCCTAGAGTAACAGTGTGGGCCAATCGAGATGTAGACCCAATACTGCCTTAATATTGAAAAATAAATACTGCGTGATTCATCAGGATCTGACTAGTAAAGCTATGCCTTTCTAAACGTTGATTATGGCTAAATAGCTCGGTTCTAACCATCGGGGAAGGGACTTTAAACTATGGGCCTGAAGAGGAAACCACGCTAGCTCTCTGCTTAGCACGCCGCGGTCTAGACGCACAACAGTGACGTCATCGACCCGCGACTGGGTTCCTACGTGAACCCGACGCACGTTTCTTGTATTTCATCAAGGGTTACGCCAATCTTCCCCTAGAGCCTATTTAAAGGCTGGCGTAGTTATGGCAACACAAACGAAGTTAAAAACCTGAGGAAAATAGTGTAAAATGTGTAATCCTCAACTTGTGCTATTAAAAATAGTAGTAAATAGACTCTTCAATGTGAAAATAAATTTAGAAAGTCTCTAGAAGAATAGCGTGATGGGGCTAATATTGTTGAAGTACTGGATGAGAATATAGGTAAATGGTATTATTAATGTATGTATAAAGTTGAGCAAACCAGCCTCAATATCAGTGTGATACAGCACATAAAAATACAATTTAAATTAACTATAGCTATTGTATAGGTATAAGGCATATTAATAATTTGTTTAATATGCTAATAATTTGCTGGTTTATATTAAATGTATACAGCAAAATTATATTAACCTTAACTATTATACCATATGATAGTGTAGTAATTTTATTAATAATATGCTGATTGGTATTGAATACATACAGCATAATAAATTAATATTGGATAGAAGCAAAATAGTCCTTATTGAGGATAACCTATATTATGAATCATGTAGTTCATATCCAGTACAGAAAGTGGCCCCCAGTGGTGACAAGCTCACTTGACATAAATATATATAAGTAAGATACTATATAATTCAATACTCTGGCGAAGAAAGGCTAAATACAGATTTATTTTATCTAGATATTAACTAGAATTATCATTTGGATTATCTCTGAAGATTTATATAAAAGGAGTGAAGGTGAAGCCTTCATTAAGGCCTTTCGGTTTTTTAGTGTCTAGTAAATTGATCCATTTAGCCTCTTTTTTGAGTAGCTCAGTATCTGTATCGCCTATCCTTATTGTTTTTTCCACATGATCAATGCCTGTAAATGTCAAAACTCTAACATCTCCTTTATGTTTATTATTAACATGCTTGGCTATTGGTGTGTCATATTCTTTTTGGACACTATAGATATGTTCCAGAATACGTCTCCTGAGTTCTCTACAGGTTTTGCCTACGTATCTGGCTCCACATAAACATGTTACTAGATATATGACACCCTCTGTTTTACAAGTAATAAGATGTTTTATCTTGTATGTTAATTTTTCAGAGTGAAAGAATTTCGTAGGTTTGACATATTTGCAAGCTTTGCATTTATGGCATTTAAAGCAGCCTTTTGTTTTTTGTAACCATGATTGGCCTTTATCTGTTTCCAAATGACTTTTTGAGAGGTAATCTCTTAGATTTCTTGACCGTCTGCTAGTGATTGCAGCATGATGGGTTAAGTAGGGTTTTAGATATTTATCATCCATTAAAATCCCCCAATGTTTATTAAAGATCTTTTTAATCTCATGCCATTTGTTATTAAAGGTTCCAATACATCTTACAGTATTGTCTGATTCTTTCTTTTTGTCCTTTAAGAGACAATCTCTCCTGGTGTTTTTGGCTCTGTTATATGCCTTTTTTAGAGTATTTTTTGAGTATCCTCTCTCCAAAAAAACGACATTGTAGATCCTGAGATTCCATTTCAAAATCTTTGTCATTGGGATTAGCAGGTGTGCCCTATAATAGGATCTTTTTTCTCCCTCCTGTGTGTATCTATTTTACTTATAAGCTTACTGGGACATGCAATGGAGCAATCTGTAAAATAAGCTGTCTATCAGCCACTATTTTCCCCACCAGAGGTGTGTTCACAGGCTGTATTCGCTAGCCCTTGCCCTGATGCTTCAATAGCTCAGTGGCATACCTTGCTTTCAACAGCAGTATCTGAGGGGCAATGTAATATGATGCAGCTCCCTCTTTCCCTTCCCCTCCAGTGTGGATGGCATGTGACGTCACTCAAGCGCAACGCCCACTCCAATGACGGCCCTACGCAGAGTTTCGCACTCCTGCTTCTATGGGAGCCGACATGAGTGTGCAGAGGAGACCTTCTATATAGAGGTGGGTCATTAACTCGTCAAGCCCCAATTTTAACTCCTTATGGTCTCCAGGGACAAAGGTCTGAATATTGACATCAAGAATATGTTCTATTTGATACAATATCTTCCACCAATACCTGTCTACTTGAATGTTATATACACACTATTATTTACAAAGACACATGTAGATATCTGACCCTGTGATAATTATGTCATAACAATCTTCCTGCATCTTGATACATCTATAGATACAGTTTATTAAGAAACAATGTATTTATACATAAACTAAATGGCTTATGTGATCCCATATGTTATATTGAACAGAGCTTGATTTTATTCTATCAGTCATTGATCTTTACTAGTTCAAAGGTGAATGAACACTGTTATGTGTGATGCACTATATAGTTCAATGCACAGACATTAGTAATGTGTCTCTGTGACCTGCTCATTAGATCTATTTTAAAGATCATTAAGTGTCTGCTATTACTATGATTTCTTTATAATAAGTTTTCTCATAGCATTTAGCTAATTGCAACTATCCTGGTGCCAACTTTGTTATGCATCCAGGGTCATTAAAAATGTAACACTGATGTTATGGTGATGCTTTCATTAATATATATACAGTAACGAATCTATGTAAGTGACCTTAGCCACATTTACTGGCTAATGGGTCTAGAAGAGAAAATTGGGATTCTTGAGTCTTTACGTTTGGTAATTTACATATCAGATATTGTTATGAGTATCATCGCCTCACAAAGTGATGCATAACTCAAGGTCTTAGTCTACTATTTAGTAGTTCTTCAAAAAATGCTAACATAGTAACATCTTCCATTATGTCAATTAATGTAGCACTGATGCTTCATAGTGGGGGTTTAATCTTAGTATTATGATTTAAAGAAATATACCAAAATTGAGTTTATCATTTAACTCCCTAGGGCTCATTGTGTCTAATAAGACAATCCATTTACTTTCCGTTTTAAGGAGCTCCTCCTCTAGATCACCCCTTCTAATTCCCACGTCCACCTTTTCCAAGATCCAGCATTTCACCTTGGGCTTAGAGTCATGATAAATAAGGAAATGTTTTGCTACTGATGTCAATTTTTTTCTATCCTCCTTATCTTTAGGACCATTCCTGATGTTACCAGCATGCTCTCCCAGACGTTGTCTAATTTCATGGGTAGTGATAACCACGTATTTCTTCGGGCATTCACACTCAAGACAGTACACTACCCTAGTGGTAGTGTAGTTGTAAAAGCCTTTGATTTTATGAGTGTTGCCAATCCTGTCCTCTATCTGTATGACCGTGGTCATATATGGACAGAATTTACAATTGCCACATTGGTAGGTTTCTGATGGTAGACTGTTCTTTGTTTTAGGTCTAAGCAAATGGCTCTTGACAAATCGGTCCTTAAGGATAGCTCCCCATCGCCAGCTGGTAAGCACGTTGGGGCCTAGATATTCCTCCAATTGGTTATCCATCCTTATGTTTATTAAGAATATCACTTATTTCCCTCCATTGCAAGTTAAAGGAGGTTACAAATCTCACTTCTTCCCTATCTGTTTTTTTAGGTTTAGGTACAAGTATCTGTTCTTTATTGCTATGTAATGCTCTGTAATAGCTCATTTTAATTAGACTGTTGCTATGCTCTCATATTTTTTAGTCTTGCTCTAAGCTCTTTTGCCCTAATTTTATAGGTATCCAAGTCACTACAGTTCCTGCGACCTCTTGCTAGAGGGGTGGTGGGCGCTGTCAAAGTGGAAAGTACTATTAATTGCTGTTTTCTTTCTGTATAGGTCTGATTTCTGGTAACCTGTCTCATCTTTATATATTCTGAGGTCCAGAAAATTGACAGTTTGTTTCACAAGTCAATCTTAAGTTTCAGTCATTGGTGTTAAGGATATCCAGATATTGATTGAATTATTCTGTAGTCCATTAAGTATATGTGGAAATGGAGGAATAGGGAAGTTTTGACAAATAAATATTAGAATGCAATCTGGAACTATGCACCTAAAAGTTCACTGAGCACACAAATAAAAAATAATGGCAACAAAATGCTATGCCTGTATCACATCCAGGAAAGGATATATAAAATGCAAATATATAGTAGAATCTGAACAAAGTTTTATAAGGTGATCAATAACATTTATAGGGTGAACACTTTTCTTTCTACTTAGTTTTACAAAACAAAAGATGATAATAATACAAAGATTAATTGCATTGCACATAAATAGTAGTTTATTAGGTTTCACAAATGTAGTATTTGCTTTGCCAATCAAATGGCACATCAGAAAAATATCTTTTGATAGGAATGGATTATCAATAAGAATAATAGGGTAACATTTTAAAAAATAAAATAAAAAAATACCTTTTACAATTAAGTTATATATCTAAATTATGTATATGTCATTATCTTTAAATGAATGCTCTCTCTACGAAGAGTAAGAAAGATTTGTTGAAATTCCATTAGTTATTCTCAATTGCAATAACATGCTTAGAACATTATATTACATAATGTAATTATGTATTTGCTAATACATTATGTATTTAAGTATTAGGAATTGCTAAATAAAGAATTCGATTTGTGTTTGTAAATGTACCTAAAATAAAAATAGTTTAATAGAAAAAATAATAACTAAGAGTTGATACAGTCCAGACTGCAAATAAGGCATAATTTTAAAATAGAAGTAAAAAAAAAAATAACTTCAACACTTGAATATTATTTGAAAAATGTTTTGTCAATAGTAAACCCTTTATTGACGTTTACCATGTTTAAGAAGAGTCCTATTTCTTGTAATTGGAAATCACTGGCAAAAATTGAAAATGACTACTTGTGCTCTGAATATGTTGCCTTTTGTGTAACCCATGTCCACAATATAAGCTCTATATGTTAAGACTCCAACAAGTGAGTACTTGCAGTCACACTGAGGCAGAATACAAGTATGCACAGAGGGAAAATGTGTACATTTCCATAGCACAAGCCAGGCAAGTTTTACGTTTAAATCATTAGTAAACATTGTCATATACTACTTGGAATTATACTTTGGAAATTGAAAATAAAAGGGGAAAACATTTCCAATCTTGTCTGACTTTCGCATTTCTTGAAGACTTGGAGGCTGAGAGCATTTACTAATCTACTGTACAGTGAAGAGAGCAGGGTAAGGGGCTTGTTAAATATTTGGATAGTTTATAATTTGACACCTACACCTCTTCCATGCACATGTTCAGAAACAGGCAATGTGCAACAATAAGTGCAAGCTTTGCTCCTGCAGAAATGTAAATTCTTATCTCACACATGCAATCTTGACCAAAGTTTAATGTATACCTCCAGTACTAAGCAGGTGCATCAAAATGTATTTATTATTTTTTAATTAAAAACTAGCTTAACAACATTTTCCTCTCTGATTATGCTCTTAGACTCAAATATGTATATTTTTTTCTTCATATGGTCCACTGTATTTAAAGAACAATGGCATTTGTTTGTGAAGTATCAAATTTAGGGCCATATGTAAATCCCTGCAAAAGTAATTATGAGTATTGTTGCAGCATAGTAAATCCTACCTAGCTATGTAAATCACCCATCCCTAAAACATTGCTAGAGAACTCCTACGGGTCACTGCTACGATTAAATGGCACGACAAAGCTGAAAGGCAAAGCAAAAATCTCCATTGATTTTTGCACTGACAATAAATTACGAGTTACTCCCTGACACTCTGACACCCAAAACCTACGCTGATAAGATTTTATGGATCACTCGCAAATCGGGGCACTGCTGTAATTGCAAAAAGCAGAAGAAAGATTTACGAGTATTAAAGAAAAGGTGACAAGAGAGAGGGAGAGGGGGAGGAGACACAGGGAAGGGAGAGGGGGAAACGAGACACTAAGGGGGAAAGGGAGAGTGGGAAAGGGACAGGGGGAAAAGAGGAACAGAAGAGGGAGAGAGGGGGAAAGGAGACGGGGGGAAATGAGATACAGGGAAGGGAGAGAGGGAAAGAAGAAACAGGAGAGGGAGAGAGGGGGAAAGGAGACACGGGCCTGAATGGACTGTTTTATACTATGGCCTGGGCGTGACTGGCCAGAGTTACCCTGTTTTTATTATTATGGTTATGTATTTCTTAGTGCTTATGGTTAAAATATGATTACAGTGTTATATTGTATGTATGTTGGTTTATGTAATATTTCATGTTATAGGAATTAGTGTAAAAACATATTAAATAGCGAGCTATTGCATTGACCAAACGCCCAAGACCGTAGTCTCATAGATAATCCTTGTACACACAAATGGTTATCGTTAATACAATCACAGGATGAGATTTAACACCTGACCTCATCAGATATACACGGTTTCCTAGTAAGCAGGGGCAGCCTATTATTTAGGGATGGGCTTACTGTGATTGGCCCGCCTGTGTGCCAGAAAATTGTATAACATGAGACAATTAATAAAGGTATGACAGTTGTGTCTGTACTTACATAAAGAAGGTGTAAGTGTCAGTCTGTGAATTAATACTAATTCTAAGGGATTATATGGTGTTCCTGAGATCCTGGTCTGTGGAAGCAAGCTCCTGGGCGTTGTTCCTGTGTTTGGTCCATCTTCTGCTATCAGAGGTGTACAAGGACCACACGATTCTGCTGCATAGGTTTGAACCAGGTTCTTACCAAGTCCAATTAAAGTAGTAGATTGTGACAGATATGTTTTTAATTTTTTATAATTATGGAAGAAAATAAAGATCTTATATTTATTTGAGATATGTAGTCTTGAGTGGAATTTTTACAATTCCCAACTTTTGAGTTCCCATTTTATCACACCACAACTGTATCTTACACTATAGATATATTGGACCAGGGGTGCATGAAAACTGTGTATTTAACGGTACAAATTTAATAATATACTTTAATAGTGTACTTACGAGACTCCCAGTGACGAGTAAAGCCAGTAGAAGAGACAAGCAGTTGGATGTTATCAAATAAAGGTTTTGTTGATTTCCATGTGATAGTCATACGTCATATTGTCTGTCCAGGTGACAGTCATAACAAAATCCAGTGACCTTTATAAACCTAAAGAAAAAACAATTAATTTGCACCAGGGACTTGTGCTCCTTATCTCCCCCTCCTTTTTGTCATAGCTATAAACACAAGTTAAAGTTTATTGTTTTGATATATGATAAATTATTGTAGATCATGGTAGGACCAATATAATTGCCTATTTTGTGCATCTTTCATAATTTCTCGGCTTGACTATTGCAACTCGCTCCTTGTTGGCCTGCCCACCACTCTCCTTTCCCCACTACAATCGAAAATGAATGCCTCCACCAGATTCATCTTCCGTACACAACGTTCAGTGTCGGCAGCTCCTCTTTGTCAATCATTCCACTGGCTTCCCTTAGCCTCCAGAATACATTTTAAATCTTGACCCTAACTTATAAAGTCCTCAACAACAGCGCACCCCCTTACATCTCTGCTCTCAAACCCAAATACTCCCCCGCACACCCTCTTCGTTCTGCTAACGACCATCTTCTTTCTACCACTCTTGTCACCTCCTCTCAGTTCCGTCTCCAGGACCTTTCTCGCTCTGCCCCTTCTCTCTGGAACTCCTTGCCTCGCTTCACCAGACTATCGTCCTGCCTCAAATCCTTCAAAACTTCAATAAAAACACACCTCTTTAAAGAAACCTATAACCTTCCACCCTAACACACTCAGCACTACTCTCTCCCTACTATACCACATATAAAGGTCAACCTTTAGATTGTAAGTCTGCGTGTTTCAATCCTGCAAGGTTCTTTGGGGAAAGCACTATGGACACCGGATTCCAAATTCAAAGACAGGGCCCTCCATTCTTTGCAATGTGTTAATCTTGATCATTTTATTAATTTAGCTGGAATGATACAATTAGCTATAATACCAAGTTAAAGTTTACTGCTTTGATATATGATACATTATTCTAGATCATGATATGATCAATATAATTGTCTATTTAATTAAACTTATTAATTTAAATGGAACGATTTCATTAGCTATAATACCAAGTTAAAGTTTATTGTTTTGATATACAATACATTAATTGTAGATCATGGTAGGACCGATATAATTGCATTTTTGTGAAACTATCCAGTTATAGTCCTTTCTGGAAAGGATTGAGTAAATAATGTAATTCATACCAATTCCTTCACTTTTCACTAAATCCTTTATAACTTTTTTGTTTCTATTTTGTTCACTATTCTCACCTTAAAGGTATATTGAAGTTTCCTGGATTGTAAAGCATCTGATAGAGGAGAATCAGTTGTCTGTGCATATATTTTTTGCATGGAGAAAATCCCCAAATTAACATTAATAAACTTATCCTGACATTTAGAAAATTATGTTATTTTCTGGCAGTTGATTTTGAGAAGGAACATCCTGAAAAATCCAAGATAAATTAGCAAAAATTAATCATTGCAATTTATGTTTCTGATATAGACAGTATGTGTTAGATTAGAACAATTTAAAAACAAGGAACTTCCATTTACCTTTAATATATTTATTCACACATTTTAGTGAAGGTAAAGGTTATTTTATTTTAATCCATTTCTATTTGTATTTCCCAATAAGTACTCCCAGGTGATTTCTAGAATTGCTATTACAAAAGGGAATTTTCTACTTTTAATTCAAAACAGTTTATGAACATCATTAGCCATTCATTACTCTACAGTACTACCCTGTTGAGTTTGGCTCTTATATACCAATGCAATTGCAGTACTATAATCAAAAATGCAAAATCTTTAAATTCTTAATGGATACAAAATCTCATATATCAATTGGACTCTATGTACACAATATAAATATCGGTTTATATGAATATATTCTATATACTGTACTTGAGAACAACCATACACTTTGTTTTACCTGTTTCCATATAAACAGCAACCGATATATACCTCTAACATATTTACTTATATTAATGGGAGATTCGTCGAAAGAGAAGCTACTTAAAACGGGTAACCAATATGACCGAAAATCTGAGGAGAAACGTGTGTATGAGGCGCAGCTCGACGCTGATTGGCTACTGGCATTCCTGCTCAAAACAAGACAGCTGCACGTGACCACGAACTGCGATACTATTGACTTTGGCTTATCAGGTGAGGAAGACAGCGGGAAAATTCATGGTCACGCGCTTGCATCCTTTTTGAAGGGGAGGTGGGCGCGTGGCCACGACCTGTGCTGCTATTGGCTCGGAGTCATCAGGCGATTGGTTGTTTGACGGCGGGAAAATCCAAGGTCACGTGCTTGCATCGTTTTGAAGCCGGCGCGAGGTAAACGACGTCTCAGTGTGTGAGTCCCCACAGGGGCGGGCGCGGGACACGCTCTAGCCATGATCGGCCACGGTATACTGTTTACAGCCGCGGCTTTCCTTATGTCAGCGCTCACGATGACGCAGGATTTATATCCTACCATGTACCCAGACTTTGGTGGCTACACCGAGTCGGCGGGCGGCAGTGTGGTGATATCCCTGGATGATCCCCGGTATAGCTGGGCTATCTGGAGCCGCTGGAGGTGTAACTGCCCTGCGGGTAGTATGTCCCGCCTCAGAGATGTGATCTACAAGGAGAAGCACATCAAGCTGAGCACCGCAGACTTCAATCAGAAGCGCTTCCAGAGAGTGGTATGTGATTACCACGAGTGTCCGTGTAACCGCTCCATGCACGAGTGTGACAAGAAACAGGTGGACTGCCCGGGAAAGGACCCATACCGCTGTGCACTCGGGGATGTGGCCTACGATGAGAGGGTGAGGAGCCAGACCTTCTGGAACAGCATCAATGGCGGAGTGAAGAGCGCCTGGAAGAAGCTGAGTGACGCCTTCCAGACGGAGGATGAGAAGGGCAAGACGACGAAGAAAGGCAAGAAGAGCAGTCAGTGAGCAGGTGAGATCATAGGAATGGTGTGTATATGTAAGAAGAAAGGGAGAGAAGCAAGCAAGAATAGCAACTAATGAGCAGGTGAGACAGGGGGTAGAGATGACAGAGAGATCATTGGAATGGTGTGTAAATGTAAGAAGAAAGGGAGAGAAACAAGCAAGAAGAGCAACTAATGAGCAGGTGAGACGGGGTAGATATAACAGAGAGATCATTGGAATGGTGTGTATATGTAAGAAGAAAGGGAGAGAAACAAGCAAGAAGAGCAACTAATGAGCAGACCAGACAGGGGGTAGAGATAACAGAGAGATCATTGGAATGGTGTGTATATGTAAGAAGAAAGGGAGAGAAGCAATCAAGAAGAGCAACTAATGAGCAGGTGAGAGGGGGTAGGAATGAGATTAGAGGTCATTGGAATGGTGTATATATGTTAGAAGAAAGGGAGAGAAACAAGTAAGAATAGCAACTCATAATGAGAAGGGGAGACAAGGTAGAAATAATAGCGAGATCATTGGAATGGTGTGTATATGTAAGAATAGAGGGAGAGAAGCAATCAAGAATAGCAACTAATGAGCAGGTGAGACAAGGGGTAGAGATAATATAGAGATCATAGGAATGGTGTGTATATGTAAGAAAAAAAGGGAGAGAAACAAGCAAGAAGAGCAACTAATGAGCAGGTGAGACGGGGTAGAGATGACAGAGAGATCATTGGAATGGTGTGTAAATGTAAGAAGAAAGGGAGAGAAACAAGCAAGAAGAGCAACTAATGAGCAGGGGAAATGGGATAGAAATAACAGATCAACAGAAGAGCAACTAATGAGCAGGTGAGACCGGGGGTATCAATACCAGGGAGATCATTGGAATGGTGTGTATATGTAAGAAGAAAGGGAGAGAAACAAGCAAGAAGAGCAACTAATGAGCAGGGGAAATGGGATAGAAATAACAGATCAACAGAAGAGCAACTAATGAGCAGGTGAGACCGGGGGTATCAATACCAGGGAGATCATTGAATGGTGTGCACATGTAAGAAGAAAGGGAGAGAAGCAAGCAAGAAGAGCAACTATTGAGCAGGTGAGATAGGGGCTAGGGATAACAGAGAGATCATTGGAATGGTGTGTAAATGTAAGAAGAAAGAGAGGAAG
This sequence comes from Discoglossus pictus, assembly GCA_027410445.1. Taxonomy (NCBI): domain Eukaryota; kingdom Metazoa; phylum Chordata; class Amphibia; order Anura; family Alytidae; genus Discoglossus; species Discoglossus pictus. The sequence goes on from CM050168.1 coordinate 282,791,300, forward strand.
AGCCAGGGAGAAGGGCGAAAAAAGAAAGGCAAGAAGAGCAGTCAGTGAGCAGGTGAGAGGGGGTAGGAATGAGATTAGAGGTCATTGGAATGGTGTGTATATGTAAGAAGAAAGGGAGGAGAAGCCAAAAAGAAGAGCGAGAAAAGAAAGTCAAGAAGTACTGGAGAGAGGGTGTAGGAATGAGATAGAGGTCATTGGAAAGGTTTATATATGTAAGAAGAGCTAAGCAGAAGAAAGACAAGAGCAGTCAATGAGAGGGGGTAGGAATGAGATAGAGATCGCAGGAATGGTGTATGTATGTGAGAAGAAAGGGATGAAGAGACAGGAAGATAGGCAACAACCAGAAAGAAGAGAAAAGCAGCCACTGAGAGGGGGTAGGAATGAGATAGAGGTCCTGGGAATGGTGTATATATGTGAGACGAAAGGGAGGAAGAGTGGAGGGAAGGGCAAGAAGAGCAGCCACTGAGCAGGTGAGACAGGGGGAGAATTTAAATAACACATATGATCATTGCCCTGGTGTGATGTTACATGTAAGAAGAAAGGGAGTGTGGGACATGGTGTAGAAATGAGATTACATGGAGGATCACTGTCATGGTGAAATATATATAAGAAGAAAGGGGGGAGAGAAGCAATTGAACAGGTGAGACATGGTGCAGGCTTGAGTTAACAAATGATCACTGGCATGGTGTAGCATATATATAAGAAGAGGGAGAGAAGCAGGTGAGGCATGTTGTAGAAATTAGATAACATAGAGGGGTCTTTCCTGTTAGCTGACTGCCAAACCGTGGCCATCACTCCAGGGTTGCGAGTATTGTGCAACCAGACTGCAGCAGCATCCTGCGCACTCCAGAACACACCGGCAGGTCAGACACTGCTACTAGTGTACATTTAAAAACACAAATAAACCTACCCCTAAAACCTAAACTCTAATCCCAAACACCTGTAGTGTGCTTCAGCGCTGTGCACACCACCGCCTACATGCATTCCTATCAGTAGGTGGTGCTGCAGCATCCGCCTGCTGACGAGCGCTTACAGTGGTGGTCAGAAAACAGGAAAGCCCCATAGAGGATCACTGCCATAGTGTAATATTATACGTAAGAAGAAAGGAAATGAGAGACGGTGAGTCAGGGTGTACGGGAGAGACAGATCAGGTAACACCTGGTGTAAAAATGAAACAGAAAATCACTGGCATAGTTTAATGTATGTAGGAAGAAAGAGAGAAGGAGCAGCTAATGAGCATGTGAGCAGGGTGTAAAAAATAAATAATGGAGTATTTGGCATGATAACTAATATTATATGTTAGAAAAAAGGGAGCAACGCAGCAAATGTGATATGTGTATGTAAGAAGAGCAGCTACTGAGCGGGTGCGACAGTGTAAAAATAAAATAACATAGAGCATTGGACAAAAACCTCTACTCAAGACCCACCAGAGAAGAGAAAACCCTGAACATTTAATATAAAGAAACACTGCAAGGCAACTACTATAGTGTAATATGTGTGTGTAAGAAGAGCAGTTGCCGAGCAGGCAAAATAAAGTGAAATATACAGATATTTACTGCAACATGACTAATATGGTTTAATATGTAATATAATGTGTGAATAGAGCCATCAGTGAAGAGGTCAAACTGTAGTAATAACCACTACTCACTGCAAGAAAATTAACATGGTATAATATGGACATGCAAGAGAAGCAGCAACTAAGAAGGTGAGAAGAGGCCTAAAATATAAAAAAAGACATTCATTGAAAGACAGCTATCCTAGTGTGAAATGTGTGCAATAATAAGAAGATATATTGAGCTGGAGAGGGGCCTGGTGTAAGAAATGCACACTTACTACAAGGCTGCTTACAATATGTATTTAAAAAGAATATCTGGTATAAGAAGAACATAGACACTTACTGCAAGCAGCTAAATGGAATACTATGTATCTCTAAGAAGAGCAGCCACACAGCGGGAGAAGGCAGTGTGTTTTATGGCACTGGCAGAATGTAGGATATAATAAATGGAAAAGAATGCCATAAAGCAAGATTGTAGTGTTTTAGAAGTAAAGAATAAGGGCACTGTTACAGATTTAGAAGTTGTGATTATCCTGGAAGGGTTACAGGGAACTGAAGAGTACATTTTCCACAAAGTGTTCCAATCATAACAGGAATTATATTAGTGTACTGTAGTGGTTTCCAAGCTTTTCTTTTATATATATATATATATATATATATATATATATATATATATATATATTTGTGTGTGTGTGTTAATAACCTGTGATAAGAAGAGGCTTCCCAGTAAAGCATTAGTGTGTGAGAGAGATTTAAAGAAGTTCTGCCTAAGCACAAGCTACTCTTTTATGTATATTAATAGAAGTTCAACTACAGTGCCTTGCAAAAGTATTCACTCCCTTGGCATTTTTCGTGTTTTGTTGCCTCACAACCTGGAATTAACATGGATTGTTTGAGGATTTGTATCATTTAATTTACAGAACATGCTCACAACTTTGAAGATGTTTTTTTTTTTTTATTTATTTATTTTTTATTGCGAAGCAAACAACAAATAGGACAAAATAACAGAAAAAGTCAATGTGCATAACTATTCAACCGCCTAAAGTCAATACTTTGTAGAGCCACCTTTTGCGTCAATCACAGCTCCAAGTCATTTTGAATAAATCTCTATGAGCTTGCCACATTTTACCACTGGGATTTATGCCCATTCCTCCTTGCAAAACTGCTCGTGCTCCTTCAAGTTGGATGGTTTGTGCTTGTGAACAGCAATCTTTAAGTCTGCCCACAGATTCTATTGGATTTAGGTCTGGGCTGTGACTAGGCCATTCCAACACATTTACATGTTTCCCCTTAAATCACTCAAGTGTTGCTTTAGCAGTGTGTTTGGGGTCATTGTCCTGCTGGAAGGTGAACCTCCATCCTAGCCTCAAATCACGCACAGAGTGGTACAGGTTTTGCTCAAGAATATCCCTGTATTTAGCACCATCCATCTTTCCCTCAACTCTGACCAGTTTCCCAGTCCCGGCTGCTGAAAAACATCCCCACAGCATGACGCTGCCACCAGCATGTTTCTCTGTGGGGATGGTGTTCTTTGGGTGATGTGACTTGTTAAGTTTGCGCCAGACATGGCGTTTCTTGGATGGCCGAAAAGTTTAATTTTAGTCTCATCAGACCAGAGCACCTTCCTCCATACATTCTGGGAGTCTCCCACATGGCTTTTCGCAAACTCAAAACTTGCCATATTGTTTTGCTTATTGTCGTCCTATGTACAAATACTCCAGTCTCTGCTGTGGATCTCTGCAGCTCCTCCAGGGTTACCTTAGGTCTCTGTTCTGCCTCTCTTATTAATGCCCTCCTTACCCAGTCCGTGAGTTTTGGTGGGTAGCCATCTCTTGGCAGGTTTGCTGTTGTGCCATGTTCTTTCCATTTGGTTATGATAGATTTGATGGCGCTCCTAGGGATCATCAAAGATTTGGATATTTTTTTATAACCTAACCCTGACTTGTACTTCTCAACAACATTGTCCCTTACTTATTTAGAGAGTTCCTTGGTCTTCATGGCAGTGTTTGGTTAGGTGTTGCAGCCTCTGGGGCCCTTCAGAAAAGGCGTGTATCTGTAATGACAGATCATGTGACACTTAGATTGCACACAGGTGGACATCATTTCACTAATGATGTGACTTATGGGCTTCATAACAAAGGGGGTGAATACATACGCACATGCCAATTTTCTGTTTTCTTTTTCTAAAAAATAGATTTATGTATATATTTTTTTCTCATTTCACTTCACCAACTTAGACTATTGTGTTCTGATCCATCACATAATCAGGTTAACACGAGATTGTTAATGAAATGTAACAAAATAGGTAAAAAGTCAAGGGGGTGAATACTTTTGCAGGGCACTGTATATCTATAAAAGTTATAGCACTTGCCTTGCACCAAGACATCTGCATCTTAGGTGATGTGAGCTGCTGGAGAATACAGAAACATGAGTGTAACTATTACAGCTGCAGCTATAATCTAATTGGCTATTGACCTTTTGACTCAATACACATTTAAAAATTCTGAATGTTAATGACAGAATTGGGACTGATTTTACTTCTAATGGCATCTTCTGCTTTCCAAAAAATAAAGAGTAACAATCAAACTAGGAAAGTTTTCTAACTTTTACTTATTTAATCTTTTTTAATATAAAATAAACAGATTTATGCTAAACTTGCCCTTTAAAATGGGTTATGCAGGAGGTAAATCCAAAATGGGGAAAATTGAGCATGGAGGCAGATGGGGAAATAGAAAGCTCTAGTCCAAAATAAGAGATAGGGTTAGGGGTGATTTGCAAAAAGAGAGGAACGAGAGAAATGAGTGAGGGAAAAACAAGAATACAAAAGAATGGAAAAAGTATAAAGAAGGTTGCAACAAGGGCAAATATAGAAGAGATAGCTAAGGGATGAGTCACTACAATTGGTGTTCGACCAGGATCATGATGGTTTGGCTCAAAGTGGTAGGAGAACTGGTGTTGTGCGACAGCCAGGGAAAGAGGAGCTGCCAACCTTGTAGTTGGGGCCTACTCCTTGGGCCAGCTGCGTTGTTGAGGCCTGCTCCTACAAGTGGTGATAGGGGTCTGTGACGGTAAGTCCCTGTCTTCTGAAGTGGGATCTGCCAATAGAACTCAGGAGGTGAGGTTGGAATTCCTGGGGTTACCCTGGTTGGGAGCATGTCTCCCTTGGTGAGAGTTGTGGACTGTCTGATCCCTCCAGGTATCACCTAGCTAAATTCTGTGTTAGAGTCTTTACTACAGCTAAATTACAACTCAATCCTCCATTAGAGACTATCAGCCTTATTAAATTGCGATTCGGCCAATTGAAAAGGGCTCTATATAAGCACAGAGTATATTTTTTTACAGATGTTTTTAGTTAGTGAAGACCTTGCTTTTGGATAGAAGTTCACTAACTAAAAACGTATGTAAAAAAATATGCTATGTGCTTTTATATAGCCTTTCAATTGCCTGAATCGTAACTTAATAAGGCAAAAATATAAGAGCTGTGTCTGCTGTGCAAACCATTATTAAAACTACACAGCCAGCTTATTACTGCATTCTGTTACTTATGTGGGACTATTGAACTGGTAGGGTTATTACACTGCAGGATTTGTTAAAGCTGAGAGATTAAGTTTTTCCTACTTCATTCATAATACATACAAGCTTTGATATAGCTAGGTTATACCTGCCAACAGCTATCCTTACTTGTGATATACTACCACCTTGTGGTTGCTGAGAGCTGTACAACTTGGCTATACAGGATGAAGCCCTAGATGGACCAAACTATTTGTCAAACAAGACTCCCCCACAAATTTGGAATTATTAAAAAACTTGCATGACTTTTAAAGTAATGTAATTAAACCCTCACTAAAATATAGGAACATCCCCAAACCCCCAATGCATTGCTAAATAAATAGAAATACTGCATTTAAAACATAGAAAGTGTTAAAGGAGATGGCTGTGTTCTCTACAAGACATACACCAAAAGGAATACAAGATTACTACGCTATGACAAAATTCATGGCTTCTTCTCAATCTCTTTTTACTCCAGTCAACCAAATAACAATGATCATCTCAGAATTCATCAGCGCCCAACACTAAAGTAGATATAAAAGATTTGAAAGATTAAACTCTTTCTTCCGGACAGAGATCAAAGCCGGAGTGTAAAAAGTCTCTGTAGAGTTGACAGCAGAAAAAAAGGCAGTGGATACCAAAGTTTTAGATTTAGAAACCAAATATGCCAAGCTGTTGAAGTCACATACAGACTTAGAAACCAAACTAGGCATTCGGGCAGATAAACAAATACAAGTAAAGACGGTGTAGATAGATTAGAAAAATAGATCAAGGCGACGAAACATACACATTCACAACCTGACAGAATCAGTACTGGAGCTATCGGTCTATATCAGAGATCTGTGTGAACCTCTCATACCAGACATAAGTGAAGAGGAGACCAGGTCGATAGGACCCATGGAGCCTTAATAACCTTATTGCCTCCAAATGGGAAACAAAGGGAAGTTGCATGATTTTGCTACTTTTCCACCAAAGATCTTCTTTAGAAGGTGGCCAGATAAGGAATCACAGAAATAGATGGTTTTCAACCTGCTATATTTGTAGACTTATAAACTATTACCTTACATAAGAAAAGGCTTCTAAAACCATTCTTGGAAACTATCTTGGCACAAGGGTTCAGATATTCTTGGGGCTTTCCTTTTTGGCTGAACATTTCAAAAGAAGGCTGCTATTATTCCATACGCACACCTGAGAAAGGGGTGGCCTTGCTCCAGTTATTTAATCTAACTGTTCCAGAGAACAGTATGCTCTACCACAATGTTCACCAAGACATCATCTACTCTGAAGAATTAGAAGAGATAAAGGACTTCCATCCGCTGAAGATGAAGGCTTTGCGAGCTGCCTAAACCCAAAAAAGGGTCTTCCAGCTCTAATTGAGATAAAGTATAAAGAGCAAAAATGTAGAAACTGTGGGGAACAAATGGTGTGGAGGGAGCATGTAACATAATAGGATTTTGCATAAGGAGAAAATAAAGACCTGCTGCTCTTAAACCCCATACCACAGATGAGATATCGGTTTAAGAGACAAATATTTAGGATTATCATTGTATACTTTATTGCCTATCATAGTTTAAGCAGGGATAGAGGAAGGGGGGAAAGGTAAAATAAATATAAAGTTAAAATTAGTGGGGATGAGAAAGAAGAAACGCAGTGGGAGAGAAAGAGGGAAATAATAAAGGGAAGAAAAAAAGGAAGAAGGGAAATACATTTGTCTCATATATACTAGTTATGAAGTGGGTGTGTAGCCACTATTTTTATATGAAAAAAGTAAAAGGCATAAAGTGATGGATGCAACCCAACCACCACTTGACAGCTCCCCACAATGTTTAGGTAAGATTGGTCCCAGAGAGCCACACACAGGTCACTATTTCATTATTTTCTCATGTGAGTGTATCAAAATGAAGCAGTGAATGATTCACATGTGCACTTTAGTGAAATTCTCAAGTCCTGCCCTTAGTGTGGCTCTCTAGATTGACGCCTTTAATCATTGATACCCTTTCAAATGTCCTCAGCATTAATCTATCTTAACTGTTCAAACATGTAACTACTCTGTCACGATCTTCAAATCATTACTGACAAAGGGAACCTTTTCACCACCAAAAAGGAAATTCCTTTATTTAAAAAATACATTGACAGCAAGCTAGACCTTGTACTAGATTTTTTTTTCTAATCTAAATCATTGGATATTTTTCTATGGCAAAAATATTTATGTTACTATCGTCAAATTATCCCACTTCCCCAATAATTGTCAGGAACATATTAACACACATTAACAATACTTACCACAAATTAACATATAAAACTACAAGATATATATATATGCACAAATCTAAATATATATATATATATATATATATATATATATATATATATATATATATATATATATATATATATTTATTTAAAGTGATTTTGTTTAAGAAGTGATTGGTGTAGCGCTTAAAAAAAACACACTAATGCACATGTAGGTGAAAGCTAAAGTCTTCATAACAAGGGCAGCTCAAAGAAAATGTCCAAAATGCTAAAAACTGAGTTTTCCACAGCAGTAGAAGTATTGAAGTACTATATGTTGGAGAATAATCAGTTTGTTGTATGCTAGTAATAGTTGTTTCTAATGCATTTTAAAATTAACTTTTGAAAAATAGTTATTTTGGATGTAACCATGTTATCTTTTGGAGTCTTCACTATTGAAACTCTAATCAGTTTGGGGTGTCCCTAGTAATAGAGTAGACCCTGACCCAAAGATTATACGTATTTTGACCATTTATACTTTCATATGTGAATACGAGCATGACATTTATCTGCAGCTTGTAATAAGTCTGTTTCTTTTTTTTAAGGGCTTCACAAAGGAAATGAAGAAATGTATTTAGAGCAGCTGAACTTGATGTGATTTTAACAACTCAACATAAATTATTGATAAAGATATTCGTTAAATCTAGTGATTAAAAACCATTCCTATAATATAATAATTTAAAGGAAAGGGATCTCCAGTTAGCAAGCAACAAGTTCCTTAACATGAGCTGTGGGAATGATTCACATGTGAACTTCAGTGAAATCCTCAGGTCCAGCCCGCAGTGTGGCTCTCTAGCGTGATAACCTAAATCATTGATACCTATTCAAATATTCCTTGTACAATGGTGAAAATCTGAGTGCTAAATGTTTGTATTTACTATTAAATAAAACAGTCCACCCTATTTTTGTACTAATTATTTAAAAACCAAAAAAATTTTTATTAGGAAATTTAATGTATGATTCTCAATCTTCAGGAGAACATTATGAATAGTAAAAAAGTAAATCACGCACACATGCTATATTTTTATTTAAATATATGTTACGTAAGTATTTTGCTTTGCAGTCTGATGGCTATCCTTTCCTATAGCAAGTTTAAATAATGTAGTAAAGGGTTTTAAAAGGCAAAATAAGTTAAATCAGACTAAGCTTGTGTGATTGGGGTTGGGTATGCTGGTTACTAAAAAAAACTAAACCCAATGTGAAGTAATTATGTTGGGAATCGGAGAGAGGTGCTCCAAATTACTTTAGTAAAGTAGCTAGCTGGTCCATGGCATAACAAAATATTTAAAATCACTGCTATAAATTATCCACACTAGGGAGTAAAAATACTCCTTTGTTACTTAAAAATGAGAAAATTGCATTACATTTCCTCAGCCTTAATCTATCTTCACTGTGTTCAAATGGAGGGGGCATCTTTTTCCCCAGACATACAACTACTCTGTCTAGATCAGTGGTTCTTAACCTTTCTAGTGTCGTGACCCCTTGATAAAATTTCCCAAGTTGCGGTGACCCCTAACAGTAAAATTATTTTCCTCCCAACCCTGATCACCCTTCCCGCCCCCCACACCCTCCCAACCTTTACGCCACCCCAAAACCTTTTCCTTTTTGCCCCCCCTTCAGATTAGTGCCCTTTATATGGTGAATAGTGCGCTTCATATGGTGGTTAATGCCACACAGATGGTGATTAGTCTAATTACCATATGGGGGGCATTAACCATCGTATGAGGGCACTAATCCCCATATGAGGGCATTAACCACCCAATGAGTGCACTGATTACGATACGAGGGCCACTAATCACCATATGAAGCGCACTAATGATTAGTGCCCCTCACATGGTGATTAGTGTGCTTCATATAGTGATTAGTGCTCCCGATATGGTGATTAGTCTAATCATCATATGGGGGGCATTCACCACCATTTGAGGGCACTAATCACCACATATGGTGTCATTGAACTGGTCAGAGTAATTATATTGCACACTACTAATTATGAAATAGATCTGCATTTTCAAGACAAGGGATGGATTTAAAAAAATATGAGGGCACTAACCAACTTTGTGACTGTCCCCTGAAGAGGTCTGCTGGAGACGTCCGTCCCCTGTTTTGACTGTGCTGCATCCCAGTCTTCTTCTCACAAAATGGCTGGCGGCGTTCCTGCGTAGAGCACAGCAGATGGGCTGTGTTCTTACGCGCTGCACACAGGGCTAGATTTACTTACTGAAAGAGGAGCAGATATCACACACTCAGCCTGGCGCGCGCACACACACACTCATCCTGTCATATGACACACACACGAGGCCTGTTACACACTTACTCAGCATGTCATATCACACACACACACACGAGGCCTGGCACACACACTCACCCTGTTACACACATACTCAGCATGTAATGTCACTCACACACATCCACTGAACCTGTCACACATATCCACTCACCCTGTCACACACACATACACTGAGCCTGTCACACTCATCCTGTCACACATATACACTGAGCCTGTCACACACATACACTGAAACTGTCACACACACTCATCCTGTCACACACATAGAGGCACACACATAGAGACACACTGACATATACAATTCAAATAGTTCATTTTAATATACAACATGGAAAACAAAAACAGGCTTTACCTTAAGAAGCACTTCATGGTAAGTGCTCTGCCCACAGGCTTCTGCGCTCTTCACAGGAGACAGGAGGGAGGGAAAGGGAGACAGGGCTATGGCTGGGTGCTTTGCCCACAAGCTGCAGCACAGAAGGGAGAGATATGGAGGCAGTGCTACGGCTGGGGATAGGGCTCAATATTTTTGTAACACAAAATGAGGCGCTCCTCACTGAGGCCCGCCCTTATGCTAATACGTTGTCTAAGCCCAGCCTAATCAGTGATCCGGCCATGGCCGTGAGCATGTACTTGTGGATCTGCCTTCCCCCGATGACGTTGGCTGCTTGCCGATGAGGTGTTCGGCGACCTTTAACAAATTGTCATTCGACCCCCCGATGGGGTTTCAACCCCCAGGTTGAGAACCGCTGGTCTAGATCTTCAAGTCATTGCTGATAAAAAGACCCAATATTCATAAAATAAATTCTTTGCTTAAAAAATAGCTTCATAGCAAGCTTGTACTATATTTTTTTCTAAACTAAATCATACGTTATATTTGTATGGGCCCAATGTAGACATTTCTGTAACATTTTGATTTTTTTCTTTAGCAAAAATATTTTTGTTTCTATAATGGAGTTAGCCCCCTTTCCCTACAATAGTCAAGCACATATTAACATACATAAACAATAGTTACCACACATTAACATACAAAGCCCTATGATATTATTTCAGGAAAAGGCATTTCTAGTTTGCAAGCTCCATATCCTTATATTTAGACATCCCCCTTTTTTTACTATGACAGATGATTATACAATGCTTGAAATCACTTCAAACTTTGCCAAAGTGTTAGAATTGTATTAGCCGAATCTTGGTGTATGCTAATAGAGCCATGACCAGATATTGCCATGCTTTCTACTTAGAAACTTTCTGTTAAATTAATAATTCTATGTCTATACACATCTGGAATAAGAATGTAGTGTATTCTCATGAAGACACCATGTGCATGGGAATAGTGTAATATGTTTTTCCAAAATGTGCAGGAATCTCTGTGAGTCTAAAAAGTATAGTTGTATAATGAACTGATGTTGATATTAAATGTTGAGTTGTGAGTACTATCATTGAAGCCAGATCTGATCATTATGTGAACTATCAAAGTCTACGCCTAGGAATTTAGGGCCTGCGTCTAGTTCTGTTTAATTATTTTTTTTAATCTATAAAGAAGGAAATGTTGGGTGGTTTAGGCACATAAATATTACTTAACTAGCCACTTGCCTGTCAAATATGACAGGAATAACATTTTAAGCCTGGCAATGCTGTTTGCCACCCAATGTGAGCACTTTGCAGGTCTCTCCTCCTTGTCTTCTTCCTCCATTGTGCCTCATTTCCCCCTCCTCTCCCTCCCTTGTGTCTCCTTTTCCCCCTCCTCTCCCTCCCTTGTGTCTCCTTTCCCACCTCCTTTTCCTCCCTTGTGTGTCCTTTTCCCCCTCCAATCCTGTGTCTTGTGTCTCCTTTTCCGCCTCCTCACCCTCCCTTATGTCTTTTCCCCCCCTCCCTCCCTTGTGTCTTCTTTCCCCCTCCTCTCCATCCCTTGGGTCTTTCCCCCTCTCCCTTCCCCCTTGTGTCTCCTCTACCCCTCTCTCTTTCCCTCCTTGTGTCTCCTTTCCCTGTGTCTCCGTTCTCCCTCCCTTGTCTCCGTTGCCCCATCTCTACCTCCCTTGTGTCTTCTTTGGCCATTATCTCCCGCCCTTGTGTCTCCTTTCCCCCTCTCCCTCCCCCCTGTGTCTCCTTTCCCCGTGTCTCTGTTCCCCCTCGTCTCCTTTGCCCCTCCTCTCCCTCCCTTGTGTCTTCTTTGGCCTCCTCTCCCGCCCTTGTGTCTCCTTTGGTCCTCATCTACATCCCTTGTGTCTCCTTTTCCCCCTCCTCTCCCTCTCTTGTGTCTCCTTTTTAGCCTCCTCTCCCTCCCTTGTGTCTCCTTTTCCACCTCCTCTCCCTCCCATGTGTCTTCTTCCCCCTCCCTCCCTTGTGTCTTCTTTTCCCCCTCCTCTCCATCCCTTGTGGCTCCCCCTCTCCTGTTCCTCCTTTCCCCCTCTCTTTTCCCCGTATCTCTGTTTCCCTCCTCTCCCTCCCTTGTTTCCATTCCCCCTCCTCTCCCTCCCTTGTGTCTTCTTTGGCCCTCCTCTCCCGCCCTTGTTTCTCCTTTCCCCCCTCTCTCCCTCTCCTGTTCCTCCTTTCCCCCTCTTCCCTGTGTCTTCTGTCCCCCTTGTGTCTCCTTTCCCCCTCTCCCTCCCTTGTGTTTCCGTTCCCCCTCCTCCCGCTCCCTTGTGTTTTCTTTGGCCCCCTCTCCCGCCCTCGTGTCTCATTTGCCCCCTCCTCTCCCTCACCTGTGTCTTGTACCTGGACACAACCCTGCCAGCAGTGCCGCACTCACCGTCTCCTCCTCCTCTGTGGCTCCCGTCCTTCGGCTGGAACTACTTTCTGGATCAAGCCGTGCCTTGCGCATGCGCATCCCACCTGCGCGGCTTGATTCAGAAAGTAGTTCCGGCCGGAGGACGGGAATCGCAGATGAGAAGATGGTGAGTACGGGCCACAAGCTACTGGCAGGGTTTCCAGGTAAGCAGGTACGAGCCTCGGCGGGGTTAATGCGAGGTAAGACACTAGGGGAGGCAGAGGGCGAGGTGAGAGAGAGGCAGAGGGCGAGGTGAGAGAGAGGCAGAGGGCGAGGTGAGAGAGAGTGAGCCCTGCAATGAGGGTCTTCAGCGCTCATTGCAGCCTAACTCCTACGGGTTTTGCGATGAGTGCCTGCTGCTCTCATCGCGAGCCCTGCAATGAGCGGTCAACTGCTCGCCTCGCTTCGCAAAGGCCGCAATTATTTAACATTGCGTGACCAACATCGCTCGCAATGGGACCAACACTGACAACTATATATGTGATACAATCCCCTTCTAGTTCTATTCTGATTCATATGTTGTTTAATAATATTGTCACATCCTCTTTTTTTATTGTGTGAAGCTCTAACACAGTCATCCATTAATGCTTTTTTTGCTAGAAAACTTGCTAGCAACTGCGACCCTTGCAAAATTTACGTCGCAAACAAAATATGAGACACTTTACGACGCATTACGACCTTGCAAAAAACGGCCGCAACACGCGCACATCATTTCATGAAAATACAACAAATACACACAACAAATACATAAAAAGCTTACTTACAGGAAGAGGGAGCATCCAGGACCTCAAAAACTAGAGTTTAGACACTAAGCGAGAGAAAAAATGGCCACCGAAGAAAACGAGGCTACAGCAGTAAAGACGCAAAACACCACCAAACACCTACGTATTTGCCGAAAAACACCTACGAGATTCGAAAACAAGGACGCAACCCGCGCAACCCCCAAAACATTACAAACACAACAAATACGAACAATAAACACATAAAAAGGTTACTCACAGAAAGGGGGGCACCGAGGACCTCTGCAAGTGAAGTTACACCTCCATTTAACCACAAATTTCGGAGTTTAGAGACCTGAAAATCACCTAAGCGAGAGAAAAAATGCAGCCGAACAAAACGAAAACGTGGCTAAAGGTCCCTAAACACGCAAAACACTACCATAAACATGCAAAACACCACCAAACAGCTACGGATAATCCAGAAAAACCCAACAAACAGCTGCGGATAATCCAGAAAAACCCAACAAACAGCTACGGATATTCCGAAAAACTCGCACAACATAGAAAACGAACGACGCTACATCAGCCACATTATATACACCAAACACCCTTAGCTCACTTACAATTTCATTGCCGTCATTTTTTGACGGGCAATTCGCTAGTATGTATATACTAGAGAATTGCCCGTCAAAAAATTACGGCAATGAAATTGTAAGGTAGCTAATGCTGTTTGGTGTATAATAATGAAATATATAATACATTATTAAAGGAATATACTTTACCTATTTTGAAGCATTGTGTTGAGGAGCTGACAATCTGTTTTGATGTTGCTGCAGCATTAGTGGTGTGGAGCTGCTGTGTAAGCGTGATGAATGTGTGCAGTGTAATAGTGTGCGTGCACGAGACCAAACCGTTAGCGTAGTTGTGTACTTCTGCATTGTTCTAAAATGGTGGGTAATGTGTGGTATACGTCTGTATCAGATTATCCATTGGTGTTTTGTTTTGTTTTGCGTGTTTCTTATGGTGTTTTGCGTGTTTAGGGTGCTGTAGCCTCGTTTTCGTTTTGTTCGGCGGCCATTTTTTCTCTCGCTTAGAGAATTTTTTAGTGTCTAAACTGTTTTATTTTGAGTTAAATTAAGGTGTAACTTCATTTTTTGAGGTCCTGGATGCTCCCTCTTGCTGTAGGTAAGCTTTTTATGTATGTGTTGTGTGTAATTATTGTGTTTTTAATTTTTTCCTGTCCGCGGGTTGCGGCCCGATTTTTACGAGGTTGTAATGAGTGGTAACGTGTCTCGTATGTTGTTTGCGTTGCGACTTAAAGTTTGCTTCACGAGGGCCTCAGTTGCTGGCGCTCCTTGCAAGCAACTGCGGCCCTCACTTCGCGAGCCCGCAAGCTTTAGCAACAACTTGAATGCTCACAACTATATATGATATATATATATATATATATATATATATATATATATATATATAGTGGATATACAAAGTCTACACACCCCTGTTAAAATGTCAGGTTTCTGTGCTGTAAAAAAATGAGACAAAGATAAACCATTTCAGAACTTTTTTGACCTTTAATGGGACCTATAAACTGTACAACTCAATTGAAAAACAAACTGAAATCTTTTAGGTAGAGGGAAGAAAAAATATAAAAATAAAATAATATGGTTGCATAAGTATGCACACCCTTAAACTAATACTTTGTTGAAGCACCTTTTGATTTTATTACAGCACTCAGTCTTTTTGGGTATGAGTCTATCAGCAGGGCACATTTTGACTTGGCAAGATTTGCCCACTCTTCTTTGCAAAAACACTCCAAATCTGTCAGATTGCGAGGGCATCCCCTGTGCTCAGCCCTCTTCAGATCACCCCACAGATTTTCAATCGGATTCAGGTCTGGGCTCTGGCTGGGCCATTCCAAAACGTTAATCTTCTTCTGGTGAAGCCTTTCCTTTGTTGATTTGGATGTATGCTTGGGTCGTTGTCATGCTGAAAGATGAAGTTCCTCTTCATGTTCAGCTTTCTAGCAGAAGCCTGAAGGTTTTGTGCCAATATTGACTTGTATTTGGAACTGTTCATAATTCCCTGCCAGTTCCAGCTGAAGAAAAACAGCCCCAAATCATGATGCTGCCACCACCATGCTTCACTGTGGGTATGGTGTTCTTTTGGTGATGTGCAGTGTTGTTTTTGCGCCAAACATATCTTTTGGAATTATGGCCAAAAAGTTCAACCTTGGTTTCATCAGACCATAACACCTTTTCCCACATGCTTTTGGGAGACTTCAGATGTGTTTTTGCAAAATGTAGCCTGGCTTGGATGTTTTTCTTTGTAAGAAAAGGCTTTCGTCTTGCCACTCTACCCCATAGCCCAGACATATTAAGAATATGGGAGATTGTTGTTACATGTAACACACAGCCAGTACTTGCCAGATATTCCTGCAGCTCCTTTAATGTTTCTGTAGGCCTCTTGGTATCCTTCCCAGACCAGTTTTCTTCTCGTCTTTTCATCAATTTTGCCATATTTTCTCCACTTGATGACAGTCTTCACTGTGTTCCATGGTATATCTAATGCCTTGGAAATTATTTTGTACCCTTCTCCTGACTGATACCTTTTAACAATGAGATCCCTCTGATGCTTTGGAAGCTCTCTGTGGACCATGCTGTGGGATGCGACTAATAAAATTTCAGGAAAGACCAACTAGAGCAGCTGAACTTTATTTGGGGTTAATCAGAGGCACTTTTAATGATGGCAGGTGTATGCTGACTGCTATTTAACACGATTGGGAAAGTGATTGCTTAATTCTGAACACCACTACATTCCCAGTTATAAGAGGGTGTGCAGACTTATGCAACCACATTATTTTTTTTTTTTCTTCCCTCCACCTAAAAGATTTCAGTTTGTTTTTCAATTTCATTGTACAGTTTATAGGTCACTTTAAAGGTGGCAAAAGCTCTGCAATGATTTATATTTTTACATTTTTTTACAGCACAGAAAACTGACATTTTAACAGGGGTGTGTAGACTTTTTTATCCACTATATATATATATATATATATATATATATATATATATATATATATATATATATATATATATATATATATATATATATATATATATATATATATATATATATATATATATATATATATATATATATATATATATATATATATACAGCAATTATTTCACATATGGTGGGCTAAGAGTGATAGAAGCCCTCCACCGTACAAAGTACAGTAGTACAAATAAGGAATAGTACATTAGTGATTCCACTTGAATGTCTAAAAATAAGTTGATAAAAACTTATTTCCTGCTCAAAATTCTCAGAAACACAGTATATGCACTGCAATCTGGGAAAACTGGGCGGGACATGCAAATGAGGCCACATAATGCACCATCACTCTGTCAATCCAAACCATTTTAAACATGGCTCCTTTAATGCATATGCTTACTGTATTACACAGTTTTAGACACAGCAACGGATGGATTTTTCACAAACCAGGTCACTTAACCACATACAGTACTGTTTCACGGTTACTGCCGATCCTCAGTATGGTGTGAGTGCCTGGTTTGTGTGTTGATTGTTGTAAAGAGTATTTCTATACAGCAATTATTTCACATATGGTGGGCTAAGAGTGATAGAAGCCCTCCACCGTACAAAGTACAGTAGTACAAATAAGGAATAGTACATTAGTGATTCCACTTGAATGTCTAAAAATAAGTTGATAAAAACTTATTTCCTGCTCAAAATTCTCAGAAACACAGTATATGCACTGCAATCTGGGAAAACTGGGCGGGACATGCAAATGAGGCCACATAATGCACCATCACTCTGTCAATCCAAACCATTTTAAACATGGCTCCTTTAATGCATATGCATTATATATATATATATATACACACACACACACACACACAATTGCCTTTTATCAATTTTATTGAGAACAGAGATATAACACTAGTATACATATCCAGGAAATGATACATACGTTTGGCTTGTAGAAGGATTATAGTAGAGTCGCAAAATATAAAAGTCACAAGCATTATAGGATTGCACCTTATCAGAAAACAGAGATATCAGCTAGATGTTAGTTTGTGGCCTCTTTTTTCAGGATTATTATGTATCTCCCTCTTTTTCTCCTTCTTTTTACTTTTTACCCCTGTGTCTTACCACTCTCAGAATGCAAACTTAGTGAGATAAGATAACATGATATAATAACTTTAAAGTAACTGTTTACAAACGTTAGTAAAATATTAAGGGGTGATAATGAGGGGAAAATAGGAGCAGTCCTCCATCTTCTAAACATAGTACAAGAGAATAAAAAATGGACATGGCTTATGGAGACCTTACCCAAAGGTACAAGTCCCAGGCCTCCCCTTGTCCACAACCAGTTCTCAGAGGTATATGATAATAATTATTTGTAGTCATTCTGGCGAGATACTATAGGGGGATTTCAACCAGAGGTCCCAGATTTTTTAAAAGATAGGAAGAGTCTGCTAAGAGGTATAGTGCCTTGCAAAAGTATTCACCCTATTGTGTTACATTACAGCCTTAAGTTCAATGTTTTGTTAATCTGAATTGTATGTGATGGATAAGAACACAATAGTCTAAGTGGGTGAAGTGAAATGATAAAAATACATACATAAAACTATATTTTAGAAATAGAAAACAGAAAATTGGCATGTGTGTATGTATTCACCCCCTTTGTTATGACGCCCATAAAAAGCTCTGGTGCAATCAATTACCTTCAGAAGTCACATAATTAGTGAAATGATGTCCACCTGTGTGCAATCCAAGTGTCACATGATCTGTCATTACATATACACACCTTTTGTGAAAGGTCCTAGAGGCTGCAACACCTAAGCAAGAGGCACCACTAACCAAACACTGCCATGAAGACCAAGGAACTCTCCAAACAAGTAAGGGACAATGTTGTTGAGAAGTACAGTCAGGGTCAGGGTTAGGTTATAAAAAAATATCCAAATCTTTGATGATCCCCAGGAGCACCATCAAATCTATCATGACTAAATGGAAAGAACATGGCACAACCGCAAACCTGCCAAGAGACGGCCGCTCACCAAAACTCACGGACCGGGCAAGGAGGGCATTAATCAGAGAGGCAGCACAGAGACCTAAGGTAACACTGGAGGAGCTACAGAGTTCCACAGCAGTGACTGGAGTATCTGTACATAGGACAACAATAAGCCGTACGCTCCATAGAGTTGGGCTTTACGGCAGAGTGGCCAGAAGAAAACCATTACTTTCAGCAGAAAACAAAATGGCATGTTTTGAGTTTGTCATTTTTTGAGTAATGAGGGAGACTCCCAAAATGTATGGAGAAAGGTGCGCTGGTCTGATGAGACTAAAATTTAACTTTTTGTCCATCAAAGAAAACGCTATGTCTGGCGCAAACCCAACACTTCACATCACCCAAAGAACACCATCTCATGTTTTTCAGCTCCCGGGACTGGGAAACTGGTCAGAGTTGAGGGAAAGATGGATGGTGCTAAATACAGGGATATTGTTGAGCAAAACATGTACCACTCTGTGCATGATTTGAGGCTAAGACGGAGGTTCACCTTCCAGCAGGACATTGACCCCAAACACACTGCTAAAGCAACACTTGAGTGGTTTAGGGGAAAAATGTAAATGTGTTGGAATGGCCTAGTCAAAGCCCAGACCTCAATCCAATAGAAATTCTGTGGTCAGACTTAAAGATTGCTGTTCACAAGCGCAAACCATCCAACTTGTAGGAGCTGGAGCAGTTTTGCAAGGAGGACTGAGCGAAAATCCCAGTGGTAAGATGTGGCAAGCTCATAGAGATTTCTCCGATGCGACTTGGAGCTATGATTGCCGCAAAAGGTGTCTCTACAAAGTATTGACTTTAGGGGGGTGAATAGTTATGCACATTGACTTTTTTTCTGTTATTTTGTCCTATTTGTTGCTTGCTTCACAATAAAAAAAATAAATAAATCTTCATAGTTTTGGGCATGTTCTGTAAATTAAATTATGCAAATCCTCAAACAATCCATGTTAATTCCAAGTTGTGAGGCAACAAAACACAGAAAATGCCAAGCGGGGTGAATACTTTTGCAAGGCACTGTGGGTGAGAGTCTTGTTTATTAGAATATATAGTTGTTGTACTAGGCGGTCATCGCAAGGCCCGTACGTGACTGGCTTGAGGGGGGAGAGACTCAAAACGGCTGACAAGTTACAGGCTTCAAAAAAATAACGAATTTAACGCCATTTTTTTCAAGCCTGTAACTCCGGAGCCGTTCGGAGGTCCCCAAAAGACATCAATTAATTAAAAAGTTAACTTACAACCTCACAGCACAGGGGGAGAGGTGGGGAGCCTGTAAGTGAGGTTGCAAGCTAATTGGATATTTATTTAGCATTTTTGGGAGGTCTGAAAATGGTTAAGCAAGGAAAAATATGGCTTCCGTAAAGACGTAACTTTTTTTCAAGCCCGTAAATCGGAAAAACATTTCAGGCTTCAGGAAAATGAACAATTTCACAAGCCCGAAAATGGTTTCACATCTGTGATTGAAAACAGGAGCACAGAGGAGGAGAGTGGGGAGAAAGACACAACAGTGAGACAGGGAGGGAATGCGACACAGGGAAGGGAGTGGGGGCAAAGACACAGGGGAGAGAGATAAGGGAAAAACCCAGGGGGGGGGGGGGAAATGGGGCAAAGAGACACGAATTGAGTGAGGAGAGGCTCACAGTAAGCGCCAAAGGTGCTCATTGTGAGGCCCAACAGTTGTGAATTGGCTGACGCCTTCAATGATCTGTGAGGCACGCAAAGTAGAGGGGGAGAGGCTCGCAATAAGCGCAGAAGACGCTCATTGCAGGGCACGAAAGTTGCAGGTTGGCCGAGGCCTTGCGAGGCCCGTAAAGTAGAGGGGGGAGAGCCTCGCTTTGTGTTGCAAATAGCATTGGCATGCTTCAAATTTTATTGCCGTCATTTTTGACGGCCAAGTCGCTAGTTCGAATATAGGAGTTTTTAAACTAGTAGGTGGGGGGGAGGGACTAGATATAAGTAATGGGGTAGAAAGTGTAGAGGGTATAAGGGATGAATTAACAACTCATAGCGGAGGAGATGGGGGAGGGGTGGTATAGTCAATAGGGAGGTAGTACTAAGTAATTCAAGTACAGTGGCAGGCACGTCAGAACTACAGGCTCATAACATAAGGTGTGTGCCTGCTAATGCAAGAAGCTTGCCAGGAAAAATGGGAGAGTTAGAATTATTAGCAATTAATGAAAATGGGATTTAATAGGCATTTAACGTGGCGGGATGAATCTCATGACTGGACTGTTAATATGGATGGTTATAACCCAATTAAGAAAGATAGATGCAATGGTAAACGAGGAGGAGGGATTTGTCTCTATTTTAAGCCTGAATTTAAGCCTATAGTCAGAGAAGATATTTATGGTGGACCTAGTGATAAAGCTGAATGTTTGTGGGTAGAGTTAAATAGCGGAGCAGCAAATTCCAAAATAATATTAGTAGGAGTATGCTATAAACCCCCAAATATAGCTGAAAGTGAGGAAATACAATTATTGTTACAGATTGAAAATGCAGCTAAGAATGGTCAAGTTCTAATAATGGGAGATTTTAATTTTAGATTAAAAGATAAAAGATTTTAATCTTTTATTAGATTATATATATTGATATAGTATCAAATGTTGGAATAGGGCAACCATTGGGAAACAGTGATCACAACACAGTCTCATTTGAGATTGAATTAAAAAAAACTAAATTTTAAGGAGCCAACGAAAACTCTTAATTTTAAAAGGGCCTATTTTAATGGTCTAAGGGCAGCAATACAAAGTATAGACTGGGACAGAGAACTGGCAGGTAAACATACTGAACATAAATGGACAACATTTAAATCCTTACTAAATATACATACACATCGGCATATACTGTGTGGGAATAAAAGTAAAAGGAGTAAATCCCATCCAAAGTGGCTTAACAATGATTTAAAGATCAAGATACGGAGTAAAAAACAGGCATTTAAATTATACAAACAAGAGGGGACAGAGACTGCTTTGCGGGAATACAAGGAAATCAACAAGGCTTGCAAAAGGGCGATTAGACTGGCTAAAATAGAAAATGAAAAATGCATTGCAAAATAGAGTAAGACTATCCATAAAATATTTTTGTAAGTATATTAATGGGAAGAAGGTGAGGAAGCAAGCTGTAGGAACATTACAATGTGGCACAGGCTGTCTGATAATTAGTGATCAAGAAAAGGCAGATGAGCTAAATAGGTTCTTTTCTTCGGTATACACAAGGGAGGTACCAGTGGTTGGGACACGGCAACATAATGGGGCTACACTACCTTTGCCAAATAATTGGTTAACACAGGAAGTAATCCAAAAGAGGTTGGAAAAAATAAATGTTAATAAAGCCCCGGGTCCTGATGGAATACATCCAAGGGTACTAAGGGAACTGGGTTCTGAAATAGCCAAAACATTATATTTAATTTTTCAAGATTCACTCAACACAGGGTCTCTACCAGATGACTGGAGAAAAGCTGATGTGATACCTATATTTAAAAAAGGAGCAAGAACAAATCGGGGAATTATAGACCAGTGAGCCTCACTTCTGTAGTGGGTAAGCTTTTTAGAAGGGTTAATAAAGTATAATATACAAGAACAGGATTATAAGTAGGAGTCAACATGGATTTATGAGGGATAGGTCATGTCAAACAAATATAATTAGTTTCTATGAGGAGGTTAGTAGGAACCTTTTTGGATTTTGCAAAGGCTTTTGATACAGTGCCACATGGGAGACTATTGTGCAAACTAAGAGATACAGGAGTTGCAGTAAATATCTGCTCATGGATTGAGAGCTAGCTAAAAAACAGGAAGCAAAGGGTTGTTGTAAATGGAACATACTCCGATTGGCCTAATGTTGAAAGTGGGGTTCCTCAGGGTTCAGTATTAGGTCCTCCACTTTTTAACATATTTATTAATGACTTAGAGGTAGGATTGGAGTATGGTGTCTCCATTTTCGCTGATGACACGAAGTTGTGCAAGGCAATTAAATCAGATAGTGATGTGCTTTCCCTCCAAAGGGATTAACATAAAATTGAGGAATGGGCATCTAAATGGCAGATGAGATTTAATATGAATAAATGTAAAGTTATGCATCTGGGAAGGAAAGATAGCCATGCAATTTATAATCTTAATGGAGCCAAATCTAGGTATATCAGATATTGAAAGGGATTTAGGAGTGCTTGTGGACAACCACCTAGGTAACAGTGCTCAAAGCCAAGCAGCAGCTGCAAAGGCAAATAAAATATTAGCATGTATTAAGAAGGGTATAGAAGCCAGGGAAGCAAATATAATTCTGCCACTATACAAATCTCTAGTACGCCCTCATTTGGAATATGGAGTACAATTTTGGGCACCACTTCAGAAAAAGGACATTTTAGAGCTGGAAAAGGTACAGAGGAGGGCAACAAAACTAATAAGGGGAATGGAGGGGCTAAGTTATGAAGAAAGACTAACAAAATTAAAGTTATTTTCTCTAGAAAAAAGGCGTCTAAGATGAGATATGATTACCTTATATAAATACATCCAGGGTCAGTATAAAGATTTGTCAAGGGAGCTTTTTGTGCCAAGAGGTTTTCAACTGACAAGAGGACATCCCTTGTGGTTAGAAGTAAAAAGATTCCACCTTAAAGAAAAGGGTTATTCACAGTATGGGTGGTTAATCTGTGTAATTCTCTACCAGGGGAGGTGGTGACAGCAGATTCGATAGATAACTTTAAAAGGGGACTAGATTTATTTATAATTTAAAAGGGAATTCAGGTTATCATGGATAATTAGAGAGGCAGTATTGATCCAGGGAGAAGTCCGGTCGCCGGTGTCTGTGATCAAGGTGGAATTATTATTATTATTATTTTTTTATACAACTCATTAATAGTTAATCCGTATATTGCAGATCAGAGGAGATCTTATAAGGTTGAACTTGATGGACTGAAAGTCTTTTTTCAACCTTAAATACTATGGCCCTCATTCAATTGCAACTTGGCCAATTGAATAGGGGTCTAAATAAGCACTTAACATATTTTTTTTTTAAAGAAGTTTTTAGTTAGTAAATATCTATCCAAAAGCAAGATTTTCACTAACTAAAAACTTCTTTAAAAAAATATGCTATGTGCTTATTGAGAGCCCTATTCAATTGGCCAAATCGCAATTGAATGAGGGCCTATGTAACTATTATATAGACTTCCACTTTCCGGCTATATGGCTTTTAGCGTCAAATATCAGGAACTGTAGTAATATATTTTGTGAAACAGACAAGGTTAGAGGAGATATTCCCAAGAGGCAGGTATCAATATTCAGCTTAAATTGAATTTCAAACAATTTTGAGGCAAGGAGCATAATATTTTGCCAAATGTGTTGGACTTTTGGGTACTCCCACCAGATATGTATGAAGGAGCCTACTACATAGCAGCCCCGAAAACCATTGGGGCTCTCCGAAGAGCTTCTATCTAGAAAGTCACTCCGGGGTAATATAAACTCTGTAGGATTTTAATAGAAGTCTTTAAAATACTGTAATTAAGAGACCCCTGTGAAAGATTAGTCCAGGATACCTTCAATTTATCCTGTTCCCATTATTGGGCTAAATCTGCTTCCCATTCAGTTATGTATTTATCTTTCTGGGTTTTCGAATGTGACCTGAACGTCTTGCATAGGGGGTCTAGAATGCCTCGGGTTAGGGGGCCTCTATGCAGATACAGGTAAACCCTTGGACTTCCAAAGGTCCTCATTGTAGTAGTAACAAAGTATTTCAATCAACAATAATTAAAATGTTCTCGTAGGGGGAGTCCATAAATGTCCTTACATAAAACTTAGTTTCTTAGCTAGAAGGGAGTTTGGCTTAATGGCTTTAGCAAAACTTATGATTAGTTTGTCTTTAAAGCCTTTTCAATTCGGTAAGTTAAAACTAAGGCTAGTTCCAATCTAGTTTTTTCGATTTTTTTTTTTGGGGGGGGGGGGGGGGTAAATTGTGTGAGAGGGATGTCGGTTCATTTTCTCAAACTCACTAAGTTGTGTAATACAAGTGCCCCTAATGTAGACTTTATGTGATGTCCATACCCATCCAATCTCCGTCTCTTGGTTCAAATTAAGCTTGAAGAAGATGTCCAGATCTTAAGCAATTTGCTTGTGAAAGGATGGGTTATTCAGGAGCATCGCATTAATCCTCTGGTTCAATCCTAGCTCTACACCTATTCTAACGTCTGAGTGATCAGACCATGAGCGCGGATGGATTTCCACTAAGCTAGTATGGTCAATAAGAGAAGAGTCAATCAGAAAGGAGTCTATTCTAGAATAGGTGCCCTGTGTGGATGAATAAAAAGTACACTCTCTGTTCTTGGGGTGGAGACCCCTCCAGGCATCCACCAGATGTAGCCTAGTTAACTAGGAGCTAAGTTGTTTTAGTTTATTGGAGAAGCGTCCCTCCTTCACACTTATTATATATCAAGCTCTGGATTTAAGGTTAGATTGAGGTATGATTATCATGCCCAATTCCTGCTGTTCTAAATATTTTAACAGCTTAATCAGATAATTATGGGGGCAGTTGTTGGGGAATACAAGATAAGGGAAATCTTAGTGTCTGCAATCATACCTATAATGATAACATAATTACCATTACCCTCTACTTTCTTGATTTATAATGGGAAGGGTAAATCCCTATGTAAGAGTATAGCAGCCCCTGTCCTTTTGGAAATCTGACTTGTAGCATAAAAGATAGGGTAGTGTTTATGCATGAATTTGGGGATTTTGTTGTGAACAAAATAGGTTTCCTGTTAAAAAAAAAAAAGTACTGAGGGGTGATGATTTATATAAGTGAGAAACATCTTGAAAGGGGCATTAAATCCTTTAACATTGTGCGTTAAAAAAACATACTCTGAGCTGGTCATCTATCGTTTTGAGCCATATACCCATCAGGAAGAGGTGAAACTAAAGAGTTCCAGGGGAGGCCCAGGGCTCTGCAGTAATATTGCGTGGCGAAGAGAGTTACCAAGTCAGGAAAACGGCTGCTAGTAGGGTAAAAAAGGAATGAAAAATGAATAAAAACATTACAAGAAAATATCAATAAACATATTTAAACTTTTTGCACTTAAGACCATCATCTCTCAATTCTACCCTTTTTACCAAGGAATGGTTTAAAAGTTTGGGCTTTTTTCTTTGTCATTCTGTAGATCCATATAACCAATTGTGTCTTATACTTAATTAAGGTTACAAAAACAGTTTTCCTAAAAATGTTCACCTCCTAAGCAAAGTTAAGATAAAGTTGAACACCTTTTTTTTTATTTTTATTTGAGTACAATTAATAATAGTGGCCTAAAGGGTCTAAGTATAACTTCATTTTTGCTAAGTTAATAAAGAAATAAGAAACATACTATTATGCGTGAATAGCATGTTATTTATACCAAAAGGTAACAATCACTCTTCAAACTGGACTAGAAAGTCTCGTGAGGTAGAGTCAATATCCTCTGGTGCAGGTGAGGTCCCTCCCCTAATGATCGACATCCTCTTCTGGTGTTTATTTTTTGGTGCTTCAGTCCATTGCCTAGATGCTCTCGGGGCTTGACTCCTCTCTTGTTGAGTACATCGCTACCACTCAGAGATGAGATGTAAATGAAGTAGGTGTTTACAGCATTCTTCCAAGTTGCGCGCTGAGTAAGAAGTTCCAAATGGGAAGCTCCATCTATATTGTATTTTGTGTTGCATTAGGATAGTTATGGCATATTTCATTTGTCTGTGTTTTGCTACTTTAGTTTGGGACAGGTCTGCAAAAGAGCTGCAAGGAGGAGCTATCAGGACCAATAGTAGAGGTTAGTCACCTAGAGGCTGAAAAGACTAGGTCTCTGGTTTTCTGCCTGAGAAAGCAAACAATTACATCCTTTTAGAAGGTCAGAAGCTGCAGACGCTCAAGGAGCTCTATGGGCTCTCTTGATTTCCCAAGCACCTTCATTAAGTTTGGGTATGAGGGTACTTCCTACAGCCTGATTCGCATGTTGTACCTAAGAGATCTGTTGTCAAGATCTTCCAGAATTTCCTCTAAGGCTGCAATTTGTGAAATATTTTGGGTTATATCTGCCCTATCTTTTGCTTGAGTGTCTATTATTTGCTCCTTAGTAGTTTCCTGTGTTTGAGTACGCTGTTCTAAATCATGAAGTTCCCTTTTAGCTCACCAACAGAAGGCGATAGTTGCATTTTCAAAAGATGTTCAAATCTGGCCACTGACTTTTCAAAATAGACCCCCACAACATGGACAGAGAGAACCAATCTATGGTTGGGGATAATAGAGAGATATTTGAACTATCTGAGCAGGACTAGTTACAAATATTGTTTTTTTTTATCTTTTATCTGACAATCCTAAACTGTAAACCAACAATATCATAAACATTAACTAACATAACTATTACTATAAGGATATTTCAAGTCCCTTTTCTATTAGATCAGCACTTAAACGTCCATCTAGTTCTGGTATTCTTTTCGTAAGGTTTGCTTCCTTCAAGAAATCATAAGCTTACCCCGCATGGAAAGTTCTAAATTTGGCCAACTAAGCCATATAAAAACTAATCTGTTTAGCTATGAGGTGTTTGCAAACTGTGCATAATCTCTCCTCTTCGCAGCTACATGCTATGACAAGTCCTAGAAGAGTAGTATTTTGTTTCCCAGATAATTGAGATTTTAAGTCTTCCAGTATGCTACAAATAAAGAACTTTGGGAGCTATTCTATGGCTCCTGGAAAAGAACCCTGTAAAACTGACTGCTCGCAGAAGACACCGAGTTGGAATCTCAGCAGTCACCACAACAACGATACTGAGTGGTAACCCACTAACTTGAACAGACTACACTAGCCATAACATCCTCCCTTAGTCATATATAGATAGATAGATAATAATAAAAATGTATAACCCCTAAGCCTATGAGCCAGAGGATTCTCCCTCAATACCAGCTACCCTCTTTGAGTTTGGGGATCGACCAGGATTCCCCCTTCCCTGCTACCTTTACTGAGCCCGGGACCTCCCTTCATATCAGCTACCATTTATAAGCCTGGGGATGCCCTGGGATTCCTCCTTCATACCCGCTAGCCCCTATGACTCTGAGCCCCAAATAAATTATAACCACGGGGGCACTAAATATCCTGTTACCATGGGGTATCAATGGACCCCATGGCACCTATTATTAACCCCTTTAGCACAGGTCCTCAGATTCCCAATGGCACCTATTATTAATCCCTATACCATGGGGGTCCTCATGTTCATGGTTGGTCACTATTCTAAGTCTTGGGAGCCATTGTGTATCTGTATCCATTAGTTATTTCCCTGTAAGTCTTTTTTCAGACAGTCCAATAATGTGGACCTTATTTCTGTGTTGAGTCCCGTGGTGTAGGAACCAAAATAATTCTGGGGGGGCTACAACTCACTTGATACACTGAACAGCTTCTATACGCATACATACACACAATGAGAAAACTGGAGTTGATTTGTCCCCCCTCATCCCCTCCAGTTCCTACACCCATGGTTAAATCCTATTTTTTTCCATTATATTCTGGATTTGTTTTTCAAAATTATCTATTCTTGGATTGATTTTATGTAACGTGTCTTCAACTATACAAATATACACTTCAGCTTTTTCTAGCTGCAGATTAGGAGATGTAATTTGTGTGATGCTATGTCCATCTTATCACTGAGTTTTGCTACCTTTGCTTCTAGTAGTGGACATAATATTTCTGCAATGTATTGCACCTTCTTTGCCCTACTGTGAATGGCGATATTTGAAGGGAATTCATTACTTGTGCCAGTGGTAATGCTTCTGTGTGAAGTGCTTGTCGTTGTGTCCTTTTAGAAGAACAGCTGTGGTTCAAGAAAAGACACTGGTTTGTCAAGTATGTATCAAACAAACAATTTTAGCATCTGTATAAACCATGTGCATACATTGGGGGGGGGGGGTGTATGATTTTTTGAAGACTGTTTCTAAATACAGGAATCCATTTTGTGTATGTTATATCACTTCCTCAGAGCTGAATCATGATGGTATTTCTTTTTTGGGTGTCAATGAAGGGAGTGATGGAGAAGCAGAGAACAGACAGCCATTGTTAAAATAATTGGATAAGATTGGAATAGACCCGATGCCCATTCCCTCACTGGTTGAGAAGCAGACCCCTTGCAGCAAATGACCCACACAACCTCCACCAATGTATCATGGATTTGTCCAGGGTTCTGCAGAGGCCACAAATTATATGCAACCAACATGAAGCGTAGGAATGAGAATCCAGAAATGACAGCGGTGGCCGATATTATAGCTGTAGCCTTTACAAGCAAAAAGTACTCACCATTATAACTGCACAGCTGACAATGGAGATTGTGAAGCTTGTGGTTATGTACCAGGGCCGACTCTGCTTCTTGATATGGGTGAGAGAAGGAAAGCAGTAATGGATGGAGATGTGTAATGTTCCACTGAGAAAGAAAATGTACAATGTGCTGGCTAGGGAGCCCTCTGAATACTCCTTCACTTTTTGTGTCTTTTCCTAATACCACCATGTCTATATCTCACTTCTGGATTCAAAAGAACATAAGATGGAATAAAACCACTTGCCTCTTCAAGAACCGATCTGCAAAGTACCATACCAATTCTGAATGGGATTCCTTTAAGACCATCGAAGGGACAATCAGATGAGCCTCCCAATACTATGACTCCCTGCTTATATGTGAGACTTTGCAGTCACAGGTAGTTGTGACTCAGGAGTCCTTATATTGAACTACTTCTCAGCAGATGATTAAGCTGGACTACAGAAAAATAAGAACTCCTGATGGCAACTGTATTTCTTACCAAACAACCGAGTCCTAATCACCAAATCCAACTGAAACCCACCCCTGAAGGGAATTATGCTATAGTGTGGAGATATTACAGCAGCCCCTAGAAATTCTCCTAATGTTGGCTCACCTGATGCAGGTAGGCACTGGATACCTTATATATTATTGGGAGACCCCATCATAGGGAAATATGGGACTGCAGCTCTGATCACATACATTACAATACCTGTGACAATTTTGATACTTCATAACACATATCTTCATATCTATATCTTCAAACAGAGGTATAGGCAAAAGTCAGTGCCACTATTTGTATTGGAGGACTGAACATACTGGACACCTGTCCACTTGGCGCTGTCTTACTAAAGGATCTTGTACAACAATAAAGTTGTTTAATATTCCATTAGTCCATTATAAAGTATGTGACATGTTTATGGGTTTATGCATTACTGCTCTCCTGGATTTAAATTACTCAATTTATAAAATCTATGCTGTACACCATTGCAGATGCTGTATGGCACTATTTAATTTTCTTTCTTTTTGTTTTGTTTTAGAATGTGGCTCTGTGCACTTTTTAGAAAAGCTACATTATATGATATGGTACTTATTTTAGTTATATATACCGTATATACTCGAGAATAAGCCGAGGCACCTATTTTACCACAAAATACTGGGAAAACTTATTGACTCGAGTTTAAGCCGAGGGTAGGAAATGTTCCGCGTGTCCCCCTCTTGTGTGACCTGTTTTCCCTCCAGTGTCCCTTTCTTGTGCCATCTGTGTGCCCCTCTCGTGTCCCCCCTCTGTAAAGATCTCACCTGTCTCCCCCCCCCCACTCCCTCCCCTGTGTCTCTTCCCTCCCGCTCCCTTGTGTCTCTTCCCCCCCTCTCCCTCCCGCTCCCTTGTGTCTCTTCCCTCCCTCTCCCTTGTGTCTCTTTCCCTTACTCTCCCTCGTGTCTCTTACCCTCCCCCTCTGTTTCCCCTTATCATCCTCCCTCCTCATCCCTTTCCCCCTCTCCAATTACCCCCCTCTCCCTTTCCCCTCTTTTACCTTCATCAGCTGCTTTCTGCGCATCTTCTAGCTGTGTCCACCCAGCATATGCTAATGACGTGACATCACATGCGCGTCACGTCATTAGCATATGCTGGGTGGACACAGCCGGAAGACGTGCAGAGAGCAGCAGGAGCAGGGTGACTAGAGTATAAGCCGAGGGGGGCTTTTTCAGCATTAAAAAATGTGCTGAAAAACTTGGCTTATACGGTTATCTATTTCAACACTAGGAAATTGCCCGTCAAAAATTTAAATTAAAGTGTAAGCCTGGCAATGCTGTTTGCCACACAATGCGAGGCTACGGGCCCTCTGAGTGCCTTTGGCGCTCAGCACCAGCCCCGCGCTGATCTTTTTTGGCGCTCAGCACATGGCTTGCAATGACTGCCGCAACTTTCCTGCTTTGCAATGATCACTTTCGGCGCAAGCCTCTCACCCTGTGTGTCGCGCTTAAGTGTTACTATGTTGGGTTGCGTTATTGCCTTGGATTAAGTGTTACTGGCTTGCGTTAAGTGTTACTGCTTAGGGCTCGTTTTTATGTCCTAGGAGCTAGTTTTACATCCTTTGGTCACGTTTGCATCGTATTGCGTTTTTTTGGCAGCCATTTTTTTTCTCGCTTAGGCGATTTTCGATCGTGAAAAAATGGCAAATATGGTTCAAATTAACTTGCAACCTCACTCACAGGCTCCCTGACCCTTCTCCTGCGCTGTGTGTGAGTTTGTAAAGTTTAATTTGAGGCATATTTGTGTTATTTTTTTTTGTACAGTTCATCGATTCGACTGTTAGTCGTAATTTTGCGAGTCCCACAGTCCATATACGTGCCTCTGGTCCTGAATCCTACAGGGCCGCAATTTTGTGTCATCGGCTAAGTCCCGCGGCCCTTGCGATGATCGGTTTTGGCACTCATTGCAGGCTAAGTCCCGCGTGTTTCAACTGCTTCCCTTCGCTTAGTGAGGCTCGCAGTTGCTGGCCTCGCAATGAGCGCCTGTGGCGCTCATTGCAGCCTAAGTCACGCATGTTTCAACTGCTCGCCTCGCTTTGCAAGGCTTGCAGTCGCGTGTGGCCATCAACAGCTCGCAATTGCGTGACAAAGCTGCTAAAGTAACCAACGTTCTTGGTCCACAACTATATATGTGATGCTGGATAACATACAGTAGTTTTGTTTATATAAGCCATTTATAACTTGTGTAAATGGTCTCATTTTTCATACTGGAGCTATCACTTGTTCATGTCGATTTGCAAAACACTTTACTTTAACCCAAGTTTATCGCCCTGTTCGCTGTAGTGGATCCGATAGGATGTTTATAAATAAATAAATACGACTTTACCCTATACATCTTCTTGCTTGCACTGTTTTTCTTTACATTTCTCTTTTCCCTCCCACTACCCACCATCCTTATTTCCCCTATACTCCATTGTCATACCATTACTTTACACCACCCTCCGTCATCCCCACTGAAAAAAAACAGGCATCATAAATGTATAACTTTTGTCATTGCATTTACCAACAGATTTTGCTAATTCAAAGGTTGAAAAATACTCCTTTTAAATGTGTATGTACATGTACTTATGTATCAATATGCTCGGTCTCAATACAAATTAAGATTTAAAAAAAAAAAAATATATATATATATATATATATATATATATATATATATAAGTTTTATCTATCATATTGAAAAGCCTAGTGTCCTATTTATGCTTAGGAATAATTATTTAATTTTGTGTAATTCCCCGCTTCTCTCCTGTAAGGGATTTCCATGTTGGCTTCTTTCTTTCCTCCGCTTACCATGCTTCGAAGTTAGGTATACATTTGTCCACCCGTTTAATCTCATATTATACTGTGTGCTCACCGTCAAGGAAACCACATTAAATAAAACACATCTTCCAGCCATCTTACATACTTTTTTACTATTTTAGTTTCTTAAACATGGAAAACAATTCTTTACATCCTTTTACACTTGCATTACATTAAATGTTCCCACATATCTCACAGCAGAAATGATAAATATTTCACTTGACAAAGATAGAAAACAATATTGTGTTTTATTTGTTTGATTAGTATACCAAAGTGAGCCTTAGCTAAGCAATAAGTAAGCGGCAGCAACATTTTTATTTCAAAACAATATCATTTAGAACAGACCAGCTATTCTATTTAAATCACATTTTAACAGTCCTGCTGCAAAATTCACGGCATTTGTAATTTGTATTAAAGCTAGAATTTTACATTAGAAATTACTAAACATTAAGATGGTCAGTGGTATAAAACTGTACTATCATGCTCTAGTTTTTTGTTTTAAATTGAAGAGCTTGAAATACATATACGGTTTGTAATGGCAATAAGTTTGTTTTTAACTGGATCAGAAAAACAGAAATTCTGATCAGTAAAGATTAATATGGTGATATATTTTTTTTAATAATTTGAAGTTTATAATACTCATTCCTAATAATACGTCATTTAAATTGCCTGTTCAGTTACAGCAAATCATAATGTGCTGTATTTAAATTATGTTTGTATTTGTTGTATTATACTAGGCAAGATGTTATTCTCTTTTGTTATGACTAAAAAAAACATTCTTAATAAGCATGGTAAATGGAAGTAAACTTCTAGCTTTGTACAAATACTGAAATGAATAATGAGAATGGCAGAATTAAACAATTACAGATGGCAGAAAAAAGCAAACCCCAAACTAGGCAATTACAGCAACATTTGAATGAAAATGCTAAAGGTTATATCTAAAAGCCTTAGATTTCTTTCTTAAGATATAAAGAGCTCCTTCAGGGCAGTATAGGTTTGTACAGACTTTGAAAGAACTTCAAAAATAGAACTTTCACTCTCACAGTGTCGAAAAGGGATTTTATTGTGGTATGTTCTCTGGTCTTTACCTATAAGAGTGACATTTAGGCCATCAAATGAGTAAAAGCAAGTTTAAACTCTAATCTTTACAGACATATGCAATCCATCTTGTGACACAAAAGAAATAGCTTTTTTTATTTTCTAATGTTCCGGTTGTATCTCTGCTTAGAGTGTCGAGTAAAAGCTGACGCAGAAATCTAGGAGCAGCTAGGTTTCTGCATCAGACTATAATGAATTTTCTATGAAAAAGATCTAAATTGTATAAATTACTTGATTTGTACCTTATCTGCTTTCACAGACATATTTGAAATGTATTTCTTAGAAAGCAGATTTAATTATTTATTTTAATTATTATAATGATTTAATTTGTAATTATTTTCTATATTACCTTGTGTATTAATATGTTTGTATTTGCTTCTACCCTTATCAAAGAATCCTATGTCTATCCTCTGATGTTACATTATTACAAGACATATATATATTTTTTTTTTTCAGTTTAACATCAGTAGAATAGCAGAACCCTGTGATAACTTGTGTTTTCCTACTTAAGATAGTGATACAGTTAATACAATTCCAAAGTCTGTTTTTTTACCTCGCTGCCTTCATTAGAACATTTTATACAAAACATGAAGTTTTATGTTTGTTTGTTTTTTTGTTTTTGTTTTTCTTGCATTGCTTTTAAAAATAATTATGTTATATATATATATATATTTTATTTTGCATAAGACAGCAAATGTTAATTTGAAGCATTTAATTTGATTGATCCTAATAATAAAAAGTCTCTAACAAATAGCATACAAATATAATTTATTGCCAAAACAACAGTTTTAGAAAATGTTAAAAGCCTATTGGGTGTGCGGTGGGTTCAGTATATGAGTTGATAATGTGTAAGATATAATATTATGTTTTTGTTTTGTTTTTTGCAAGTGTCTTCATGCGAATACCACACTCCTAGTTGCAAGTGAAACTTCACTTGTTTTATATTGATATAATCTCATGAGACATGGCACGCTGTTCTATATTAGGAAAGTTTGTAAAGCAAAATTACATATGTAAATAACTCATCCAAGTCAGATGTAGATGAACATTCACAGGTACACTTGTAATAAAAAGTACATACAACAGTAACTAAAAGTGCCTTTAATGCATGTGCAAGTTGGAAGAATTCTTGGTGCTCCTACATCATTTTGAAAGGTATTGCTCTTAGAAGACTTCTTGGCTGTGTAGTCTTATGCATTTTCCCACACATACTTTAAGGTGTACTTCTAGAATTAAAGGTTTGCCACCGATTTTCTGGCATTGGTTAAACTGGAACCTCTTTTAATCTGGCCAATGTTCTTGTAAAGTATGCAGATCATCAAGCTCCACTGCTAGTTTTCATTCAGTAAATACTTCTCCTTCTACGAACTTGTTGACAGGCACATTTTATGAACTATTACATCCCACTTCATCAGATGGGCTAGTCAACAACTTAGTAAAGAGAGAGTATTTACTGTATGAAAATGAGCACTGGAGCTTTAATGAATGCAAAGGAGCAGTGGAGCTTTCGCAACCTTCTCCGTTTTACTTTGATAGTTGCAGGTCTGCTCTCCCTAGAAACTAGATGACAAGGTGTCGCTGCTTTTGTGCGCTCGAGACCAGCTCACCGTCATCAGGGCGCTGATAACTGTGCTCTGATGACGCTGTGCGCTCCAGCCTGCATCCCATCATATTTACTAGTTGCTGGAGGCTGCCAT
Source organism: Discoglossus pictus (assembly GCA_027410445.1). NCBI lineage: Eukaryota > Metazoa > Chordata > Amphibia > Anura > Alytidae > Discoglossus > Discoglossus pictus. The sequence continues at coordinate 282,825,956 of CM050168.1, forward strand.
GGCTAAGGTAAGGGGCTATATATTTGTAGAGCACTGGGACTGGCATGTGCAAGACCCTTACCTTAGCCTTGGCAGCCTCCAGTAAATATGAGATGGGGGCCTCTGTAGTAGATGGGATGCAGGCTGGCATTCTATATATTCTACTTAGAAATGCAGGCTGGAGCGCAGAGCGTCATCAGGGCGCAGTTCTCGGCTCCCTGATGATGGGGCGCTGTTCTGCAGCGCGCGAAGGTCGACGTGCCAGATGACAAACCTGTGTTATCCAATGTCACATCCAGATTCATCACATGGGTTTCTCAACAAGCTGTCAGAGAGAGAAGTACTGACATTTATTTTACAGAGAGTAAACAAGCAGCTATCAGGGTAATACAGAGATGGTTAAAAGCTCCACTGCTTCTATTCAGTAAGTAAAGCTCCACTGGTCCTTTTCATTCAGTAAATGATCCACTCGTTCTTTTCATTCTCTAAAGCTACACTGACCTTTTTGAGTCAGTAAATTGGCTTCACTCAACATCTTGTGTACTTGGGCTCATTCATTATGAAGTATTTGTAGTAAAGTGTATAATTTTGCAGTATTATTGCTAAAAAAACGGGTTGCTGTTTTTTTTGGGAGAAACCCCCGATCAGATCTATGCAGCGGATTGTATTCGTTGTAATTGGAAGTAAAAAAAAACATGGCTAGTTATATTAAACAGACAATGACAGCTTTGCCATCATTCATTTCAAAGAGCAAGTTTTGAACCTCCATAAAAGTTTTATTTCATTGCATAGAAAGATGTTGCTGCAAGTGTCAATAAATGTATTTTTAGTCTCTGTACAAACTTTCTTTTCGGGACAGAGTAGACGAGACTTAAAATTGTGTTAGTTATAACAGGCACAGCCAGTAGAGGGAGCAATTCATTCTTTTTCACAGTTCAGTGGGTGCTGCTTCCTTACACAGCATAAACGTACAATGCTATTAGGACTTTCTTGCAAAAGCAATTTGTACTGGGTTCAAAGATAGATAATAAATACATTTTATAATGTTTAAAACTTGCTCTTCTAAGTGCACAGTAGTAAATTTGTAACTTCCATGTCCTTTGACTTTCTCCTCATGCATTTATTTTCTGTCAATTTAACAGAAGTAAACGACTGGACCAAATTGTAGCTCACTACACACAAAATAAAGGTGGACACTCTGAGCAGGACCTTTGAACTTTCCTTCTAAGCTTATTAGCCTTTTAATGGCTTATGAAGATCTGTAATATGATCTGGTTAACCTTATTGTAATTTATCACATTGCAACACGGCATTGAGGCAGTTTTTTTGTAAAGGTAATAGTATTGGGATGGCATATTTAAAGGGACTTGGAATAGAAAACAAATTTTCTGCAACCTTCTTTAAAAAAGAAAATGCAGGGAACTATTTCAAATATCGTGTTTCAGAAGGAAGAGAGAGTGTGGTTTACATTTTTTATTTTTTAGCCATCTTAAAAAACTAACAAATACTGTATGTGGTCTACAGTATATATATGCAGACCTGGATGATACTATATGTACTTTAAATCATTTTAATTTAGTTTCTTAATTAAAATATTTGTAAATCTTGATTATACAAACCAACAGAAGGCAGATGCAAATTATATTTTTCAACAATTTTGCTGTTCTTATGACCAAAATGCTTGATTCTTAAAGGACCATTGTAATATTTCAGCTGCCATTGCCTTTGAGTAGTAAAAATCATGGTAAATGTTCAAATTTTTTTTTTTTTTTTTTTTATAAAGTTGATCTTTTGTAAGAAAACATACTGATTATAGTTGATTTTTCCATTTTCACCATCTTTGCCAGCCTAAAAATCAGGGGTAAAACAGCAGTTTTCAACATAACTTTTTCGAACAAAAAAAAGAGTAGCATTTTTATGCTATCATTAAACCTGTTTATAATTATTTTTACTACTTAAAAGACCAGATCTGAAACTTCTTGGTCTTAAATTACCATAAGTATTTTTAAAATGTTATTTTAATGTTCAAATGTATATAAGCACTTTTTAAAAAAATATATTTTTAATGGAAATCTATTGTTTTTTCGATTTAAGCTATGTTTTTACCATTTTGCCTATAAACCGCTAAAATATATTTGATATAATGTGATTGAAATGTAAAATTTGCATTCCTTCCATTAAAATATTTTGTTAGAATGCAACATTAACAAATATTTTCAACAATTTGCTTTATATCCTCAGTAAGGTCATAGGGGATGGAATGTGGCTTTACAAACCCAAGAATATTTAAAAAAAAAAATAACAGTCTAAGAAGTGCTTGAGTTTCCAGCGTATGGAACCATTTCACTCATTACAGCAGATATTAACGAACACAGATAAATAGTCCATAACATTTTGCATCAAACAAACAGTGGAAATCACTTTGGAAGAAGCTATTGTGTATTTAAAATGTACTAAAAACATTGCACATTCATTTTTTTAAATTCCAAAATATATTTCCATGGAGAAAAAAAATCATAGTTTGGACGATGAATAACTTATCCAGTGACTAAACCACTGTGCTTTCCGGTTGCTGTTCACGATGGCTCTTTCTTCACGCAACTTTTACCTACAAGCAAAAAAATATTAAAACATAAAATTATTCTCTCAGAATACAAATACACTAAATATCTGACAACATAAAATTGCTTTTAAGTGTTCAAAATTCCCTCTAGGGAAATTAAACTTTAGATGACAAATAGGAATAGTATAATGTCATCAGCTTTGGGGTTTTTATGAATACACAGTTTTCTTGAGACTATAATGTTTTTGGACAACATCTAATTATATTTTTATATAGAATTTTATGTTTTTATATGCCAAAAAACATGAAAATCTTGCTATTGAATACTTTATACTATGTATTTAGTCACTTACAGCCAAAAAAAGCTACAAAACTCGGGAGCTGTTCCATTGTCTGTCACGTCCACATTTAGACCTCATCTGCTCTTGAACAGCACCAGCCTACAAACAGAACACGAAAATGTTCATTTGATGGCTCCATGTTTAATGGGACATAGGGATGGTTTCATGTTTATATAAGCAATTTGCTATCGGCAAAAAGTATATTCAGTGCCAGAAATGTTACCATAAAACTTGCGTTGCTTTGCTGTAATCAGACCTAGTATTCCCAAGTATAGCAATTGTTTCTTATTGTCTCTCCTGATTTGTCCGTATAATCATTATAAGAACAATTCACATAATGTACCACTGTGCGTTTTCTTTAATGATAATAATAATGTTCTGAAAGCAGAAAAAAAGGATTCCAATGATTAGCTGATATGGGGGCTTGTTAGCCAATTAGCAGTAATATATACGTGTAGCCTTAGGGAGATCAGCTAGGCCTCACTGACGAGGCCCAACTAAGGTCAAAACGTATGTCTGGGGTTTGCTGTTTCCCCTGTTCAGGGTTGAATTGCCTGGTATTTCGGGGCTGGGTCACGCTAGTGCGTGGGACCAGACTGATACTACAGGGTATTTCTCGCTGTGAAGGGCACAAGTGGCTAAAAGAGGCCGCTCTGAGAGTGGGTTATCATGTCCACAGAACTAAGGTTAGTTCATTCTCGGATTAGGTTTGTTTTTGTTTTTTTGTCTGTGCACTTCCTGTTCGTTTCAATGAAACAGAACAAAACTTTGTTAATGTATAAAATGTAATTTTATTAAATGAATGAAAAATAACAAAAAATTAAGAATTGTGTTCCATGTCCCTTTAGGTGATTCATAACAGACTAAGCAGATACAATTTTCAAAGTAAAATGTCTGGCATTAGATTCTAAACTTGCTCATTTAGAAGTACTTGAGAAACTGGAACCTTTTTGTTCTTACATGCAGTATACAGTCAGTAATTGCTCATGTAGATACTTAGACAACACACAGATTATTGGCAAATATGTATGAAACTTAGGAGCCAGCTAGGGTTTTAAACCATCTGTAAAAATTTATGAGCGGTGGAAACTTCTTGGGAGTCTGGGCTCCTAAAATTTGTACTTCTGGCTCCTAAATATTTTTCCAAAGAATAATGCATCTCTCTGAAGGATTTTCTTCCAGATACCTAATTTTTGCGGTTTTGTATTTTATAAAGTAAGTTTTTACTATAATAGCTTTAATATATATAAATATATATACACACACTTCAAAATGTGAATATAAATGTACTATTTATATACTATAAATATATATATATATATAGGTACTTTTGCCTATAAATACCATTACCTTAGATGGTCCTGGTTTCACAACTTACAAGCAGTAAAGGTTAGTGTCATAGCTTATCTATTTATTGTGATAAAAAGTAGTTTTGCTTTGTGAAATCAGAAAATCATTAGATATTTTCCCAACCATCTTTAGACTGGAGTTCTACTGATCTGTTCAGACTGGTCACAGCCTGGCGTGCAACCCCCTATATATTCCACAGCTTTACAGACACAACTCTGGTAAAGAGAATTTAAAATTAAACATTTTATCACAATAAATTGAAAGTTTTTTTTATACTGATCTTTACAGAAGCATTATATATTATTATTTATATTGTTTTGGAGTAATTAGAGATTTATTACTGATAGCTTATATTTGAAGTCTATAAAACATATTGGTATATATAATGAATCCTGGTTTACAAATGTGTTTAAACTTCTTATTTATAAGACTTTATTACAGTAATCGTTAGAAATTAAAACATTTACAAAATTTACCATTGGAAGACCATCATTAGCACCCATGTCTCCAGACCCAATGTGCGTCAGGTGTACAAAATTCATTGGCTCTCCTATCATTGTACGATCGATTCTCCTCCTCTTTTTCTTCTGCATTAAAAAAACAAAACACAAAACTTACACACGTGATCTCTGTAAATTGGTAATCTGTATTCAAATGGATACCTATTAGTCTATATAAAGCAAAGTGTATTTAATGGTTCATAGGAAGAAGATTTTTTTGTTTGCAAAATATTTTAATGCTGGCAATAATATACTTTCTTGATTGTTGACAAGGCAGGTTTAGTTTTGTAAAAAAAATTTTTATGTGAAAACCACAAGAAAAAAAAAATCTTAGAAGATCCACTTAAGTCATTAAAATCTCGAAGGGACAATGATTTTTTAAATGCTTATAAACCGTATTTAAAAGTAAAATTTCTATTCTAATAATAGCACAACTTTAAATCAATGTGATTTTCTAACAGAAAATATAAAAAAAGGGCCTAAGTAGTGAAAGCTTATACTGTTCAAACAGAGGTATAGATACCTTTGACTGGCATTACACTATATACTAGCAATACAGAAATAAATCGCTTAATCACCATGAGACTTTGTTATCTCTGCAAATTGCAGAGTGAATAAATTGCATAATAAATTAGGAATATCTGCTAAGTGCAAACCACAAGCACTAAATTATATAACATTGGGCTGTCAAAAAAAGGTATGCATTCATAGTATAAATAATAAAAAGTCCTAAAAATAATAATAATGAAAAACGTAAAACTAGAGTGGGAAAAAAAATGTGCTGAAAAGAGATTTTAGCCTCTGCTTCTACTGCTTTACCTTTGGCAGAGTTTATGTAGAACTCCAGAGAATACCAAACAATGACTGTGTTACGGTGTGGCAGTGTGGCTGCATTACGGTGTGGCAGTGTGGCTGCGTTACGGTATGACTATTACGGTGTGGCTGCGTTACGGTGTGGCAGTGTGGCTGCGTTACGGTGTGGCAGTGTGGCTGCGTTACGGTGTGGCGGTGTGGCTGCGTTACGGTGTGGCGGTGTGGCTGCGTTACGGTGTGGCGGTGTGGCTGCGTTACGGTGTGGCTGCGTTACGGTGTGGCTGCGTTACGGTGTGGCTGCGTTACGGTGTGGCTGCGTTACGGTGTGGCTGCGTTACGGTGTGGCTGCGTTACGGTGTGGCTGCGTTCCCAACAACAAAAATAAAAGCAAGAGCTCAATTGAAACATTGTTTGTCAGATAAAAAAACTATACATTTTAAATTAATATTTATTGCAAACAAATACATTAAAAAAGGCTTTGAAAGTACTTGTTACTACTTTTAGTTTTAAAGTAGTCAATATTTTGAACCTATGCTATGTCCCTTTAAGTCAAACAAATATAAAATATTACATTTTTAGTAATAAATATTATAAATACATTGAATGTTGCTTTACTATTGTTTACCAAGAGAGCTGAAAAGGTAATTATTGAAGGCTCCACTACTATTGCTTTTGTGCTCTCTTGTTATCTGTTATGGTTCTGGCCTAATTGTTATTTATTTGCCAACTGTCAGGTTTTAAAAGGCACATTAGGGTTGGGTCTTCCTGTGCTCACCACATGTTCCCCTCTTCCTGTTGCATTAAACAGATTCACATAATCTTAACAGCCATAGTACATAAGAACTTGCTATACTTGGGGATTAATTCAGTGGAGCAGGTCAGTTCTTCTACAGGAACACAGCAACCATTTTATATAAATATTTTGTATTATAAATACATACGTAGAAGACCTAAAAATAGTGCTATGCAGACAGGTATCCCGCTTATTAAATACAAATGATAGTGTTCAGCAGGTATATGATTAAAGGATCATAAAATGTTTTAAGACAGTGCAGCAGATCTTCTAAGTGTCAATAGGGCTGAATTACTGGAAAAGTCTGAACTTGGTAAACCTGCTCCATATAATAACCTGTAAGTAGAAAGGTTCTCTGGAGCTCACTAAGCATTACACCTGAGTATATAATGTCTAGACACAAGCTCATTTATATATAAATAATGGTATCATATTATCTTCAACTGTCTGTGCTCTCTCTCTCTCTGTGCGCACACTCCCAATGTATTGTCCTAGCCTATCAGGGACCACGTCCCAGAAGCATGTTGCTGAGAGATGGTTACGGATAGGTTTTTAGGAGACACTGTACAGTCATTACTAGAGAGTCTGCGTCTTCATGAGCTGCAGAGGGCAGACCCAAGCAGGTACGATTTGTGTGATTTAAGGCAGTAAAACAGAGCTTATAAGCACTTCTTAATAAAATAAAGTACATAAAAGTGAATACATACACAAGCATATCATATACCTAAGTAATATCCAGAAAACTCCCATATCCCTTTAATCAGATACGGCTATCAGACTTTGGTCACGCTTAGTAAGTATAATTGTTAAGTTGTTTTCCTTATTTTTGCACCACATTCAAAACTACACTTTCTCTATTTCATAATTGCTCTGAAAGCTGCCTTGCCCTTTTTTCTTATCAAAGCTACAGCGATAACAGACTGTTCCTGCTGGGAAAGGGGGCGAGGGCTGCCCTAGAGGGTGAGGGGAGTTTTCTGTGCGCAGCATTATTTCTTTGACCAGTCTACTTCTTTTCAGCCAAGTCACAGCCCACAGAACATACTGGAAGCAAAGATAAACTTGGACTTATCAGAGACCAGCAAGAAAATTTAATTTTCATCAATCCAAGTTTTAATTTTTCTTGTGAAACCTGATTTTTAAATTGTATAAAAAGAAAGAAATAGCAAACAAGATGGTACCACTGTTCAAACTAGTGCAAGTAATGTAACCCCTTGGTAGACTAAATGTTCGGACACAGGACTGGAAAACCTACTCTAACAAGTTGCCTAGGAAGGTATTCAAAATTGTTGCCAATGGGAGTGTTTTAAATACTTTTTTGACCAGTCATCTATACACAGATCCATCTTACCTTTTGAGCAAGGATAGGGTGATAAGCTCATTTTATTGTCCTGGCTACAAATTTTACATTTTTCATTTAAAAAAAAATTCTGTTAAAATAAAATCCCTACTTTCATGTGCCCTTTAAATAAAAGTGTCTGATTAGAACCATTTTTAAATGGATACATCCTGTTTACACTATACTATATCATACATATCCAATGTTGCTGTTTTTAGGTGTTGAGCACCTTCTAGTCACCAGATAGATATGCAACCCCCAAACACATTTTAGTTATCTTCATATATTTACTATATGGCTTTTATTTAGTGAAGACAAAGCCACCTATATAGAGTGTATAAACAAAAGTATGCAGTATGTGATATTATCGCTTTACTATAAGTAATTAAAAAAAAATAACAACTCTAAAGTATCATGTTTACAGTGCTTCGCATACTAGCATCTACAGATACTATAAAAAATGTTTATTACCACAAAACTGTACACAGGAATACAAACTGGAAAAAAAATAACACATGCAAACAGAGTGACAATTTAAAAGTTGTTAAAGCCCCAAATCTAGATATAATCCTTATAATATGTGTGGGGTGCATATTGCAGCATTTAAATAAATAAATAAATACAAAACCATTTAAAAACAACATCTTGAGTATCCACATATAAGAGGAAACCAATAATTTGTTTACTTCTAGATGTCCTAATTATGTGTTATGTCGATCACTGTGCACCTCACTGAAGAGGTCCACAGAGGCCGAAACGTACTTCTGGGTTTTACCGTTTCTCTTGTTCAGGATGGAAGTGCCTGGTACTTTGGGGCTGGATCATTCTTGAGTAAAACCAGACTGATACACTACAGGATATGTCTCTGTGAAGGGCACAAGTGATCCAAAAGAGGCTGCTCTCAGAGTGGGTAACCAGACATATAGAACAAACCTACTTAGGCTTTCGTTCTCAGGTGAGTGCCTCTACTCTTTTTGTTCACTGCCACATTATGTCAGTTTTTTCTGACTTTTTTCATAGATACATACAAACAAAAAAGTTTAGTCCATCAAGTTCAGCCATTTTAGATCTCCTCTAATCTATTTTTAATTGATCCAGAAAAAGGCAAACAGGAAAAAAAAAAAAAAAACATTGTCAATAGTCTCAAAGAGGAAAATAAATAATATTCCTTCCTGACTCCAGATACTGGTAATTGGATTCCTCCCTGGATCAATACTCCATCTCTAATTATCCAGGATAACCCTGAATGCTCATTTTATTCAGAAATATATACAATCCCGTATTTAATTTGCTGTCATCACCTCCTTTGGTAGAGAAGTCCAGAGAATAAACACCCTTACTGTGGAGAACTCTTATTTCTATAAAATGTAATCTTTTTCCTTCTAAACTCCAGAGATGTTCTCTTGTCAGTTGAAAACCTCTTGGCACAAAATGTTCACCTGACCCTGGATGTATTTATATAAGGTGATCTTATTTTTAGCCATTCTCTGTACTTTTTCCAGCTCTAAAAATGTCCTTTTTATGAAGTGGTGCCCAAAATTGTACCCCATATTCCAAATGGGGTGTACTCGGGATTTGTATAGTGGCAGAATTATAGTTGCTTCCTTTTTTTCTATACCCCTCTTAATACATGATAATATTTTATTTGCCTTTGCAGCTGCTGCTTGGCTTTGAGCACTGTGACCTAGGTGATTGACACAAGTACTCCCAAATCCCTTACAATATCTAATACCCCTACATTTGCTCTATTAAAATTATAAATTGCATGGTGATGTTTCCCTCCCAAATGCATAACTTTATATTTACTTGTATATAATCTTATCTGACATTTAGTCGCCCATTTCTCTAATTGATGTAAATCCCGTTGGAGGAAAATACATAATTTTCTGATTCAATTGCCTTGCATCACTTCATGTCATCAGCAAAAATGAGACAATACTTTCCAGTCCTACTTCTAAGTCGTTAATTAATATGTTAAAAAGGAGAGGACCTAATACTGATCCCTGAGGAACCCCACATACCACATTAGGCCAATCAGAGTATGTTCGAATTACCACAACCCTTTGCTTCCTGTCTTTTAGCCAGCTCTCAATCCATGAGCAGATTTTTACTGCAATTTCTGTATTCCTTAATTTGCTCAATAGTCTCCCATGTGTCACTGTATCAAAATCCTTTGCAAAAGCCCCCCCCCCCCAAAAAAAACTACATCCACTGAGCTGCCTTGATGCATGTTCCTACTAACCTCATAGAAACTAATTAGATTTGTTTGACATTACCTATCCCTCATAAATCCATGTTGACTCTTACTTATAATCCCAGAGATATTCTTGTGTATTATCTAGTATTAACCCTTCTTAAAGCTTTCCCACTACAGAAGTGAGGCTCACAAGTATAAAATTCAATACATTGTGTCATTATTTTCTGACTTTTTTCATAAGTATTATAAATTATGTGCAAGTTAATTTTATACACACAAAAAATAAAATACTAATATTGCCATGTAATCTTTGCATTGTGTGTTTGCCCTGCATAATCTTTCTCCAAAATGTGTATAATGGTTTGGTAACAGTATAATATATTACAATTTAATACTATGGTTTAGTACTCCAACTATAGTATGGTGAAGGCTCTTCTCATTCACAGATCATAGACTTATTTTTCCCGGCAAATAGATGGGGTAGAAGTGGAGGCAGAGACATATTTTATTTTCCTAGGCTGCAAGTTCTTTGCAGATGGTAACTGCAGCCATGAAATTAAAAGACATTTGCTTCTGGGGAGAAAAGCTATGGCAAGTCTGGATAAGCTATTAGAAAGTCAAGATATATCACTATCAACAAAGGTCTGCATTTTTAGAACTATGCTATACCTAGTAGTAACATACGCATGTGAGAACTGGACCATAAAGAAGGCTTAGCGCTGTATAATTGATGCCTTTGAAAAGTTGTGTTGGAGAAAACTGGTTAAAGTCAATTGGACTGCAAGAAGGTACAAAACAATCAATACTACAGGAAATGAAGCCAAACTGTTCATTAGAAGGTTTGATCATTCGGCTAAAGCTCAAATATTTTGACCATATTAGGAGACAAGATTCCCTAGAGAAGACTCTAATGCCAAGATTGAAGGCACACAAAGAAGGGGACGACAGAGGCGGAGATGGATAGATGAGATAATTTAAACTATGAATATGCGTTTGATGGATTTCAGAGGAGCAGTTGTTGATAGATGTGCCTGGCGTGCTGCGGTCCATGGAGTCCCAAAGAATCAGACACAACTTAACAACAACATGGACTTATTTATGGGCCTCGTGTGTTTAGATACATGGAACCATCATCCACTGACATTACAAAAGTACTGTATCCCTCTTGCAGAACCGTCTGGATACCTCACTCACCTTTACCTTGTTCGTCCTAGCTAACCTTACATCAAGACAGCCACTATCACCTCAATGCTAAAACTGAGGCTTCCCTTTCTTGTGAATCAAAATCTTATTTTAAAATTAGTAAAAATGACTATATTATCCTCTCTGCAGTCAATTAATTATTTTCAAGGTTTTTTAGAGTTAGTGACTTCACTGCGAAACAGTGAAAGGAATTCAAAGGATTTAAGACATTCTTTGAAAATGAACTCTGACAAGTGGAAGGGAGATAAAAGATGTCAATTATTAAACCCTTTTCCACCAGACAGTTCATAGTAGAGCAGGAAAAATTAAAGAGACTGAGAAAAAGCTACTAAAAGAGCTGGGCATCATTCTTCCACAACTCTCACCGTCTTTCTGCTCCCCACACGACCAATAAATCGAATTATCCTGCCCCATGAGACATGCAGTATGTTAATCCTATTTAAATGTACATTTTATATGCTGAATGTAAAGCCTTATTCCTTTCTCTTGTCTACTATCAGAATAATGTTATAATAGAATAATAAGATATTGTGTGGCTGATAACTGGTAATGTCAGTAATTTAATCTATGCAAAAAAGTACATTACTGTGGATATCATAAATTATCACTATACACAGTCAGCAACGCAAAATCCACAGATACTAAAATGAGAATATTTGTGTGTGTGTATCACATATATAGTTGTGAGCATGCGAGCCGTTTCGAACGCTTGCGAGCCCTCGTTAAGACCAATTACGACCTCGCAGAAAATCGCCCGCAACCCGCGAACATGAAAAAAGGAAAAACACAATAAATACACACAACACATACATAAAAAGCTTACCCACAGCTCGGTGGTGCACCCAGGACTCTGCAAGTAAAGTTACAACTCGATTTAAGCCGAAAATCACCTAAACGAGAGAAAAAATGGCCACCGAACAAAACGAAAACGAGGCTACAGGACTCTAAACACGGCAAACACCACCATAAACACGCAAAACACCACAAAACAGCTACGGATATTCCGCCACAGCTGCATACCACACATTAGCCGCCAGTTTAGACAATAACTTATACAATGCGGAAGTACACAGCTACGCTAACGGATTGGTCTCGCGCACGCACAGTGTTACACTGCACACATTCATCACGCTTACACAGCAGCTCCACAGCAATAATGCTGCAGCAACATCAAAACAGATTGACTGCTCTTCAACAGAATGCTTCCTGCATATATTACTTCAAAATAGGTAAAGTATATTACTTTATTGATATATTATTTATTTTATTATTATATACCAAACAGCATTAGCTCATTTACAATTTCATTGCCGTAATTTTTTGACGGGCAATTCGCTAGTATATATATATATATATATATATATATATATATAATCACATATAATAGTTGTCAAACTACGAATTGTTGTCACGCTTTGCGAGCTCGCAAAGAGAGCTTTCGCGAGGGGCCGCATTTGCGGAGGTGGCGCCTCACAAGCGGTTACAAACACACAAACAAGCGGCACTTTTACAAAATAGATCTAACACGCAAATACTAAATACGTACTTACACAAAAAAATATGAACCGCGGGTCTTAGAACGCAAAATTTACGGACTTGGCCAAAAAAAATACGAGAATCGGGATTAGAAAGAGAAAAAAACATTACGAACTTGCAAAATTACGACTTTAACGGAAAACACAATTAATACACACAACAATTACATAAAAAGCTTAACCACAGCAAGGGGGGGGGGGGGGGGGGGGGGGCGGGCACCCAGGATATCTGCAAGTGAAGTTACACCTCAATTTAAGTCCAAATTACCGAGTTTCAACACACGAAAATCCCCCAAGCGAGAGAAAAAATGGGCACCAAAAAAACGAAAGCGAGGCTACACGACCCTAAAGCCGCAAAAAAACAGCAACCACAGACAGATTTTCAAAAAAGCCGTACGAGGTAAGATACACTTTTAGCAAAGATGCTAAATCATCCACACACGCGTACCACATACACATTCACTGCCATTTTACAACACTAACTTACACAATGTGGAAGTACCCAGCTACACTAAGGGTTTCCCCTCGCGCACGCAGCCTATTTACACTACACACATTGCTGACACATACACCTCAGCTCCACAACACTGCAAACCTACATTGTATGCTGCAGGATCATCGAAACAGACTTGTCAGCTCTTCAGCACAATGCTTCCTGCATGTATTACTTCAAAATAGGTAAAGTATATTAATTTATTAACGTTTTATTGATTTAATTAGCATACTAAAACACATACACAAAATACACTATCGCAATAAACACAAAAGCCATTCACTGCGCACCTCAGAACGAGCGCCAAGGCTGCTCATAGCACACAAAAGCTTGCAATAAGCGCAAAAAGCAGATTAGCGCCGACCAAACAATAACAGCAAAAGCGCCTCATAAAAAAAAATCCCCCCAAAAAAAAAACAGCCTCGCAATGAGCGCAGAAGGATCTCGCACCACCAAAAAAATTAATGACTGTGGCAAACAGAATTACTTGCCTTACAATTTAATTGCCCCGTCATTTTTGACGGGCACGTCGCTAGTATTTTTATATATATATATATATATACACATACATATATACACACACACATACATACATGTGGCTGCACATACTCTATTCTATCAAGAAATTAAAATGATCATTGAAATAAAATATTTTAAGGACCTCTGTGGTCATAGTTCTAACATTTACTACAAAATTATACTTTTATATGTGCAAATGTTTTTAGAATGGAAAAAAGATCATTTATTACTTTTTATATGCATTTATCTGATGTGGGATCTGCCATATTGCTTTTAGGAGGAGATCACTTCCCGAAGTGGGAGGAGACTTTGAACATACATAAAGTTGGGAAAACGGGAATATGGCAGTAAAGATTGCCATCTCAGCAGGACTAAGGAAACTCACTAGTTTATTTGCGCACTTCAGGCAGCAGCAGGCAAGGACACAATATGCAGCAATTAAATAATGCCTAAAAAAATGCAAAATGTAATGCTTTCTTAGTTTTTTTTAGGTCTAGTACTCTGCCTATTATTAGTTTTTAAACAACTTATAGAAAAAAAACATCAGTGGCCCTTTAATTAAAATATTGAAACAACAAGGAACAGCTAGGGCTCTGATTTGTAACCTGCTATAGTTTATAGCCCACACATTCTCAGAGTGGAAACATTATACTAAAGGACTTCTGTAGTTTGGTAAACATGTTTGTAATGTATGTAATAAAATAGCATCAGCAGGGAAGCAAGACAGGAACACAAAAGCATTTCAGACAAAATCTTATATTTAGATGACTCTTGATTGTGTCATGGGGAGGGCCATCTTAGACTGTTAAGTCTGTTTGTAACTTGAGGGGTGGGTTATATAAAAAACTGAGACTTATTCTGGCATTGATTACAATTGTCAAGGGGCTAACTGAAGAAGACCTTTTATAACAGAAGTGAGTACAGAATTTTATTTGTGTCCATTATTCCTCCCACACCTAGGTTTCTAATGTCTATCAAAACTGAATACTCATGAACCGGCGGTCTTGGTATATATTGGTACCAATGACAAAGTTAGTGGAAGATGGAGTGTGCTAAAGAATGATTTTATAGAACTAGGTAATAAGCTGAAGGCAAGGGCCTACAAGGTAGTATTTTCTGAGATACTACCAGTGCCATGTGCTAGCCCAGGGAGTCAGAAGGAGCTTAGGGAGGTTAATGCGTGCCTAAAGATGTGGTGCACAAAGTAGGGGTTTGGGTTTTTAGAGCAATGGGCTTCTCACTTCAGTACAATCTCTACAGCAGGGATGGATGGCACCTTAATGATGAGGGAGCATTTGTGCTAGGGAATTGGATGGTTTTTGAATTAGTTTTTAAACTAGTAGGTGGGGGGGGGGACTAGATATAAGTAATAGGGTAGAAAGTGTAGAAGGTATAAGGGATGAATTAACTACTCACAGGGAGGGGTAGTATAGTCAATAGGGAGGTAGTACTAATTAACTCAAGTACAGTGGCAGGCACTTCAGAACTACAGACTCATAACATATGGTGTATCCTTGCTAATGCAAGAAGCTTGCCAGGAAAAATGGAGAGTTAGAATTATTAGCAGTTAATGAGAAATGGGATTTAATAGGCATTACTGAAACGTGGTGGGATGATTCTCATGAGTGGTCTGTTAATCTGGATGGTTATAACCTATTTAGGAAAGATTGGGGCAATGGTAAAAGAGGAGGGATTTGTCTGTATGCTAAGCCTGAAATTAAGCCTATAGTCAGAGAAGATATTTATGGTGGAACTAGCGGTAATGTTCAATGTTTGTGGGTAGTGGAGGAGCAAATACCAAAAGAATATTAGTAGGAGTATGCTATAAACCCCCAAATATAATTGAATGTGAGGAATTATTATTACAGATTGGAAATGCAGCTAAGCATGGGCAAGTTGTAATAATGGGAGATTTTAACTACCCTGAAATAAAACGGGATGAGTGAAACCAGCAGTTCAACTAAGGGGAGCAGTTTCTTGAGTACACTCAAGGATCATTATCTGGCCCAGGTTATACAACAACTCACTAGAAATGAACAATATCTTGGATTTAATCATCACAAATAATATTGATATAGTATCAAATGTTGGAATAGGGCAACCTTTGGGAAACCGTTAACACAGTCTCATTTGAGATTGAATAAAAAAAAACAAAAAACTGTAAGGGTCCACCAAAACTTTCAATTTTAAAAAGGGCAGATTATAACGGTCTAAGGTCATCGATACAACGTATAGACTGAGATAAAGAACTGACGGGTTAATATACTGAACATAAACGGACAATGTTTACTAAATATACATACTTATCACCATATACCATGTGGAAATAAAAGTAAAAAAATTGTAAATCACATCCATTGTGGCTTAACAATGATTTAAAGATGAAGATACAGAGTAAAAACAAAAGGCATTTAAATTATACAAACAAGAGGGGACAGAGACTGCTTTACGCGAATACAAGGAAATCAACAAGGCTTGCAAAATGGCTATTAGACTGGCTAAAATAGAAAATGAAAAGTTAGTTGCAAAGGAGAGTAAGACTAACCCTAAATTATTTTGTTAATATATTAATGGGAAGAAGGCCAGGAAGGAAGCTATAGGAACATTACAATGTGACACAGGCCGTCTGATAATTAGTGACCAGGAAAAGGCAGATGAGCTAAATAGGTTATTTTCTTCGGTATACACAAGGGAGGTACCAGTGGTTGGGACACTGCAACATAATGGGGCTACACTACCATCACTAAATAATTGGTTAACGCAGGAAGAAATCCAAAAGAGGTTGGAAAAAATAAATGTTAATAAAGCCCCAGGTCCTGATGAAATACATCCAAGGGTACTGAGGGAGCTGGGTTCTGTAATAGCCAAACCATTATATCTAATCTATCAAGATTCACTCAAAACAGGGTCTCTACCAGATGACTGGAGAAAGGCAGGGGTGATACATATATTTAAGAAGGGAGCAAGACCAAATCCAGTTAATTATAGACCTGTGAGCCTCATTTCTGTAGTGGGGAAGCTTTTAGAAAGGTTAATAAGGGATAATATACAAGAATATGTCTTTTTGAACAGGATTATAAGTAGGAGTCAACATGGATTTATGAAGGATAGGTCGTGTCAAACAAATCTCAGTTTCAATGAGGAGGTTAGTAGGAACTTGGATCAAGGCAACTCCGTGGTTGTAGTCTTTTTGGATTTTGCAAAGGCTTGGGAGACTATTGAGCAAATTAAGGGATACAGAAATTGCAGTAAATATCTGCTCATGGATTGAGAGCTGGCAGGTGAGTTTTAATAAGAATAAATGTAAAGTTATGCATCTGGGAAGGAAAAATAGTCATGCAATTTATAATCTTAATGGAGCAAATACAGGGGTTTTAGATATTGAAAGGGATTTGGGAGTGCTTGTGGACAACCACCTAGGTAACAGTGCTCAATGCCAAGCAGCATCTGCAAAGGCAAGTAAAATATTAGCATGTACTAGGAAGGGTATAGAAGCAAGGGAAGCAAATATAATTCTGCCACTATACAAATCTCTAGTACACCCTCATTTGGAATATGGAGGACAAATTTGGGCACCACTACATAAAAAAGTAAAATTTAGAGCTTGGAAAATTACAGAGAAGGACAACAAAACTAAAAAGGAGAATGGAGGGTCTAGGTTATGAAGAAAGACTAACCAAATTAAACTTATTTTCTCTAGAAAAAATGCATCAATACAAGGCTTTGTCAAGTGAGCTCTTTGTGTCAAGAGGTTTTCAAAGGACATCCTTTGAGATTAGAAATACAAATATTTTACCTTAAAGAAAGAAAAGGATCCTTCACAGTAAGGGTGGTTAATCTGTGGAATTCTCTACCAAAGGAGGTGGTGACAGCGGATTCGATAGATAACTTTAAAAACGGGAATGGATTTATTTTTAAATAAAAAGGACATTCAGTGTTATCCTGGATAATTAGAGAGGGAGTATTGATCCAGGGAGGAGTCCGATCGGCCAGTATCTGGGGTCAGGAAGGAATTTTATATATATTTTTTTTATCTTGAGACGATTGGCAAAGTTTCAGTTGGATAATAGATCTTTTTATTATCTGTGTCCTTGAAGATGGGAACAGAGAGAAATAACAATAAAAGGGGGAACACTTTTATGTGGATAAATATGTTATGAATTGCCACATACTGGATTTAAAAAAAATCCTGATGCGCTGGGATCCACAGATCTCACAAAATGTAAGTCGGGTGTCAATGACGTCACTTTGGCGCCAAAAAAACGAATGAAGCAAAAGCTGATAATATGCTATAGCTTCTTAACAAAGAGCTTCTATACAAAGGTATATATTACTGTCCCATACAAGGTATATGTAGTGACCCAGGTATAGAGGGACCACAAGGTATACTATATCCAGTCCATATATATGTTCAATTGCATTTAGAACTTTAGGGTATAGTAGTGGTGTCTAAAAAAGAACCACGAGGTATAACCTACTCAGTCCTAATATGATACAGAAGGTGTAGTGATCTCTCAAAGTAGAACCAAGAGATATATTAACAGCTTGCCCTTAAGTTTGCAGAAAATATAGTTGGTATAGTAGTGGCATTTTATTGCCACAAGGTAATTATTGCTGAAGTCGTCGCTTGTGAAATGGCGTCTCATAGAGATTACACAGATTGTGAGAAACATAAATACAAAGTTTATTTCAGCAACATAAATATCTTTATAATGCAATTGTAGGATGTAGTAGTGACACGAGCCAAGAAGGTATTACAAGATAATCACAGTCAGACTGATAAGCAGTAAGACTTACTTGTGGAAATGTATGCCTGTAATCCAATATATATAACTGATTGAATTCTAAAACTTTATTGTTCACAATAGTATCGACAACATACTGACAGATACTCTTAACCTCAAGACATCTTGATAAGACCAACAGTATAAACAAAGAAACTATTCATAGAAGTTATATATTCAGCTAAGTGGATAAATTCCACCACCTTTGTATAGAATGTATAGCACTTTTTTCATTCTTTCACTATTTTAGTTTTTCATTTTAATTTTATCACATTTAATTAGTATATGTAAAAAAAAATATATATATATATGTCAATACACTTTGGGAATAGTAAATCATCACTTACACAGATATCAATGTTGCTATATTAAAAGCAACATTTAAAGTCTCACTAGTCACTTATTCTAATACAGTTAGTGTTGCAATTTATAGAGCAACTCTAACCAATATGTGTAAAACACTAATATCACCGGCTACATTCACTTAGCAGCTATAGAGAAATTGTATCAATTAAGGGACAAAAATATATTTGTTATAAGCCGTTTTTAAAAAATAAAAAAATTGTGTGCCATGGACCTGAGTGCAGAGGCGGGAAGCATACTTAGATCGTGGAGCAGGGTAGGCTGCAGAGAGGAGCCTGCTAGGGTTACTGTGCAGGGCCCTGCAATTCATCCTGTTAGCCCTCCCACGTCCTCCATCATCTTCACTCTGATCCAATCGGAACGCGCATTGTGCGGCGCATAAGGAGAGGGAAGAGACACAGAGGGGGGGGGGGGGGGGAGATACAGAGGGAGAGGGGTGGAAGAGGCACAGAGGAGAGGGGAGAGAGACACAGGGGAGGGAGTGGGGGGAAGAGACATGGGGGGGGAAGAGACAGGGGAGGTGGAAAGAGACACAGGAGGGAGAGGTGGGGAAGAGACGGGAGGGAGAGGAGGGGGAACAGACACAAGCAGGGGAGGGAGTGGGTGGAAAGAGACACAGGAGAGAGAGGGTAGTAAAAATACAGGGGGGGAAGGAGATACAAGGGAGGGAGAGGAGGGGGGAAGGAGATACAAGGGAGGGGGAAATGTGACACAAGGGAGGGAGAGGAGGGGGAAATGAGACACAAGGGAGGAAGTCTATAGAATGCACTTTTGGCAAATTAAAGGGCAGGTTCCAGGATTTTACTAGATATAGAATATCCTTGTAATTCTATTTACTTCTATGTACTTTATTTTATTAAGTATTGTTTATAAGCGTCTGTCTTTAATGCCTAAAATCAAACCAATAGTATCTGTATGAGTCACTGTGTATTATTATTATTACTAGGAACTTGCCTGTCAAAAATGACGGGATTAAAATTGTAAGGCTGGCAATGCTGTTTGCCACACAATGTGAGGCTTTTGGTCCTCTGAGCACCTTCGGCGCTCATTGCGAGGCTCTCCCCTGTGTACTTCAAGTTTCCTGCTTTGCACTGATCACCTTTGGCGCTCATTGCAAGCCTTTCCCGCTCAAGGTGCTCATCCTTTCCTCTCACCTACTGTACATGCTCATTGCAGGTATCTTCCAGCATCTCCCCCATGTCCCTTCCCTGTGTCTTTCTCCTCTGTGTGTCTGCTGAATGTTTGCATGGCGCGCGGTGACTGCCGTTGGTTTTATTACCGAAGTCCCGCGAGCCTGGCGTTGTCCGTGTAAGTGTTACGGTCTTAAGCGTTGTGTATTTTGTACGTTTTGCGAGCCTGGTGTTGCGGAGCCTCGTTTTCATGCAGTTTCTCCATTTCAATTTTTTCCCTTTTATTTCCTCACTTAGGCGGACAAAAAACACCAAATATTGGTGTAATTCGCTTGCAACCTCACTCCCAGGCTTCCTGTGTCTGCTCCTGTGTTGTGTGTGAGTTACGCGATTGAACAATGCCGCACCGCTGATGAGACTCCGCCGATGGCTGCAATGATGCATTATGCATTGGAGTGGAGAGAGACCGGTGATGGGGAGGCCAGCAAGGAATGAGTTGCAGTAGGTGAGGAGAGAGTGGATTAGGATTTTAGTTGTGTCTTGTGTAAGATAGGGACGTATTTTGGCAATGTTTTTTTAGGTGAAAAAAGATAAGATTTTGTTATGGATTGTACTTGAGTGAAAGAGACCAACGGAACCCCAAGACAACAGGCCTAGGAGGTGGGAGTGGTGATCGCCTTGTCAACAGTGAAGTGGAAGATGTGGTAGAGGGTGGGAAAATTAGGAGCTCAGTCTTTAACATGTAGATTTTGGGTAAGGCTATTGTAAACGAGTCACTCAACCAGTTTTGAAGCCAGGCGAAGTAGAGAGATAAGGCGATAGATGGAGAAGCTGGATCAGATGAAGGTTTCTTAAGAATGGCTGTAATTATGCTGTTTTTTAAAACAAGAAAGGATACTTACCAGTGTCAAGGGAAAGGTTGAAAATATGTGTGAGGGCAGGGATAAGTGTGGTAGAGAGCGGAGGGACAAGTTGTGAAGGAATTGGGTTGTGTGGAGAAATTGTAAGGTGAACGGATGAAAGTAGACTTGAGACTTCATCCTCCGTTACAGGGTCAAAGGAGTCCATGATGGATGTAGGAAGGGTAAAGGCTGGGTGTTGTCGGTTTGTTGAGAGGAGGGTGAGTTTGGGCGACGGAGTGGAGAGTTTGATTCCAATGTGTTCAATTTTATTTTTAAAGTGTGTGCTTCAGCGGTGAGACAGGAAGGGAAGGGAGCAGAAAAGAGTGTTGATTGCGGCAAATAAATGTTCGTATTTTGAGAATGATGCTGAGAGATGGTCACGGATTGGTTAATATGAGAAGCAGCATAGTAAGTACAACAGAGTCTGTGTCTCCATGAGCTGTAGAGGGCAGTCTAAAGCAGGTAATATTGGTTTGATTTTAGGCAATAAAAACCACGTTTTTAAATTCTTCTTAATGAAATAAAAAAATACTTAAAAGTAAATAGATACACAGATTGTTTGTATACCTATTAAAATCCAGAAAATGTTTATATCCCTTTAAGCAACAGGAGATTGTTGAATATTTTGGAGAACTGCTGAAATTAGGCTTTCCTCTTAGTAACTTCCCAATGAAGTTGTGGTGTTTGTGCACAGTATCTTTTGTTATTTTTTTATTTGTCTGTCCCTCCAGTTGGAGCCAGTACAGCTATCATTTTGTAAACTATTATGGTGCTGGCTACTTAAAATATGATTGGAAATAAATGTTCCCGCTCACATCTAAGCACCCCCTTTCTTCACCACCAGTGCTCTTTATACATTTTGTTTAATCTAAAATGAGGGATTGATAGTTATTACAGATTATACAATTTACATTATTAAGGCTATCAATCACTTTTTGACTTGCATATTTGAAACATGACTAATCATAAAGTATCTTTAAAGTAAGTCAGTCCTCAGGGTATTGGGTTCTGATGGAAAGTAAGAAGGTACATGTTCCACCTTGCTCTGCTATTTAAGGTACTTCTTTGTATACTTATAATTTCCTTAAATCATGGGGTTGATTTTGTGCCTGGTGCGCGGTGGTCCATAGGGTCACAGAGAGTTGGCACTGGCCGCATATCCCAGTACGCTTTATAATGTTACTTACTGGTTGAGGCTTCTCTACCACACAGCAGCCCAATTTGTGCCAAAAATCACTCATAGTTTCAGAGGCTTCCAGTTTGGTTCCAAGTCTTTTTGCTCCTCGTTGAGGTCTTCTCCTTACGGGTTTCAACAGGTCAGCAGAAAGGGAACTAAAAAAGTTTTGTTCTGAATCACTCCATTAGGGGGAAAAAATCTGTGCTTGAGTTGAACTTTAATGTCTCATGTAAAATTTTCCCTCTTTTGCAGATGTTCCTACAATTAAAATAAATGAAAAATCTGATTAATTTCTTTGTCCATACACCATGTATATGTCAGTAGAGTATTGCAGTATAGGGATACCTTTTTTATTGGACAAATATATTCATTGAAGTTAACAGCTGTTAATAGTAACACCTCTCGTTTTCAAGTCAGAAGCAATACTGAATAAATTAGGCAGTGGAATACATATACATACATTTTATATATATATATATATATATATATATATATATATATATATATAATCACACACGCATATACATATATACACACACACCCTTACATACATACAGTGGTAGTTTCGGTACTCTTCTACCTCAAAACTCATTGAATTAATTATTCAACATGTCTTGATGAGAAAATGCCTCAGCACTCGTTTGCTTAGTACTTGTTGCACTTGCTAAGACTAGTATGAGTCGATTTACATTGCTCCTTATGGGAACTTTGGTACTCGTCATTTTCGCCACAACAATGCCTTCTGGAACCAATTAACGACGAATCAACACAACATATTATAGGAAACATATATACACAAATATATACAAAATATATACCAATATATACATAAAAAAACAGAGCACTGTAGTCCACAGTGATATCCTTCTTGTTGGACAAACACCAAACTAAAAGTGACAACTGTTATAGTAAATAAAATAAGAAAACATTTTTTACAAGAAATTGTTATGTGTTAGAAAACCCAAGTCCATATTAAGTCCTGTATGTTTAGTGTTGAAGAATGTGATCTTTATTTCAATTGCTTTTCTCTCCTGGATGTTTTTAAAATTCTGAGTATTTTGATTGTTAGGTTTTGGATGGAGTGATCATTCTGGGTAAATTGGTGTCCATTTGGAGTGCAATAACTATCTTCATTGTGCTTTCCTATTGAATGTCTGTGTAAATTAATCTTTAAGTGCAGTTTTTGTCTTGTTTCCCCAATGAAACAGCCTGCATTGGGTAATGGCCTTACCAACAACAATTAAAGGGATATCTAAGTTTCCTGGATTATGAATGCATATGATAGTGTATAATTAATAGTATATAAAAAGAATGTTTGCATGAAAAAATACCAAAATAAATATTAAAAACACTCACCTTGAAGTCCCCAAAATCTATTGTAATTTCTGACAGTTTAAAATTAAGGTTAACACCCCCTCCAATTTGTTTTGGCCAATCCAGTTAGATGTAAGATTTGAGACAAAGCACTATGTTAGTTGCTATGGCAACATCACACAGCATATACAGAAAGCAGGGAAGAGTCATATCCCAGTATTGATGGTGAGGCTGACAACACTGCTCTACTATTGGCTGAGCAACCAAGAGCAGTTAAATGGTGGGTTAATATTGCTCCCCGAATGCTGCATGCTGATTGGGTGGAGATCAGGAAATTGTGTAGACATTCAACCAAGATAAATGATATTATTTTGATAAAATGACCAATAAAGCATCACAGACCATTAAAAAAATAATGTGTTTGATCTGTTCTTTATCTTAAATGAGAATCCAGAGGAAGTGAAAACTATTCATGGGGAGCCTTTGTATTTTGTTATCTGATTGCATTCTATCGAATGGGAATACAGGCACAATGTGTTGTAGCCCAGACCTCCATAGGATTCACTGTCCATTTGTTTCCTGTAACAAGACAGGACACAGGAGAAGGAAACCGTTCCATTGTGTCTCAATGTCATTTATCTACACTATAGACAAGGTATTTTTTCTACAAAAACGTACCTTTGTTTGAAAATATCTTTTAAATGTAAGACAGACATTTTTTGTACTACAATTGCCCTTTAATTTATATAGAACATCTTTGCAAATTATAAGGCATTTCCACTTAGTAATGTTAATTACAAACCATTGCAATTATGTTTTAGTTTCCATTTTTTCAATTAAGGGGACCTTTTCTGTGTCTTTAACCTGATTGTTAAATGATTATGCTGAGTGAATGTCACACCATTTGGCAGGGCAAAATATCATGCTTCATCTGGTTACTTCTTATCCACTTCCCATTTAAGTAATTGAGATTTATGGAATATATGAAGATTAAAAACTTGCAGAGAAGTATATTCCATTTTGAACATGTAGAAACATTAGTGTCCTTTTTTGCATTTGGACATATGCCTCAGGTGTGTTGAATACATTCCCTCTTTAGAAATATTTGGCGTTTACTTATATACGGTGATCTCCCTCAGCAGCTTTAATAAAAGGATCTAAATATGGCAAGGCACTAAAGAGAGGAATGAGATGGATGGATACGGGTAACTAAATACCATAACAATGAAGTTCAAAACTGCATTCCTACCTAAAATAATCATAAAATCATATATATTAGGAACATCTTAACATTGAAAATCACAGCGGTCTTCCTAACTAATCATGAGTGGCATCCTGTGATGTTTTGTTTTTTTAGTTTCTAAAATCACCATAATCACACAAGAAATGAATATGGGATTGTATCTATAAATGAGAACGGGCAGGAGGTAGATCACTTTTGGGGATTCTTGGAGGGGCAGCGTTATACAAATTCTTCCACGAGAATTTTTAAAGAGGACATTAACAAAACATTGTAAAATATTATTAAAGACATACAGTGTAATCATAACATTTTGTTTCTGTGCTTTATAAATTAAATTGACTAATGCATATCTAAAAATAGATGAACTAACATATTAAAAGTGGTTTTAAGATGTTATAAACACCCTGTAAAGCTGCCCCTCAAAGAATCCCAAAAACTGATCTACGCCCTGCCAGTTCTCATTTATAGTTAGAATCCTGTGTTCATTTATCGGGTAATCATGGTGGCTTTAGAAACATCCCAGGATGCCATCTATAATTGGATGAGAAGCTGTGATTTTCTTTGTTAAGAAGTTCTTTTAGTGTGAGAAGGTAGTATTGGGACCTGATTTTCTTACTGGAAAGCTTTATCATGTTTTTGTTTTTTACAAAGTTTGATAAGAAAAAAAAGTGTTGTTCTGTTGCAAATTCCATGTGAGTGATAGCAGTTTTATGGACTCTCTACCTTAAATAGCCAGACAGAATAGTGGCACTGGCTTCTATTTCCTGTGAGATTTCCGCCGTTTCATAAATTGGCAGAAGCCGTCTTTGTCCTGGCACCCCTTCCGAAGTGATAACAACAATATGTTAGCTTTACTTATGTGGATGATGTCAGTATACATAATAGTAATGAGAGTCCATTTAGGAAGTTGCTGACAAGAACAGCCAGTAGCAGCAGTTTTCAAATAATGGAATATAATAACAACCTGTTACAATGACATTAATACATTTCTGCAATAACCACTAGACATGCTCTTGCAGACTTTAACCTTTGAACTCAGGTTCAATAATTATTATTGATGAGGGATGAGTGATAACTGCAAGGTGTGACAGCAGGTATACTATTTACACATACCCTGTAGTATATAATAATCCTGTCAGTGCAGACATGTGGTGCAAGACAAAAAGCAGAACATAGAGGATTTGGGGAAGGTCAGCAGACAAGTTGCCACATGACGGCATGGTCTGAATGATAAAGCAGAAAACTTCCTTGTGAATATCTTAGCTGATGCACATATGATATTGTATCTGTTCCAGCTGTATCCTCGCTTGCATTTTTTTTTTCAAAACTGAATTTAGCTTACAGCATGTACATACAAACATTCCTGCTCTGTGTTGTTGCACATGTCAGGGATCAAACAGGCAATATTGATTTAATGAAAGTTTTGCAATATATCTTCACTGCTGGTATGCAAGATAAAAAAGTTACTTTGATCAAAAACAAACTTATATAGATACCCTTAATGGAGCTTGAACACCTACATCTTTTGTGAGGTAGCTTCAGTTTTCAATATTTGACTGAGATTACTTAAAGGACTCATTTAAAAATCCCAAGTAAGCTAAATGTCTAAGTATAGGAGATGTAAAAAGGTCTCTAAGAGGGCCATTCTGGCGTCTGACATAAGACGCCCCCCTAATGTGCGTTTCTCCGCTCATAAAGTGGCTTTTTCTAAGGGAGAAGCATAGATACTAATTTTCATTCCTTTACTTGTACTTAGGGGATTCATTCCAGTTGTGTTCAGATATTTTTTATATATTGTTTTTAATGTGATGCTGTCCAATAACATTAAAGTTTTGTTAATATTATTTCCTTAGTTTCTTCCTACAGGTTATCAAGCAGTTGCCTGTTAACAGTGTACAATTGTGTCTTTTGTGCATTCATGTTTGTTGAATATGAGCCACCATCTAGTCTGTGCTGCTAAAAATGACAATAACTTAATTTCACAATGTGGTCAAACCAGCATCCTCAAAGTCACAAGGCGCTCGGCAGACTGCATGACTTTTATTTTTATTTTATTTTTATTTTCAAAAGTAAAATGATCATAGTGTTAAATGCATTCCTTCAATGTGCCTCATACATTGACCTGAGTATTACAGTATACATACTGGAAGGACAGTAGGCAAGTGGTAGCAACAAAACAGGAGCTGCTTCTAAGAGTTTTTAAATCAATCCCGGTGTTTTGTTTTGTGCGACTAGGCATAACACAATAAATCTATTCAAAAGGGTTCTCTTGATGAAAGCTTTGAAAGAGTCATTAAAAAGGTGTTATATTCGGTGTGGGTTTTATCCCTATGCCCTTTTTGGGAACCTTTAAGGGGTCCTTCCACCTGGGTAATTGTTTTGTGGTTCAAGACTAAATGTACCTGGTGTGATGTAGTCTATTGGTCATGAAGAGTTGGATATGAATAAATAACAGCAAAAATGGGATAATGCCCACCCAGGGTATTGTGCCAAAGAACCAAAATACCAGGCAAGCAAGCCTCCTCTGCATGGGGGGCGAGGGAAGCAAAATATTGGCATAGTTGGCTTTCATCAGTTGGAAGACACCGATCTCTCAAAGAACAATGACCAAGGGACCCATTAGCATGCCAGATATGGCTACGCAGTGTAATCCAAGTCCATTGATAACCACTATGTTATAAAATATCAGAGCATTTTTTTATCATTTATGTATAACATCTCTTTAATGTATTTATTTCTAAGATTACAACTGAAACATTCCTCCTTCCATGAATTCACTACTCTTATTAAAATAGCCATAGTGAATAAATTATCACTAGCATTATTTTAACGGACTTGCACTTACAGTAAGGGAAAGTTCATGAATCAACATATCACAGAGAACTCTGCCATTGCCTCTCCTTCATATATTCTTCACTCTTGTACTTATTATTATTCATAAGTATTTATAAAGCTAAATGTTAAAGGAACGTAAAGGTTCTTAGAACTCTCTTTCTCGCCCCCCCCGACCCCACCCATTTAATGTATCAAATTTCTATCCCATTTGTTATTTTTATCGTAAAATTTATAATGTAATGCGAGAGCTGGACCATAAAGAAGTCTGAGCCCCGTAGAATTGACGCCTTTGAATTGTGGTGTTGGAGAAAACTAGATAGAGTTTCTTGGACGGCAAGAAGATACACTCAATCAATACTATGGAAAATTAAGCCAAACGGTTCACTAGAAGGTTTGATCCTTAGGCCAAAGCTCAAATACTGTAAGACAGCAGGATTCCCCTGAGAAAACTCAAATGCTGGGAAAGATTGAAGGCACAAGAAAGGGACAGCAGATGGGTAGATGAGCTAATTGAAGCAATGAATATGAACTTGATGGAGCTCAGAGGGGCAGTGGTTGACAGATGTACCTTGGCGTGCTGCGGTCCACAGGGTCACAAAGGGTTGAATATGAGTGGAAGACTAAACAACAACAAACCTGTGCTATAAAATCATCTATCATACACTAACCTCCGGACATCAATGTTATTTAACTAGTTATTCACTTTAGCCAGCACTTTAACGGTTAAGGAGATACCCGCTATTTTCCTTATTTACATTCATCCCACTGTCACGGTCACTATACTCCTCCGTTAGATTGCCGGGTGGAATAGGGATCCTTTAATACGGACGACTGAAACTTCCAGGTCATTGCTATCAGTTCCCTAAAGGTAAGATATTTGCTGACTGCCTCAAGGACACAGATAAGAGAAGGAGAGACATTCTTTGTTTTATAGTCATTACTATGGTTTCTTTATGTGCCCATAACAGCAGCGATGGTGTAAGATCTACTTCTACAGCAGCTGTTATCAGATTAATAGTAAATATGTCCAAATAGTAGCTTATTTACACACATTTGTTAAAATATCAAGTTGGTTAAAAAAATAAATAGGAAAATATGTAGCAGGATGTTCTTGCTCCACCTACTTGACACATTCATACATCTGATTAGGTCATTAATCAAACTAGTAATATGGACAAAAGGAAAGTGTTCTGCTCCTGTATGGGTTGGATCAAACTACTTGGCTTATTGCCTATTGGTTATTATCAGGTTTTATTTATAAAATGCTAATGTTTTATGCAGCACTACATACATGTTGTGAATATAGGAACACGTGTTCATAAATAAGGAATAGAGATCCCTGCTCCTGAGAGCTCACATGGATCATTGGGCAGGAACTGGGCGTCGCCAGGCTATGAAGAAAGACTAATCAAATTAAACATATTTTCTCTAGTAAAATGGCGCCTTAGGGCCTCATTCAATTGAGATTTGGCCTATTGAATAGGGCTCTAAATAAGCACATAGCATATATTTTTTTTAAAGAAGTTTGCTTTTGGATAGATGTTTACTAACTAAAAACTTCTTTAAAAAATATGTTATGTGCTTATTTAGAGCCCTATTCAATTGGCCAAATTGCAATTGAATGAGGGCCTCAGACGGGAGGTGATTATCTTATAGAAATCCATCCAAGGTCAATATAGGGTTTTGTCAGGTGAACTTTTTTGTGCCGAGAGGTTGTCACCTGGCAAGAGGACACCCCTTCAGGTTAGAAGAAAAAAAGATTCCACCTTAAAGAAAAAAGGGTTCTTCGCCGTAAGGGTGGTTATTCTGTGGAATTCTCTACCAAAGGAGGTGGTGACAGTGGATTCAATAGATAACTTTAAAAAGGGGTTGGATATATTTTTAAATAAAAAAGGCATTCAGGGCTTTCCTGGAGAAGGAATATTTATCCAGGGAGGAATCCGATCGCCTATGAGAGCATTGGCAATTTTTCAATATGGGGGGGGGGGGGGTCTGTTTGTCTTCCTTTGGATCAATTAATACATATTACAAAGATCAGAGGTTAAATTTGATGTTCTTTTTCAACCTCAATCACTATGTAACTATGATATGTGGGCCCAGATCATGTAGCCAATGCCACTGGTGGAACCAGAACCAGAAGTGCCCACTACCTGACAAGCATTTAAAAATTAACTAGACGTATTAAAAACCTAATCTACTCATTAGAAGTATGTATTTTTAATATTAAATATATTGAGAACGTAAGGGCATAAGCAGGTCGTATGATCAGAGTAATGGCGGATTTAAAATGTGTGGCAATTAGTTTGTGTGAGCTAAGTGGTATAAGATGGAAAAGGTCAAAGCAAGGTGAATAATAAGTTTATTGTCTGACCATAAGTGGCCGGGGCACTCACCGAACAACAGGCCATGGCGTGACTGGAGTAGAGAGGTAGTGATAAGGGAGGATGAGAAATACATTCAGAAAGTCTACGGCCAAGGAAAGGACATCCCTTTATAAACAGAGGTTTGTCTGGGAAAGCAGAAAAAAACACTGGGACTAAATATATCCACATAACCCTTCCAAGGTCAGAGGCGCCAAATCATTCCTGGCAGTGAAAGGGTTATAGTTGTAATATGCGCGGAGGTGATCCGAGCCTTCAGAAAGATGAAGGAATGCAAGAAAGTACAGGAAGGAAACTTATATCCAAGAGAGAGAAGGGCCAGAGCCAGAGGTCACCCAGGGGAATGGCAGGAAGTGCTGCTTTATACACATGGTAGTCGTTTCGTTGTATTGTCTTCCAGCAGAGATGATTCGGACCATGGCGCACTCACGTGTACTTAAAGGGATATGGGATAGTTTATTTTATTAAAATAAGCCATCTAAGTGTGTGTCTGCATCTAATCATCATTTTATTAACCTTCCAACTAGTCCCTGCAAATGTCCACCAGCAGTTCATACACACAGTGCCTCTGTAGTAATAGACGTACTAACCAATCACAGCCTGTTTCTCAATAGCATGCCAACAGGCAATCCCTGCGTAATGCTACCCCACTGAGCGCCGATTGTCAGTAGCGCTCTTTCCCTTTCTAATTTCCCGCATAACGCTAATTCCTGCGGTTATGTCGCCAAATCGCGTTTAAAGCCTTTTAAATCCCAGGTTTGCGCTCTCAACTTGAAGGAAGGAACGCATATGCAGCGCTAAACGGGGTATTCCTGTATGTATAAGGGCCGAACGGTTAGTAATACAGATTTTATAGTAGGTAGGAACAAGTCATACTATGGGAGCAAGAGGCCCTGGATATGTGGGGCCAGGCAAAATGGTAACATTTTATATATATATATATATATATATATATATATATATATATATATATATATATACGCACACATTATATATAATTTGGAAAATAGTATTAAAAATATGAGGTATTTTAGTGTTTCCGAGCAAACACCTTTAAACCAAGCTTTTTTCTGTGTCACACAATATATAGATACAGGATGAGAAGGGAAATGAACTAACCAGACCCTCCGTGGGCGTTCATGGAAACTTCACTGAGAGTGGGTAGAAGGACGTGGGCGAGGTGAGAGCGGATTCACTTTGAAGATGAAGTGTCATGAGACTGAGAGCAGAAGTTGTCAGAAAAAGACCCTCTGTGTGTTACAGCTGTGAGTGTCAGAGTTGTGAGTTTTATCAACTCTAATAATTGTATGATTTCATAAATGGTTGGAAACTTTCCTGATATTTGTACTGCTTATTCTTGGCTCTGAATATATATATATATATATATATATTATAAATGTTAGCATCCCTAAAGCAGAAAACAGACAGACAATCGGACCTCCTTGTGTAACTTCGAGACATAAAGTCTTACCACAAACTTACAGCAGAGATGTCAGCATCCAATATAAGTTTAAGAATAGAAAAAATATATACTTCCGCCATATAAAATATAAATGAAGGGACTGGATAAAAAGTTTTAAAGCTGCAAAGTAAAGATAGGACTGGAAGGGATAGCAAGTGGGTCTTATCTAGGGTACTGTGCGGGTCCTGCTATTTGTGGTGTACATCCTGCAGTACTGACTTGTCTATCCCAATGTCTCCTATTTCATCATATGACCACTTCCTGTATGTCATTGTAACTCATGCATGACACATGGTGCAGCAATGCCACTAACCCACAAGAGCCGTGATCCTTCTGTGATACATTGTATATATAATTATATTCAGCTATAGGCCCTATTTATTGCAGAATGTTAATTAATAACACTGTGAGTAGAAGTGTTAGATAACTGAGTTTGGAAGATCATATCTGTTTGCAAACAGCATTACACTGGTAGTGTGAAGCCCCTTCCTGCAACATGGCAGCCTGCATTGAGAGAGAACAGAAAGAAAAGGGGAGGTTCCACTAGTCGGTTACTCCCGGACTTCTTAGACGTAAAGTGTAAGCTTTATATCCCAATTACATGGAGGAGGATACAAATAAGTAACCCAGTTAGAACATTTATACAAAACAAAAACTAGTCTCAAAGCCCCCTTTATATATATATATATATATATATATATATATATATATATATAGTAAATAAAAAGTACATCTGTGTTCACATCTGAATGTCTAAAGCAAGTTAAAAAACCGGCTTCCAGTTCAGAGTTCCGAGAAAAACAGTTATTACACTGCATTCTGGGAAGTTGAGCTGGGACACTCAAATATGGCCACAAATGCCTCGCTCTTCATTCCATAGCCATCATCAAACATGGCTTCCTTTAAGCTTATGCATGCTGTATTACACAGCTTTAATGCAAAGCCAAGGTTGGAATAAACACAGGCTGAGTATCCAATCCATGTACAGCTGTTTCAAGCTTACTGGCTATCATCAGCATGGAGCGGGATCTCAGCCTGTGTTGTGGAAATTATGAGTAGGTAGTTCACCACAACAATCATATATAATATGGTGGGCAAAAGAGCGATAGAAGCCCTCCACCGTACAGTAGTACAGTAAATAAAAAGTACATCTGTGTTCACATCTGAATGTCTAAAGCAAGTTAAAAAACCTGCTTCCAGTTCAGAGTTCCGAGAAAAACAGTTATTACACTGCATTCTGGGAAGTTGAGCTGGGACACTCAAATATGGCCACAAATGCCTCGCTCTTCATTCCATAGCCATCATCAAACATGGCTTCCTTTAAGCTTATGCATGCTGTATTACACAGCTTTAATGCAAAGCCAAGGTTGGAATAAACACAGGCTGAGTATCCAATCCATGTACAGCTGTTTCAAGCTTACTGGCTATCATCAGCATGGAGCGGGATCTCAGCCTGTGTTGTGGAAATTATGAGTAGGTAGTTCACCACAACAATCATATATAATATGGTGGGCAAAAGAGCGATAGAAGCCCTCCACCGTACAGTAGTACAGTAAATAAAAAGTACATCTGTGTTCACATCTGAATGTCTAAAGCAAGTTAAAAAACCTGCTTCCAGTTCAGAGTTCCGAGAAAAACAGTTATTACACTGCATTCTGGGAAGTTGAGCTGGGACACTCAAATATGGCCACAAATGCCTCGCTCTTCATTCCATAGCCATCATCAAACATGGCTTCCTTTAAGCTTATGCATGCTGTATTACACAGCTTTAATGCAAAGCCAAGGTTGGAATAAACACAGGCTGAGTATCCAATCCATGTACAGCTGTTTCAAGCTTACTGGCTATCATCAGCATGGAGCGGGATCTCAGCCTGTGTTGTGGAAATTATGAGTAGGTAGTTCACCACAACAATCATATATAATATGGTGGGCAAAAGAGCGATAGAAGCCCTCCACCGTACAGTAGTACAGTAAATAAAAAGTACATCTGTGTTCACATCTGAATGTCTAAAGCAAGTTAAAAAACCTGCTTCCAGTTCAGAGTTCCGAGAAAAACAGTTATTACACTGCATTCTGGGAAGTTGAGCTGGGACACTCAAATATGGCCACAAATGCCTCGCTCTTCATTCCATTATAAATACATGAAAATGGCCACTCTTCCCTAATGGCTTTGGCTTATGGGGTTAACTATCTGTCACAGTTAAGGTGATAAAGCACATGAACATTCCCCGAATAGTATGGCTAAGAATAATGATAAGACGCCATCACCTAAACTACAAGTGCATACCCAGATGGGTAAATAATAATAGTCACAGAGATGTATCGCCTCAATGTAAAAGAGAATTAATCTCCTAAAATAAAGTCATCAGGAGCGTGACAGGCCCTTTTCATGTAAGTTACACTTAAAATAACTATCAAGTCCTATTCCAATGAAAGTGTTTACAAATTGTAATTATATTTATTTATTTGTGTGTGTACTTTTCAATTTTGCTATCATTTTGAATTTGCTGTGTAATCAGGAAAACTAATAGTCAGAGAAGGAGATTTCATAAAATGGGTACAGCTGGCTCCTAAATATGTTATAAAAGTATAATACATATATGAATGGCTTCTTTTCAGGCTCCTAGACAACAGCCTGTCTGGCCCCTAAGTTCTAGATCTTTTTCTCAACCCCCGGTTATAGTTTTCTATCTGGTTCTCTGGGTGCTTCTCTCCAATTATCCATAGTGTGGTATCCATCTTAAGTCAGGCAGATATGACGTCTGGGATCACCCCCAGTCACTCTCTATGAACTCCTCGCCCCGCTGGGCCTCTCTATGAACTCCTCGCCCCGCTGGGCCTCTCTCTCTATGAACTCCTCGCCCCGCTGGGTCACTGTCTATGAACTCCTCGCCTGCTGGGTCACTGTCTATGAACTCTTTGCCCCGCTGGGTCACTCTCTATGATCTCCTCGCCCCGCTGGGTCACTCGCTATGAACTCCTCGCCCCGCTGTGTCTCTCTCTCTATGAACTGCTCGCCCCGATGTGTCTCTCTCTCTATGAACTGCTCGCCCCGATGTGTCTCTCTCTCTATGAACTCCTCGCCCCGATGTGTCTCTCTCTCTATGAACTCCTCGCCCCGATGTGTCTCTCTCTATGAACTTCTCGCCCCGCTGTGTCACTCTCTATGAACTTCTCGCCCCGCTGTGTCACTCTCTATGGACTCCTCGCCCCGTTGTGTCACTCTCTATGAACTTCTCGCCCCGATGTGTCTCACTCTCTATGAACTCCTTGCCCCGATGTGTCACTCTCTATGAACTTCTCGCCCCGCTGGGTCACTCTCTATGGACTTCTCGCCCCGCTGGGTCACTCTCTATGAACTCCTCGCCCCGCTGGGTCACTCTCTATGAACTCCCCCCCCCCCCCGCTGGGTCACTCGCTATGAACTCCTCGCCCCGCTGGGTCACTCGCTATGAACTCCTCGCCCCGCTGGGTCACTCGCTATGAACTCCTCGCCCCGCTGGGTCACTCTCTATGAACTCCTCGCCCCGCTGGGTCACTCGCTATGAACTCCTCGCCCCGCTGGGTCACTCGCTATGAACTCCTCGCCCCGCTGGGTCACTCGCTATGAACTCCTCGCCCCGCTGGGTCACTCGCTATGAACTCCTCGCCCCGCTGGGTCACTCTCTATGGACTCCTCGCCCCGCTGGGTCACTCTCTATGAACTTCTCGCCCCGCTGGGTCACTCTCTATGGACTTCTCGCCCCGCTGGGTCACTCTCTATGAACTTCTCGCCCCGCTGTGTCACTCTCTATGGACTTCTCGCCCCGCTGTGTCACTCTCTATGGACTTCTCGCCCCGCTGTGTCACTCTCTATGGACTCCAGTAACTGATTAAGCACCAGTTATCTCCATGCTTATGCACATGCTCAGATGGCTATTAGATAGGACATGAGCATTATTCTAACCGGATTCTTCCAGACATGAATTTTAAATATAATTGTTTTCCCAAATCGTGGTTCACAATACAATTGGTGTTACAGAAAATATGAAACAAAGTTAAAAGTACCACTTCACAATGAAACACAGAGCTTTTAGTCTAAAAACATAATAAAGCAGG
Source organism: Discoglossus pictus (assembly GCA_027410445.1). Classification (NCBI taxonomy): domain Eukaryota; kingdom Metazoa; phylum Chordata; class Amphibia; order Anura; family Alytidae; genus Discoglossus; species Discoglossus pictus. The sequence goes on from CM050168.1 coordinate 282,861,267, forward strand.
AAACATCAATATTTTTTACAGTGGTGGAAGTTGATTGAGTGAGACAGGCATTTTCATTTATGGTTGCATTGAATGATACAAGGGGTCTGCTTCTGGGCCTTTGAGCTGGGAAGGGATGTTGGTTTCAATCTCATCCAGTTATCTGTACTTCTCTTACCTCACCTCCCTCTACTGTTAACATTCCCCCCCCCCCCCCCCATTCATGCAGCTCTCAGGATGTGATGTGTCAAACACAAAATGGATTCCTGTACTCAAATAGAGTCTTCCGAAGTTCAGGTTTTTACCAATAAATATTTTATGCCCATGTCTTACGGATCTTGTTAATCTGGTACATATATATTAAACAAATATATTTTTTGCTTTAACTACTGTGGACCTAAAGTAAAGAAATGCGTAAAAAAGCCATATAGAAATATATAAATACTTAAGATTTAGTGCAGAATTGTATTCCATTATAATTAAGAAGCAGGCAAAATCAGTAGCTGGACATCCAAGACAACTTTTGAAGGGACACTGTAGTCCAAAACGTTGATGCTTTTAAATAACATCTTAGACACTACCAAAATGTTGGTTTGTACGTAAGATAAATATTAAATTAATGCAATAACTAATAAAGCATAGAAGTGGTGTGAACAGAATATCATGTGGAGGCTGCTAATTGTGTTTTTATCTGATCATATTCAAGTGAATGGGAATACAGGCACGATGACTTGTAATCAAATAAGATTCACTGTCTCAGTTTCCTTTAACACGCCAGGACAGAGGAGGAGAAAACTATTTGATGTAATTTATCTACACTGTAGACCAGTTATTTTCACACAAAAATACATATTTTGCAATGTTTATAATATAAACTTTTAAATCGAGATGTAAATGTGTGACTGCAGCGGCCCTTTAAGTGGTTGATCAAAAAAAATATTTGGGAACGACTGCCTTAGAGAAATCTGTTCTACATAACTTATTTTAATCTTAAAATAGGTCAGAAACCAGACATGAGCTAATAAGACCAAATAAGGTTGAAACAGCTGCAGGTTCACAGGTCATTCATTTCAATCTATGAAGTGTTCTAAAGGATATATGTATAAAAGCCCCTCTGACCCTGATTTTTGTTTAGTCTCCCTAAGGGTGAAAGGGGCTCCAGATGTGGACTCCTTGCTCACTGTGCCTTAGGGAGTTCAGCTTCACCTCACCTATGAGGCCCAGAGAGGCCGAAACGTACGTCTGAGGTTTGCAGTTTTTCCTGTTTAGGGTGAAATTGCCTGGTATTTCGGGGCTGGATCAGACCAGACCGATACACTACAGGGTATAGCTCCCTATGTAGGGCACAAGTGGCTAAAAGAGGCTGATCTCAGAGTGGGTTATCATGTCCATACCTATTAATGTTAGTTTGTTCTCTGATCAAGTGCCTCTTATTTGTTTTTTTGCTTATTCAATTGACACTTGGGGCTTAGTCTCCCCAAGGGTGAAAGGGGCTCCAGATGTGGACTCCTTGCTCACTGTGCCTTAGGGAGTTCAGCTGCACCTCACTCATGAGGCCCAGAGAAGCCGAAACGTACGTCTGAGGTTTGCAGTTTCTCCTGTTTAGGGTAGAATTGCCTGGTATTTCTGGCCTGGATATCTCTGTTTTGACTGCTATACTATAGGATATTTCTCCCTGCCCTCCTAGTAGATAACCAGGCCTATAGAACAAACCGACTCAGATGGAATGCCATCGACTCCATTCTTGTATATCCATAAAAAGGATCAATATTTTGCAAGTGAGGCTAAAAATCGACGGCATTGAGTTCTCTTCCCACACATTGTCTGGCAGCGGAAGTTCTGTAAATAGACTATTTGAAGCTTCTAGATCTTTGAAAAAGCTGCTGTACAAGAAACGACTCCACATGCTCTCAATAAAAGGCTTGTATTATACTAACGAGCCATCCAGGCCTCAATGCACAATATATTTCCTGTTTCTTTAAAGATGGTGCCAAACGCATCCAACAATAGCCACCATATCAAATCCATTCAGCTACAAGTTTTCCAGTTTCATTTTGGTATCCGGAGCTTTATCAGCGGCATTGAAACCAGCGTCTGTAATTAATATTATACAATTTTACCACCACAAGACCACCCACACAAAAGGGACAAGACAGGACTTAATATTCAGTAAGATGAAAGGTTTCTCCTTAGGGCATGACTTAACAAATGTATCGGAATATTAGGAACCAGCCAAACATTTGTTTTAGGAGCCAGGGTATGGCATATATGTATAATAATTAACAAGTTAGGAGCCGAAAGTCCCTCTTATTTCTCAAGTTCTGTCTTAAAAGGAGAACAGCATGTAAGTCATGAGCATGAAGATGTTTTAGTGAAAGCCTCACATATGGGGGCTCCATCCTGGACAGGGAGTCTACCTATGGGTTGATAACCTACTGGAGTCTGTCGCGTGTCTGAGCAATCTTTCAACAGAGATCAATAGAGCTCTATCCAAATTCATGGTGCCTCTTGGGCTTCTAATTCTATTATTAATTCAACATTTCTGCTGCCAAATAAATTACTGGCTGTATTTATCTTAACCTTTAAAAGATCATAGTTTAAGATACCACCCCCATCTGTATCGCTACCTTGTTGTAGTAAAGGGGCTTGTGTACCTAAATGAAGCTGTGAGCCATGCCATGTAGGGTGACCCAAAATGGGCAAGTCCTAGCAGTCCACTGGAGAAGGAACTGGGAACCCACTCCAAGATATGTATAAGCATGACCAGAGACATAATTGTGCCTGTGTGCTGCGTCTATGGAGTTGGAGAATCAGATACGACTGAGCAATAGTCAGTGGTGCTAGAAGATCCATCCATTTCTTATAAAATCAAGGCCATATTCACTAAACTATGATCTGCAGTCAATAACAAGGAATTTGGAAAAACACTAGTGAAAACATGCTCGGCTTACTCACTAATGTCCATTCCGAAATTTTGAAGACTAGGAAGAAAGAGGGATGGAGTCACTGAAAGGTAGTGGATCACTGGAACCACCTTTCACCTGAAGATCAAATGGGGTGTGTTTCAGAGTAAAAAGGTCATACACAGTTTGTTCCTATTTATTATATACCACACAATACAACACGCTCTTCTCTTTTCTGCTTGTTCACATTCTGACCCAAACCTGCCTCTGAAGCACAATGCGATCCCACGCCTCAAGGCCACGGATGGCTAAAAACCACCTCGCTGACATCATGACATGCAACATGTTCTCCTTTTTGATTGTCATATCTTCCTGCCTCGGCATGCTTGGTTTTACTCACCCAGCAGCAGCTCGACATGTACCAACACGGACCAGATATAAGCACAAAATGGCACCACACAAATATCCTACTATATTATCTTATAAGCAACTGCCTGTCCAGGTTCCAAATAAATCTGTCCTATGATGGTGCCAGACGTCCCACTGTAGGATATACAAAATATTAGGAATTCAGCCCAAGCACAGGAATGTTTGTAATGTATAAATACAGAAGTGCTTTATCATCCTCAGGCGTGTTGTGATTTGGGATTAAATAAAGAAGCAAACAATAACAGCTTTGTATCCCCGGCTGCCTTTCTGGCTCATCCTCGTGTTTATTAAAGGGAAAGCTGAATGCTAAAGAGAAAGAAGGTAAAGCAAGAGATCTGCATTACACACGCTATAAGTTATACTGGATGTATACCCACCAAGGAAACTGAATATTTAATATACAACACAGGAACAATCCTCATGAAAAATGTATCTCAAATTGAAAAATAAATTATCCTGAGCAAAGGAACATATTAAAAATAATACAAAATCTTGTAACGTCGGCATCACATTCAATGTTAAAAATGTCTTAAAAATTAAATAATATGATTTTATATATATATATATATATATATATATATATATATATATATATATAGTAAATAAATAGTACATCTGTGTTCATATTTGAATATCTAAAGAAGGTTAAAAAACCTGCTTCTAGCTCAGAAAAGATCAAAAAGGTTGAGAGACCGAGGTCTAGATTCATTGGCCGCGACACACAATCCGAATCAAAACGGATCAGAAGACAGTGCTGCAATGCTGCATTTCCAGAATTTTTTACGTCTGGAACACTTATTGTCAGTCAAAAAATACTTTAGTATTGTTTATATCTAACACTTAACAATGTATTCTGAGCTGGAAGCAGGTTTTTTAACTTGTTTTAGACAGATGTACTATTTACTTACTATATATATATATATATATATATATATATATATATATATATATATATATATATATATATATGTGTGTGTGTAAATCTTTGTTTTGCATCAGTGCACAGCACATTAAAATTTGAATTGGTCTTTGCAGTGGTCTAGCATTTATAACTTTTTCAGAAGTTTATTGTAATTCCAAGATGATCATCTTTTGAGAGAGGTTTAGTCTGGATTACAACACAGTCTCCTGTAATTTTGTATTCTCCTAATGATGAGACAAATCCCAGTAGCCAGTGGGTGTGTGGCTGGGGAGAGCCTGCCTCAACAGGACGATCAGTCCCAGACAGCTCAGAAATATCTCTGACAATCCAAAAAGGGTTTACCACTCCCAGCAAAACCAGTTATTTACAAAGAAGAAAGACAGCAGGCCATGCACCGGCGGGTCCTCAAGGCCCATCCCCTGCAGCCCCTTCCTCCTGATGTCTGGGTCAGTAGGAGTTGAGGGGTATTTTGTCCCTTTATCGAAACTCAGATCCTATATCAGGATTCACAACTTTCCTTGCCTCACCCTTATAATGTGGACAAGAAACCAATCATAAAGAATGTCATCCAACCACCAATAAAATACATAAGATGACCTTAGAAGACAAAGTGGCTTCCTATCACTGGTATATACTCATGTATTGTGTTACATTATAAAGTATAATTTACTGCCACCATTGTGGGGCCAGCTGTCTGTGGTCAGGAACTATATTGTACACTGCACATTGGGGCATCTAGTGGTTGGTCAAAGCAGGGTCATGTAAGGACGTTTTATGGTTTTATGCATAAAAAGAAATTATGTATATGGTGAAGAGAGAAATTTCCCTCCAGTCTCTCCAACTCTCAGAATAAAATGAGAAGCAAAGCCAGGACATCACTTGTAGATGCTTTATTTGTTAGCTTGGAGGTCACAGCTAACCAGGTGATCTCCAAGCTTGCAAATAAAGAATCTAGAAGTGACGTCCTGACTTTGCTTCTCATTGTAAACAGAGGGTTGGAGAGGGAGAGGTAGAAGGGACATTTCCCTTTACAAGAGGACGCAACCTCATCTATTGCATTTAAAGGAAGACTAATATTTCCCCCTCCCCCATGGAATTCACAAAAACAATTATAGATAAAGGAACCAGTAAAATAAAGGGGAATAAAACTGTTCAGAAATGGGAAACTATCAACAGGAAAAATGTTCACCTTCCCTAAGCCAGTTTATCTTTTGAGTGAGAATCTCATATTGGCTTCTCAGCCTATCACAGGCCAGATCCTGAGATATTTGTTCCCCATGATCCTTTGTGGATGGCTGGCAAAGCCATCAAGGGATTCAACTAGTTGGGTGGGTGGATGATATGACTAACCGGTATGGAACTTTGTAGTATCTTAAAATGTTTAGATAATTTTGCTAGTTTCTTAAACAAAATGCTTTCTTCCAATTAAGGAACATTTTTTGGCATCGACAAAGAGTGGGGCATATGACACTAGCTTTCTTCATAGCACTCCCAGAATGCCTCACTCCATTCATAGCTGTTGACCATTTTTGATGGTGAAAGATTTAATCTTTGATTATAAACATTTATACAGAATAATTTTGTTCTACAGAGTAAAAACATCTAGAGAAAATGTACAGATGGGGCCGTTATGGTCACACAATGCCTTCCTCTCTTATCCGTGTTTCATGGCGTCTCCCAAATCACGTGTTTTTACTCCCAAGTTGGGGATTCATACATACTGCATTGAGAAGACAGGATTCAATGATGTACCAAAAGAGATTGCACCCTGAGCATCTCTGCCATTTGGCGTATTTCTTCAGATGTTGAGAAGAAAGCAATTTTATGAACTTAGGCATGCAAATGTACACACAAATCTACTATGTTGTACCATAAACCATAAGCTAAATTAATCTGTGATTAGTAGCCTTTTCACAAAATTCACTACATGAATTAAGAATCAGCCCCACACTGATGAGATCCAAAAGATTGAAACAGTACTGGCTGCAGGTAGGTTACCTAACCATGCATATCCATCCTGTGCTGTGCTCAAAAGCTGTGTTTTAATAGCAGGTATATGTAATAGAGGTGCCATGTTTGAAATGGTGTTGGATTAAAGAAAGTGGCGTATTGTGAGGTAATTTCCATGTCACGGCCCAGTTTCCTAGAGGGCATTACAACATGGCTCTTTCATACATTGTTCCATCTCTTCTAATTAAAAGCCAAACTTATGAAATGTTTCTACCACAGGTTTATCATACAGTGGCGCTATAACGTGACACTTTGCTTCTCTCCATGTTGCTCGGATGTAGACACATTCTGTTTTATGTATTTATTTTGTTCCTTCAGACAATGTGAAACACAATACAAGGATAGGCTCAGAGAGCTAAACATAAACACAGGAAGAAGGGAATTCCTTACAGCGTCCAGTACAAAGCAAACCTCGAGGGACCTCCTCGAAGTGAAACATGTCAGGACACTTTGGCCTAGATCTGTGACCAGTTTATCAACAGCTTCCCCATAGAAAAGGGTCAAATGCCCAACAAGGTTATTCACAGCTTGGTGATCTGGCCCATGGAACGTTTGTCCAGTTTAATCCGTGTACCAGTTCTGCTGGCACGCTCATCCAGGATCCCACCACTGAGCAAAATATATGTTTTTCTATTGTGGTGGCAGCCGGCAGAATGATTGCCGGCAAGTGATAGCTGTGCAATGACATCATTTGAGGTCAGGAAAGGAGAACTGACCGTAATGTAATAATTAGAGTTGCATCACTGAGGCTTTGTCTGCACTAAATAAGCGGTTTGCAGCACAGAGACAAAAGGAGTCATCTGCTAAACACACACATTTATATATATATATATATATTTTTTTTTTTTCCCCCATTAGTATTGCAGTATATAGAATGCACTCTGAAAGCTTCTCTAAACACATTCATATGGAAGAATATACACACACACACACACTCTACAGAACAGATCCCCCAGGCCTGCTCCATACGCAGAAACCCTACAGAACAGATCCCCCAGGCCTGCTCCATTACGTGGACACCCTACAGAACAGATCTCCCAGGCCTGCTCCATTACGTGGACACCCTACAGAACAGATCCCCCAGGCCTGCTCCATACACGCACACCCTACAGAACAGATCCCCCAGGCCTGCTCCATACGCGCACATCCTACAGAACAGATCCCCCAGGCCTGCTCCATACGCGCACATCCTACAGAACAGATACCCCAGGCCTGCTCCATACGCGCACACCCTACAGAACAGATACCCCAGGCCTGCTCCATATGCGCACACCCTACAGAACCGATACCCCAGGCCTGCTCCATACACGCACACCCTACAGAACAGATCCCGCAGCCCTGCTCCATACACGCACACCTTACAGAACAGATCCCCCAGGCCTGCTCCATACGCTGACACCCTACAGAACAGATCCCCCAGGCCTGCTCCATACGCGGACACCCTACAGAACAGATCCCCCAGGCCTGCTCCATACGCGGACACCCTACAGAACAGATCCCCCAGGCCTGCTCCATACGCGGACACCCTACAGAACAGATCCCCCAGGCCTGCTCAATACATGCACACCCTACAGAACAGATCCCCCAGGCCTGCTCCATACGCGGACACCCTACAGAACAGATCCCCCAGGCCTGCTCCATACACGCACACCCTACAGAACAGATCTCCCAGGCCTGCTCCATACACGCACACCCTACAGAACAGATCCCCCAGGCCTGCTCCATACGCGCACACCCTACAGAACAGATCCCCCAGGCCTGCTCCATACGCGCACACCCTACAGAACCGATACCCCAGGCCTGCTCTATACACACATTCCTGTATGAATGTATGCGTGTATATATATATATATATATATATATATATATATATATACACACACATACACTGTCCTCCCCTCCTATCCCCACTCTGTCCCCTCAAAATAACTCAACACACAGCCATTAATGTCTAAAAGGGTGGCAACAAAAGTGAGTACACCCCTAAGTGGAAATGTCCACATTGGGCCCGATTTGCCATTTTCCCTTACCGGTGTAACTCAGTGTTACAAGGTCTCTGATGTGAATGGGGAGCAGGTGTGTTAAATTTGGTGTTATCGCTCTCACACTCTCCCATACTGGTCACTGGAAGTTCAACATGGCACAGATCTGAAAAAAATAATGATTGCTCTACATAAAGATGGCCTAGGCTATAAGAAGATTGCCAAGACCCTGAAACTGAGCTGCAGCATGGTGGGAAAGACCATACAGAGGTTTCACAGGACAGGTTCCACTCAGAACAGGCCTCACCATGGTCAACCAAAGAAGTTGAGTGCACGTGCTCAGCGTCATATCCAGAGGTTGTCTGCAGTGGTTGAAGGGGTGGGGGGTCAGCCTGTCAGTGCTCAGACCATACGCTGCACACTGCATCAAACTAGTCTGCATGGCTGTCGTCCCAGTTTGCTGGAGACAAGCAGATTAAGGACATGGATTACTGGAACCATGTCCTGTGGTCCGATGAGACCAAGATAAACTTATTTGGTTAAGATGTTGTCAAGCATGTGTGGCGACAACCAGGTGAGTACAAAGACAAATGTGCCTTGCCTACAGTCAAGCATGGTGGTGGGAGTGTCATGGTCTGGGCCTGCATGAGTGCTGTCGGCACTGGGGAGCTACAATACATTGAGGGAACCATGAATGCCAACATGTACTGTGACATACTGAAGCATAGCATGATCCCCTCCCTTTGGAGACTGGGCCACAGGGCAGTATTTCAACATGATAATGACTCCAAACAAACAAGATGACCACCGCCTTGCTAAAGAAGCTGAAGGTAAAGGTGATAGACTGGCCAAGCATGTCACCAGACCTAAACCCTATTGAGCATCATCAAACGGAAGGTGGGGGAGTGCAAGGTCTCTAACATCCACCAGCACCGTGATGTCATCATGGAGGAGTGGAAGAGGACTTCAGTGGCAACCTGTGAAGCTCTGGTGAACTCCATGCCCATGAGGGCTAAGGCAGTGCTGAAAATTATGGCGGCCGCACAAAATATTGACACTTTAGGCCCAATTTGGACATTTCCGCTTAGTGGTGTACTCACTTTTGTTGGCAATGGTTTAGACATTAATGGCTGTGTGTTGAGTTATTTTGAGGGGACAGCACATTTACTTATACAGGCTGTACACTTACTCTATATATACACTTTATACCACCCTCCTCTCCTAGTATAATTATATATATATATATATATATATATATATATATAAAAATAATCACACACTTTATTTTTCAGCTGAATCCTACAGGGGACGGAAGTTTAGTTTCAAACACAAGCTGCTCTGTTTTCTCCTGTACCACATGTCTGTGACGCCTGCAGAGCATCCCCCCTCCTGCCAGCTGTATGCTCTGCAGCCACAGGGTTAATACCTCTCCCACTAGGCTGAGGATGTGTCAGCAGGAGGATGCCGGCTCCCATCCTCCACCGCCTGCAGATACACAGCGCTCCTGTTCAGTTGCATAACTCTGCATCAGGAATTTTTCCATTTCCAAACCAAAGTAACTGCAGAGCTCCTGCAAAGCACCCAGTCTTACAACACCAGGGTGTGTTTATTAGGAGGGGGGTGGTGGGGGGTTCAGAGAATAAAAGCAAGATTACAAATCACTTCCTGCGCTTTGAACAAAACATGTTGGTTATATGAGAATACAGAAGGCCCCCCTTCCACTCATACAAAGCTTCACTGACAATGTGCAGATTAGGAAAAGATTCACATGTTTGTGAAAAATGCAACAATCCAACAACATTGGCAGCGGAGTAGGCTCTGAATATAAAGGCGTTTTATGAATCGATCATTAGAAATATGTTTTTATCTATCAGGGTGGATGAGGGCGGAGAGATCAGAGGGATTTGTTCAGTAACTGGATCTTACTGAAATTGACACCAAGACAGTTGCCCCAAGCATGGCCAAATGCAGACAAGTTTGCATCCATAGAAAGTAAAACACCACTCACACATAAGCTTCACCAAAGTATTATGGATGCCTTCAGGGGCCAGCAGAGGCATCAAAGTTTTTGTCTAATTAAAAACTAGCTTTAGGACTATTTCCCTGCTTAATAATGATCTTAGCCAGAGTCGATATTTTCACATATATAGTGTGTGTTTTTCACATATAATAGTTGTCAAACTACGAAACGTCACACTTTGTGAAGCGAAGGGCTGCATTTGCGTAAGGTGGAGGCTCCAATGTCGGCTGCAATGAGCCAAAAGCCCCCAAAATTACAGCAAGACGTCTGGGAGTCCCTAAGCGAGAGAAAAAATGGCCACCGGGAAAAACTAAAAGAAGGCTACACGATCACTAAAGCCGCAAAACACCGCCAAGCACATACGACTTTTACAAAAACCCGTACGACCTACACCATACACTTTTAGTAAGGATGATAAATCATCCACACCCGCCTAGCACATACACATTCGCCCCCATTTTGCAACACTAACTTACACAATGCGGAAGTACAGAGCTACCCTAACGGCTTCCCCTCGCGCACGCAGCCTATTTACACTACACACTGCACACATTGCTGACACTTACACCTCAGCTCCACAACACTGTATGCTGCAGGAACATCAAAACAGATTGTCAGCTCTTCAGCACAATCCTTGCTGCATATAATAATTATAAATAGGTAAAGTATATTAATTTATGATTTAATTCATTAATTAATTATCATGAAAAAATACATATACACAAAAAAAAACCTCAGTATCGCAATAAACCACAAAGCCCTTCACTGCGTGCCAACGGTGCTCGTAGGACACAAACTACACCAGGGGACAGCCTTGCAATAAGCACAAAAAGGAGATCAGCGCCGACCTTACAATGACAGCAAAAGCAACTCTGATAAAAAAAATAGACCAACCGAAAGGCTCGCAATGAGCGCCGAAGGATCTCAGACGGCCAAAACACTTACTGTCTGTGGCAAACAGCATTACCTGCCTTACAATTTTATTGCCCCATCATTTTTGATGGGCAAGTCGCTAGTATATATATATATATGTATATTATACACACACACACTTTTTCATTGTGCTTTAATATTACCTTTATTTATAAAAGTGCCAATGTTTTATGCAGTGCTAGTTACAAAGAGAAAATGACTTTAATACGGAGGATATGTGACATGTAACACATGTTAATACAGAAGAAGCGTTACTTGCTCCTGAGATCTTGTCATACTTTACTTATATATTGCTTGTACTTCTAAAGCAGCGATATATTTACGCAAACATTTATTCTGCTTATTTTATCTACATATAAAGGTAAATCTTAAAGAACCAGTTATTCATGGCTCTTTGAATAACTTAACTAAACGTGATAAATAAAGTTTTAAGTATTTCACTTTTATAAGCAATTATTCTTTTTTGTGAAGTTCCATTTTCTTTACTGGGTTGTTTCTTGCTGCTGCTGTTTCAGGATGGTGTATGTTTGTAAAGTAATAAACTCACTGTCAAAATCACATATAGAGTTGTCGTAATTGCGAGTTTGTGGGTCAGGGAGGGAGGAAGGGGAAAGAGACGCTGGGGAGGGAGTGAGGGAGGGGAAAGAGACGCTGGGGAGGGAGTGAGGGAGGGGAAAGAGACGCTGGCGAGGGAGTGAGGGAGGGGAAAGAGACGCTGGCGAGGGAGTGAGGGAGGGGAAAGAGACGCTGGGGAGGGAGTGAGGGAGGGGAAAGAGACGCTGGCGAGGGAGTGAGGGAGGGGAAAGAGACGCTGGCGAGGGAGTGAGGGAGGGGAAGGAGACGCTGGGGAGGGAGTGAGGGAGGGGAAAGAGACGCTGGGGAGGGAGTGAGGGAGGGGAAAGAGACGCTGGGGAGGGAGTGAGGGAGGGGAAAGAGACGCTGGGGAGGGAGTGAGGGAGGGGAAAGAGACGCTGGGGAGGGAGTGAGGGAGGGGAAAGAGACGCTGGGGAGGGAGTGAGGGAGGGGAAAGAGACGCTGGGGAGGGAGTGAGGGAGGGGAAAGAGACGCTGGGGAGGGAGTGAGGGAGGGGAAAGAGACGCTGGGGAGGGAGTGAGGGAGGGGAAAGAGACGCTGGGGAGGGAGTGAGGGAGGGGAAAGAGACGCTGGGGAGGGAGTGAGGGAGGGGAAAGAGACGCTGGGGAGGGAGTGAGGGAGGGGAAAGAGACGCTGGGGAGGGAGTGAGGGAGGGGAAAGAGACGCTGGGGAGGGAGTGAGGGAGGGGAAAGAGACGCTGGGGAGGGAGTGAGGGAGGGGAAAGAGACGCTGGGGAGGGAGTGAGGGAGGGGAAAGAGACGCTGGGGAGGGAGTGAGGGAGGGGAAAGAGACGCTGGGGAGGGAGTGAGGGAGGGGAAAGAGACGCTGGGGAGGGAGTGAGGGAGGGGAAAGAGACGCTGGGGAGGGAGTGAGGGAGGGGAAAGAGACGCTGGGGAGGGAGTGAGGGAGGGGAAAGAGACGCTGGGGAGGGAGTGAGGGAGGGGAAAGAGACGCTGGGGAGGGAGTGAGGGAGGTGAAAGAGACGCTGGGGAGGGAGTGAGGGAGGGGAAAGAGACGCTGGCGAGGGAGTGAGGGAGGGGAAAGAGACGCTGGCGAGGGAGTGAGGGAGGGGAAAGAGACGCTGGCGAGGGAGTGAGGGAGGGGAAAGAGACGCTGGGGAGGGAGGGAGGAAGAGGAAAGACGCTGGGGAGGGAGGGGAAGAGACGCTGGGGAGGGAGGGGAAGAGACGCTGGGGAGGGAGGGGAAGAGACGCTGGGGAGGGAGGGGAAGAGACGCTGGGGAGGGAGGGGAAGAGACGCTGGGGAGGGAGTGAGGGAGGGGAAAGAGACGCTGGGGAGGGAGTGAGGGAGGGGAAAGAGACGCTGGGGAGGGAGTGAGGGAGGTGAAAGAGACGCTGGGGAGGGAGGGAGGAAGAGGAAAGACGCTGGGGAGGGAGGGGAAGAGACGCTGGGGAGGGAGGGGAAGAGACGCTGGGGAGGGAGGGGAAGAGACGCTGGCGAGGGAGTGAGGGAGGGGAAAGAGACGCTGGCGAGGGAGTGAGGGAGGGGAAAGAGACGCTGGCGAGGGAGTGAGGGAGGGGAAAGAGACGCTGGCGAGGGAGTGAGGGAGGGGAAAGACGCTGGCGAGGGAGGGGAAGAGACGCTGGGGAGGGAGTGAGGGAGGGGAAAGAGACGCTGGGGAGGGAGTGAGGGAGGGGAAAGAGACGCTGGGGAGGGAGGGAGGGAGGTGAAAGAGACGCTGGGGAGGGAGGGAGGGAGGAAGAGGAAAGACGCTGGGGAGGGAGGGGAAGAGACGCTGGGGAGGGAGGGGAAGAGACGCTGGGGAGGGAGTGAGGGAGGGGAAAGAGACGCTGGCGAGGGAGTGAGGGAGGGGAAAGAGACGCTGGCGAGGGAGTGAGGGAGGGGAAAGAGACGCTGGCGAGGGAGGGGAAAGAGACGCTGGCGAGGGAGGGGAAAGAGACGCTGGCGAGGGAGGGGAAAGAGACGCTGGCGAGGGAGGGAGGGGAAAGAGACGCTGGCGAGGGAGGGAGGGGAAAGAGACGCTGGCGAGGGAGGGAGGGGAAAGAGACGCTGGCGAGGGAGGGAGGGGAAAGAGACGCTGGCGAGGGAGGGAGGGGAAAGAGACGCTGGCGAGAGAGGGAGGGGAAAGAGACGCTGGCGAGGGAGGGAGGGGAAAGAGACGCTGGCGAGGGAGGGAGGGGAAAGAGACGCTGGCGAGGGAGGGAGGGGAAAGAGACGCTGGCGGGGGAGGGAGGGGAAAGAGACGCTGGCGGGGGAGGGAGGGAGGGAGGGGAAAGAGACGCTGGCGAGGGAGTGATGGAGGGGAAAGAGACGCTGGCGGGGGAGGGAGGGGGAAGAGACGCTGGGGAGGGAGTGAGGGAGGGGAAAGAGACGCTGGCGAGGGAGGGGAAAGAGACGCTGGCGAGGGAGGGGAAAGAGACGCTGGCGAGGGAGGGGAAAGAGACGCTGGCGAGGGAGGGGAAAGAGACGCTGGCGAGGGAGGGAGGGGAAAGAGACGCTGGCGAGGGAGGGAGGGGAAAGAGACGCTGGCGAGGGAGGGAGGGGAAAGAGACGCTGGCGAGGGAGGGAGGGGAAAGAGACGCTGGCGAGAGAGGGAGGGGAAAGAGACGCTGGCGAGGGAGGGAGGGGAAAGAGACGCTGGCGAGGGAGGGAGGGGAAAGAGACGCTGGCGAGGGAGGGAGGGGAAAGAGACGCTGGCGGGGGAGGGAGGGGAAAGAGACGCTGGCGGGGGAGGAAGGGGAAAGAGACGCTGGCGGGGGAGGGAGGGAGGGGAAAGAGACGCTGGCGAGGGAGTGAGGGAGGGGAAAGAGATGCTGGGGAGGGAGGGAGGGAGGGGAAAGAGACGCTGGCGAGGGAGTGAGGGAGGGGAAAGAGACGCTGGCGAGGGAGGGGAAAGAGACGCTGGGGAGGGAGGGAGGGGAAAGAGACGCTGGTGGGGGAGGGAGGGAGGGGAAAGAGACGCTGGTGGGGGAGGGAGGGAGGGGAAAGAGACGCTGGCGGGGGAGGGAGGGGGAAGAGACGCTGGCGGGGGAGGGAGGGGGAAGAGACGCTGGCGGGGGAGGGAGGGAGGGGGAAGAGACGCTGGTGGGGGAGGGAGGGAGGGGAAAGAGACGCTGGCGAGGGAGGGAGGGGAAAGAGACGCTGGGGAGGGAGGGAGGGGAAAGAGACGCTGGGGAGGGAGGGAGGGGAAAGAGACGCTGGGGAGGGAGGGAGGGGAAAGAGACGCTGGGGAGGGAGGGAGGGGAAAGAGATGCTGGCGGGGGAGGGAGGGAGGGGGAAGAGACGCTGGGGAGGGAGTGAGGGAGGGGAAAGAGATGCTGGGGAGGGAGGGAGGGGAAAGAGACGCTGGCGAGGGAGTGAGGGAGGGGAAAGAGACGCTGGCGAGGGAGGGGAAAGAGACGCTGGGGAGGGAGGGAGGGGAAAGAGACGCTGGTGGGGGAGGGAGGGAGGGGAAAGAGACGCTGGCGGGGGAGGGAGGGAGGGGAAAGAGACGCTGGCGGGGGAGGGAGGGGGAAGAGACGCTGGCGGGGGAGGGAGGGGGAAGAGACGCTGGCGGGGGAGGGAGGGAGGGGGAAGAGACGCTGGTGGGGGAGGGAGGGAGGGGAAAGAGACGCTGGCGAGGGAGGGAGGGGAAAGAGACGCTGGCGAGGGAGGGAGGGGAAAGAGACGCTGGCGAGGGAGGGAGGGGAAAGAGACGCTGGGGAGGGAGGGAGGGGAAAGAGATGCTGGCGAGGGAGGGAGGAGAAAGAGATGCTGGCGAGGGAGGGAGGGGAAAGAGACGCTGGCGAGGGAGGGAGGGGAAAGAGACGCTGGCGAGGGAGGGAGGGGAAAGAGACGCTGGCGAGGGAGGGGAAAGAGACGCTGGGGAGGGAGGGGAAAGAGACGCTGGGGAGGGAGGGAGGGAGGGGAAAGAGACGCTGGGGAGGGAGGGAGGGAGGGAGGGGAAAGAGACGCTGGGGAGGGAGGGAGGGGAAAGAGATGCTGGCGAGGGAGGGAGGAGAAAGAGATGCTGGCGGGGGAGGGAGGGAGGGGAAAGAGATGCTGCGAGGGAGGGAGGGGAAAGAGACGCTGGCGAGGGAGGGGAAAGAGACGCTAGGGAGGGAGGGGAAAGAGACGCTAGGGAGGGAGGGAGGGAGGGGAAAGAGATGCTGGCGAGGGAGGGAGGGAGGGAGGGAGGGGAAAGAGATGCTGGCGAGGGAGGGAGGGGAAAGAGATGCTGGCGAGGGAGGGAGGGAGGGGAAAGAGATGCTGGCGAGGGAGGGAGGGGAAAGAGATGCTGGCGGGGGAGGGAGGGGAAAGAGATGCTGGCGGGGGAGGGAGGGAGGGGAAAGAGATGCTGGCGGGGGAGGGAGGGAGGGGAAAGAGATGCTGGCGGGGGAGGGAGGGAGGGGAAAGAGATGCTGGCGGGGGAGGGAGGGAGGGGAAAGAGATGCTGGCGAGGGAGGGAGGGAGGGGAAAGAGATGCTGGCGAGGGAGGGAGGGGAAAGAGATGCTGGCGAGGGAGGGAGGGAGGGGAAAGAGATGCTGGCGAGGGAGGGAGGGAGGGGAAAGAGATGCTGGCGAGGGAGGGAGGGGAAAGAGATGCTGGCGAGGGAGGGAGGGAGGGGAAAGAGATGCTGGCGTGGGAGGGTGGGAGGGGAAAGAGATGCTGGCGTGGGAGGGTGGGAGGGGAAAGAGATGCTGGCGTGGGAGGGTGGGAGGGGAAAGAGATGCTGGCGAGGGAGGGACGGAGGGGAAAGAGATGCTGGCGAGGGAGGGACGGAGGGGAAAGAGATGCTGGGGACGGAGGGACGGAGGGGAAAGAGATGCTGGGGACGGAGGGACGGAGGGGAAAGAGATGCTGGGGACGGAGGGGAAAGAGATGCTGGGGACGGAGGGACGGAGGGGAAAGAGATGCTGGGGACGGAGGGGAAAGAGATGCTGGCGAGGGAGGGACGGAGGGGAAAGAGATGCTGGCGAGGGAGGGACGGAGGGGAAAGAGATGCTGGCGAGGGAGGGACGGAGGGGAAAGAGATGCTGGCGAGGGAGGGACGGAGGGGAAAGAGATGCTGGCGAGGGAGGGAGGGAGGGGAAAGAGATGCTGGCGAGGGAGGGAGGGGAAAGAGATGCTGGCGAGGGAGGGAGGGGAAAGAGATGCTGGCGAGGGAGGGAGGGGAAAGAGATGCTGGCGAGGGAGGGAGGGGAAAGAGACGCTGGCGAGGGAGGGAGGGGAAAGAGATACAGGGGGGGCCCGCGATGAAAGTTAAAGTTATATATATATATATATCACATATTGCGGGCTTGCATAGCGAGCACGCGGCCCTCGCAAAGCGAGGGATGCAGCTCGCGTAGCGAGGGCTGCGGGCAAGGTCCTCAGTTGCTGGGATGGAGCGCCAAAGGCGCTCCATCCCAGCAACTGAGGCCCTTGCCCGCAGACCTCGCTGCCCTTGCCTGCAGCCCTCGCATAGCTAGGGCTGCGGGCAAGGGCCTCAGTTGCTGGGATGGAGGCTACAGCACTCTAACCACGAAAAACACTTACGGATAATCCGCTAAGACGCGTACCACACATTACCACATCGCAAAAAACGGACGCAACCCGCGGACAGGAAAAAAGCAAAAACACAATAAATACACACAACACATACATAAAATGCTTACCTACAGCAAGAGGAAGCATCCAGCACCTCAAAAAAACTACTTACAGCTTCACTTAACTAAAAATCAAAGAGTTTAGACACTACAAAATTCTCTAAGCGAGAGAAAAAATGGCGGACGAACAAAACGAAAACGAGGCTACAGCACTATAACCATGGAAAACACTTACGGATAATCCACTAAAACGCATACAACGCATTACCCGCCATTTTACGCTTATGCAGAAGTACACAACTACGCTAACGGTTTGGTCTTGCGCACGCACACTATTACACTGCACACATTCACCACGCTTACACAGCACCTCCACACCACTAATGCTGCAGCAACATCAAACAAGGCTCACAGATCTTCAACACAATGATTCAAAATAGGTAAAGTATATTCATTTATTAATTGTTATTATATATTTCAGTAGTACACACAAAACAGCATTAGCTACCTTACAATTCCATGTGTATATTAATAACTAAACAACTTTCCAAAATACACATCTCATTGCCGTCATTTTTTGACGGGCAAGTTGCTAGTATATATATAAAATGTAGTATGTGGTGAGCTTGAGTAAGGAAAGTTCCTCACTGTACAGAATATGTTGCCTACTATTTGTTGTCCATATATATCCTTTTAGAATTTGATTCAGAAAACCATGTAAAAGTCACTGTTCCTTTAAGACATCTTCATAGGTGATATACATGCCTTTTCTGTTTTTCTGGTCAGTTTTTTGTTTCACCCCAGACCTGACCCCCTGGGAGCGATGTGACTCTTCTGTAGTGTCACTGCAGTGGGGGGGCCTAGGAAGACCACCCAAAATTACTCTGATACTATAACCCAATGAAACAAATTGTATTTGGGGAAAAATGTTATATATATGGGATAAGGAAATTAAAATTAAAGAAAAGCAAAGAAACAAGGAAAAAGTAAAGAAAGTTGAAAAAAACATGTAATGTAATTCTTGAGATGTTAATATTTGACAGAAATATAACAATGTGTGTATTCTATTCAGTAAATTGTGTTATATTGTTGTTGTTGTTGACTGACTGTCATTTAATACAGACAATAAAAATGTTAAAAATAAACAACTACCGTAGTTAATAATAAGACAATATTCAGAGTGAAAATTAAAATTGCCGTATTCAGCAGCTCAGCCTGACCCATGGCACAATTTCTACTTGTGGTTAAATTTCTTAAGATGTTTAACCCTTCCCTGCCTTGTTGCGGACCTATCTAATACCCAAGCCCTGTCCCCCATAGGCGCCAATGCAGGACCCATTTTCGAAACTTGCTTGTAAACACCTATTTTCCATAAACTGCACTATGACTTTAAATATACGAAACACGAAAGCCGGCTCCTGCACCTCTCCCGGTATTCCTGTCACTCCAGCCATTAATCCCTCCCTACTCTGACTAGTCAGACACACCTAATGCTCCTCAATCTCACGGTTTGCCTCTTACTGCC
This sequence comes from Discoglossus pictus, assembly GCA_027410445.1. Classification (NCBI taxonomy): domain Eukaryota; kingdom Metazoa; phylum Chordata; class Amphibia; order Anura; family Alytidae; genus Discoglossus; species Discoglossus pictus. The sequence goes on from CM050168.1 coordinate 282,880,113, forward strand.
GGACTTAGATTGTAAGCCCTTCTGGCACAAGACCCGATCCTCACGCTGCATGGGACAGTAAGGGCTCGAAATTATTATTATCGGTTATTTGTAACACGCCACCATATTCCGTAGCTACTTGTAATATTTTACTATTAGACTGTAAGCTCTTTGGGACAGGGATTGCTCTTATATACAAAAGCATAAAAGTAAAGTCTAACTGTAACACTGTCAGATTAATTGTATAGTGTCACAAGTCTCTTGTATTAAATGTGTGTGTATATATATATATATATATATATATATATATATATATATATACACACGAAGATGAATAATCAGAGTATTCATATAGATCACCGGACACTCATGGCTACCTCACATTATACATATATTGTTTATTTGTAACACGCCAACATATGCCGTAGTGTTAAATATATACATATCTCACAGCATTGATGGTCAGCCTGCAATATAAAGGGGTAAGTGCACAGCTGTGGCTGGTGTACATGATGATATAAGAGAGGCGAGCATGACTTGAGGTTTGTCGGTAGGCTCTGCCAGACATGTGAAGTGTGGCCCTGAATACTGATCACCAGCCCCCTGCACCAGTGTCAAAGACCCCTTTATACCCAGCACATGACATCATACAGCTGCAAATTACAATACACTTATTATATGTACACAGCAGCAGCAGGACCAGTCAGATTGCCCTATACATATAGTCTGGAATTGGTCACTAAAAGAGCATTCACTACTTATACAAGACATTAAAGCAACATCCCCCCCAAATCCCACTGTCCAGGGGTCTTACCTTGTGCGGGTCCCCTCCGGAGCCAGTCCCCCACCCCACTTATAAGGCTGCTTATCCTCCTGTGCTGGAGTTGCTGAGAAGTTCAGATCCCAGTGAGGTGTGGTTCTTGACTGTGAGAATAAGGAAATGCTCAGCTTTCAAACTGGGTTTTTTTTTTCAGAGAAGGAGCAGTTTATTCGCACAGCACCAATGGTGGAGGATTAGAGCAGTGCAAGGCCGGGAGCAGTGCGAGATTAGGTTTACTCACAAAGTGTATTATATATATCACTTATGGTGGGCCAAAGAGTGTAGATGTTGTTTATTTCTTAGGCTTACTCCTATTTAACAAGTTGGACAAACATACATATAGAGGAGGGTTAAAAATAAAGATATATATATATATACAATATTATTATTATTATCATTTATTTGTAACGCGCCAACATATTCCGTAGCGCTATACACGGGTTATAATTAAGGCAAAAACAATAGCAGTATTAGCGCATTGCAAAGGATGGAGGGCCGTGTCTTTGAGATTAGAATCCAGTGTCCATAGGGCTTTCCCCAAAGCACAGACACAAGATTGAAAACTCGCAAACTTACAATCTAGATATACTGTATATATATATTGTAAACATTTTCTTTATGGTGGCATATTAGCATATGCTCTATCTAAATGCTTTTGTCTTTATTTCCAAATATATGTTAGTCCCCCAAGATCTTACTACTTGTCCCCCCAATAAGACACACGTGTCCCCCCAGATCAGACAGGTGTGCTCACCCCAGTCAAGCCTGCTCATGCTCCCAGATCTGACCTGAATTTCCCCCCCCCGATCTGACCAGATTGTCCCCTCATATCTGTTATGATCCCCCCATATTAGACCTGCTCATGCTCCGAGATCTGACCTGAATGCCCCCCCCCCTCCAGATCTGTTATGATCCCCCCCATATTAGACCAATCTGACCTGAATCCCCCCCAGATCTGACCAGATTGTCCCCTCATATCTGTTATGATCCCCCCATATTAGGCCTGCTACAGGTCCATTCCAGGTCAGACCTGTTTGCCCCCCAGAGCAGACCTTCCTGCCCCTCACCTCCATATCAGACTGTTTGTCCTCCCCAAGATCCGACCTGCTTTTCCTCCAGACCCGAGGTGCTTGTTGCTTGTCCCTTTGCCCCTCACCCCTAAATCAGATTGTTTACCCCCAAATCAGACCTTCTTGACGATCTAGTTCAGTCCCTCTGACCTCTACAGATCAGGCTTTTTGGAAGACATGACACCCCCACCCCACTAACACCTTCTTGCCTGCCCATTTCCACCCTGCTTTAAAACAGATAACACATATTTCAGTATCTTTTTTTTTAGGATTTACTCCTGATCTGAGCCTATACCACCCCTACTGGAAGGCTGATCAAGAAAATTACAACCATCTATATATATATATATATATATATATAATGTCCTTGTATTTAACCTTTAAGCACACATTAACATGGCGTGCTGGATACGGTATGTGCAGACAGTGGACCATCCTTCAGACGTGTCCCAGCACATCGCTATTAGGAGCTTCGGCTGCTTCTCATTGGTCCCTGAGGTTTGGGAAGATGTTTATAAACCAGGCTGTCCTGACAGGCGGAAAGTGAAGCGCGCAGGGTGTAATTAGTAAACCATAAGGCCGTTCCAGGTTATTATTACTTTCTGGTTAGAAAGTTTCAGTGCAGAGCACACAGAGCGTTATTATATTGCGGCGGTGCAGCCAGGCCCAGGGTGCGGAGTCTGACAGGGAGCAGTGTGCAATATTACACCAGAATTACCAGCAGACTGGCCACAAATACAGCTGTGTCTGTGTGTATATATATATATATATGAATCCACTGCAAATAATCCATTTTGCAAATATTTGTGTTGGACTTGGCACCTAATGTTAGCTGTTGGATTTTCTCTATTTTTCACATACCTTGGTTGTTCCTCTCCGCTGACTTAACTGCCTCTCTGTTTTGTCTTTCTCACCTCTTGCCATGGCTTCCCTTGGCTGCCTCTTTCTTGCCGTTTCCTGTCTCTCTCCAAACCCTGAGGAAGTTTACATATGAAACGCGTTGGTTTGGAGATGATAAACTATTTTTTATTATTATTATTTTAAGCATTGCTGCCAATATGGTCCCTTTTATTATTTCTATATTACTATATAGAGAGTGTATTATTATAATTTGCTTCTGGGGAGGAAAGCTATGGCAAGTCTGGACATGCTACTAAAAAGTAAAGATAATAAATCATCAACAAAGGTCCGCATTGTTAGAACTATGACATTCGAGGTAGAAACATCCGGATGTGAGAGCTGGACCATAAAACTGTTTAGAGTTCCTTGGACTGCAAGAAGATCCAATCAATCAGTACTACAGGAAATGAAGCCAAACTGTTCACTGGAAGGTTTGATCATGAGGCTGAAACCTAAATATTTTGTCCATATCATGAGAAGACAAGATTCCCTAGAAAAGACTCTGATGCTGGGAAAGATTGAAGGCTCAGGAAGAAGAGTATGGTAGAGGCAGATGTATGAATGAGATCATTGAAGTAATGAACATGATGGAGCTCAGAGGGTCAGTGCTTGGCATGCTGCGGTCCATAAGGTCATGGAGAGGACACAACTGAATGATTAAACAACAATTATTATAATTTACTTTTTTGGACACAGAGATGTAATGTTTACCATATGGCACCTTTAGTAGCACTCCATCCCTCAATATCCTGTGGTGAAACTAATTTTTAAGTCTATTTTTTTGGATTGTCATTGCGCCAATCACGTATTGGATGTATTAAAGGTACATATCTGTGAGTATAATTTTATATAGTGTAGTAAGAAAAGATAAGACCATTCTGAGAACAAGTCTCGAGGTCAGGAGACCTGCTTTTCCAACAGAAATTCTCAATAAGCAGTGCTTTTACTGGCGCTAAGGATTCTGGGTAGTGATCTGTCAAACTAAGTTCAAGCCGTACCATCTTCTTTTGCCTCTAGATAGCTTCACCTATGATGGGCGCCATAAAGAGCTATAATAATAAGTCTGTGAGTAGGTCCTAGCACTGTACTCTAACCCTATGTTCTGAGAGCTGGGCCCATAGTCCTAAATGGATTCCTATGTTATATGCGTCAAAGACAAAAAAAAGTTATAACATTTTCAGCCTCATTTGCATGTAGTTATCCAGAATCCTTAGCGGCAGTGAAAACACTGTTCACTGAGTTCTATGGGTAAAGCAGATATCCTGGCCTGCTTGAGACATGTACATGCAATGGCTCTCTGCTTCCTTAATCCCTGTTGTTGAGATCGAGCTACTGGCCAGAGGCAAGAGCAGGGTCATAGGTCAAGCCAAGAGATGAAAGGATCTAAGTTGTATCAGGGATGGGAAAAGAAAAAGGCAGAATGAGTGCAGGATTAGAGTCAGCCTAATGTGAAGTGGAGTTTATTCTAGTGAAGGCTAAAGAGAGGGAGTAAACACTATAGTAGGATTGGGCCATGGTGGGAATGAGTAGAGAGTGTTGTGTATAGACTGGATTAGGATGGCAAGGTATGGAGGAGGAAGGCCATGTAAGGCTTTGTAGGCAAGTGGTCAGAAGCCTAATAGACAGGACACTGCTCTGGAGTTGGGCTATAAGAGTGACGTGGAGGGTATTGAATATTAAACATCCAGAGACATTTTCGATCTATTGGAGTGGGGTGAATGCTAAGGCTGGGAGACCAATGAGAAGTGAATTGTAGTAGTCCAGGTGGGTAAAAATAACAGTGTATCAGAAGTTGTGTTAAAAATATAAAGGGACACATTTGACAGGTGAAAGTAACTAAGGTTATACAATTAGAAAGAGAGCGTTGCTCAAAGGTGACACCAACATATTGAGCTGCAGGTGACGGACGGTATGAGAGGAAGTAGGGGGAAGGAGGTGGTGGGAGTTGTGGTAAGATGATGCAAGATGAAAAGTAAAGAATTTCTTGTTTCAAGAGATTAATTAGGTGAAATCGGTATTACGTACAAGGCTGGATGGACCAAGATCTGCTTTTTGGGGATGAGGCAACCTCTACTGATAGAACTATGTCCTCTTCAGCCTCCCCCATGATCACCATTGCAGACCCTGCTGACTCCATCACCGGAGACAGCAAATTTGATCAAGGGAATGTACATTGTGCTAATAACTTGCTTGATGGGATTATTTGGCTGTAGACAAAACTCCAAACAGTATAAGCGACTTATCTGGTTTAGAAGGGAACTTTGAATGTGTTTAAGTTTGTAATGTAATTATAAGCTCATTGTATGATGGCTTTAACTCCCACACCCACCAGACATGAAGTGAAGTTCTGCAGGAGCTGATTAAGTTGAACCAAAGTTGTTCTCTTTGCCTATAAATGTTCTGACTTTTCCCAATGAAGACTCTGTTCAAGGGAAATTAATCATGGTGTTATTTAGAGGTCATAACCTTTGTTTGTTATTATTACCTCTTGATTCTTGTTCTACATCCTGATGGTCCTGGAATAAAAGCCATTTACTGAGAAGCCCATCAAATGAAGGATTCGTGTAGCCAAGGCAGAAGAATTCGGGAACTGAGTTGGACCCACTCCCCTTGTTTGTGACAGCTATGAGGAAGACAGAGATGCAAAACTAATGGATATGTCAGGGGAAAATAAATGGGAAAACAAGAAAGCAGTCTAAGTAAAATGAGAAGAAGGAGTCAAGGAGGTAACCATGATGAAGAGAAGGGAACAATAGACAAGCTGAAAAAGTAAATAGGGGAGTGATAGTTAAAAGAGCAGCAGCCCAAGGAGACAAGGTGAACACATGAGAAGCCGAGACAGATAAATAGAGGAGGTATCAGGGGGACCAAACCTGCAGGCAGGGTAGGTAAGGTTTGCCAAGGTATAAGAGGTAAAGTTTGCAGAGCCATGGAAAATTAAGAAGAATCAAAGTAGGACCTGTCATTGGAGTGGGTGTCTAAAGGAAGAAGGAGCAAGGTAGCAAACATGGTAGTAGATAACTAGAAATGCTTTCCAGTGGAAGTTGTAGAGACAAAACCAGTAAATTAATTCAATCTTCCCTCGATATGCCAGTCTTTTTAGGTAGATAGAATGCAGAGACTAATTGGACCTTTTGTTTCTTGTTGTTGTTGTTTAGTTGTTCAAGTGTGTCCAACTCTCAGTGACTTAATGGACCACATATCTGTCTGCCACTGCCACTCTCAGAGCTCTATTAAGCTCATGTTCATTGCTTCAATGACCTCAACTATCCATTTCCGCCTCTATCGTTCCCTTCATTGTGTGCCTTCAAACTTTCCCAGCATCAGAGTCTTCTTTAGGGAATCCTGTCTTCTCATGATATGGCCAAACTATTGGAGCTTTAGCCTCATGTTCAAACCTTCCAGTGAACAGTTTGGCTTCATTTAGTATCTTCTTGCAGTCCAAGTTCTTTCCAACACCACATTTCAAAGGCGTCAATTCTCCGGCGCTCAGACTTCTTCATTGTCCAGCTCTCACATCCATATGTTACTACTGGAAATACCATAGTTCTAACTATGTGATATATTTTAACTTTTTACTAGCTTATGTACACTTGCCATAGCTTTCCTCCACAAACATCTTTTAATTTCATGTCTGCAATCACCATCTGCCGAGATCTTGGCAACCAGGAAAATAAAATTTGGCACTGCCTCCATTTCTTCCCCATCTATAGGTTTCTTAGCTACTGTTGAATATATGTTTCTATGAGCAAAGATGAAGCAGATATAGTAAAAAAGAAAAATAACAATATTCTGAGCTACCTCCAATTCAACAGAATCTGGAGCACCTTCCCAACGTATGCAAGCAGTTTTCTTAAACATGCTTCAGTGGTTCCATGGAAGAGGAAGCCCGAGTCCATTGTTATACGCAGAGAGCTATTTCTGGATACAAAGAATAACAACGACCTGTATTTGCTTTTCTTAGGTCTGTTTTGTCTTTGTCTCATGACCACTCTTATGGTTGGAAGGACCAAGTATCAAAACTATAGAGGTGGACTTCCGCTATTTATTTGTTTCACACTGCTTGCAAGGAGCCTGTTGCCAAGTAGGTCTTTCTGGATGACCTTGTAGGTAATGTCACTTGGGACTAAGAAGGACCCAACACTGGAGACTTTGGCTTATGGTTTGCAGCATCCAGCATAAATCAGAATAGAATTAAAAATAATATATATATATACGTATATACACATACATATATATATATATATATATACACACATAGTAAATATATATATATATATATATATATATATATATATATTTAAGAAAGAAAAAAAAAAAAATATATATATATATATATATATATATATATATATATATATATATATATATATAAAATGAGCCTACAATGTGATTTCCCTCTCTAAAGGTACTCCCAACCATTTTAAGGAGCATTACAAACTAGCCCCATATTGTACTTGCAGTTTTTTTCTACATTTGGAAATATTTAAAATTGATTTTTTGGCTCCTGTATGTTAATGCGCAGCTCAGAGTTTTTGATAAGGGTGGGACAGGGGTCTAACTGCCTGATAACATTAAAGGACTTTATTTTGGCCACTACAAAGATAGACAAGCAAACCGTAATTCTAATTAGCACATCAAAGCAGCTAATTAATATGCATGAGCTGCTCATTTGCATATAAATACAGCAAAACCAACGTGAATTTTCCCAGGACTGTTTTACTGTAGAAAAAAATGGATAACACAACATGGAGACAATGTTTCATGCTATTTAGGAATAACCTAAAAAAATTATTTTGGGGTGACAGAGTCTCTTTAATACATAAAACATTCCAACATACATAATACACACAAGTGCATTAGTTTGCTTTATGTATTCAGTACAGTGGGGGCTTCTATCAGTCTGTTGCCCTGGACCACTGTAGTTAAAAAAATAAAATAAAATCTTTTAAAAAAATTAATAATAATCTAATGCTACCAGCTGTGGCTGTACACATAAACATCATAATTTATGAGTGCAGGAATCCAGTTATTACATTACTTCCGGAGAGATGGATCGTGAGGGTGTGCCTCTTTACCTAACATTGGTGGGGGAGGAAGGAACAGTGAGGCGGCAGTTAGATAATAAGATAAGATTGAAATTGATACAAAGCCTCTTCCCACTCACAAGCCCAGAAGCAGGAAGTTGCATCAATAGATGCACAAACTTCTCTCAAGAAATGGAAATGTCCACCAGAGTATCATGGATGTATATAGGGTTCAGCAGAGGCATCATTTATTTTTCTAATAAAAACTAGCTTATGGACCACAGCACGCCAGGCACATCTGTTAGCCACTGCCCCTCTGAGTGCCCTCAAGCTCATGATCATTGCTTCAATGCCCTCATCTATTCATCTCCCCTTCTTTGTGTGCCTTCAATCTTTACCAGCATCAGAGTCTTCTCTAGGGAAACCTTCTCATGATATGGCCAAAATATTTAAGATTTAGCACCATGACTAAAACCTTCCAGTGAACAGTTTGGCTTCATTTCCTGTAGTACTGATTGATTGGATCTTCTTGCAGTCTAAGGAACAGTCACAGACCCCTTTCCAGGGCCTGGATCTTGCTCCATTGAGCCACCACAGAGGTCAGGCTGCCCCATTGGAAAATGGGTAGGGGAATTACAATGCCACATGGGCAATATGGGCAGGTGGGTGGTGGGGTGAATAGCACTAAGACATATTGCCTTCGTGTACCCCCATGTTTCATGTAGTGTTATGGCTTATGCCCCTGTCTTATCCTGTATACTGTATGTAATTCCCCATGTTACATTATTGTATTCTGTGTTATGTTTAAACTGTGACTGAGTGATCATGATGGGGTTAAAACAGGGTGTGCTGAGTCTGCAGTGACCAGCCTCCTTTATTGTACTGTTATCTGTTCTGGTCCATTGTTAGCAAATTAAGTACTATATCTAAGGTCTGGACCACTCAGACACAGAGACAGCAGGATGTGTATTAGAAGGTAGCCCTATTGTTCTCAGGTGTCAGCCATCAAGGTACTGCTAGACCCCATGTGGGGTCATCTCCTATAATTGTCTGCCACACAATCTCATTGTTACACAGTGTACACCCCTCTGTATCTAACTGCTGTAAATATTGCTGACTTTTCAAAAATAAAAAAGTTTACTTCTGGAGACATATAGAAATCGTGTGTCTCTTATTTTGCTCCTGTTCTCCTGGGTGGCTGCAGGAAGGTACTGGGAGACTCTGTAGGATCCTGCTGTGGTAGGTTTGACTATAACAAGACTTATCAAGCTCCATAAGAAGAAGCAGATCTGGAGTCTCTTGGTAGCCTGGAAGTGCTGGTTTCAGGGTGCTGGTGCTGAGATTTCCAAGAACCCGAATGGCCCCCTGATCGTCACACCACAATTTAAAGGCGTCAATTCTATGGCGCTCAGATCCTTTATGGTTCCGCTTTCACATCCGTACGTTACTCCTGGGAATACCTAACAGTCCCACCTGATCTGACCATTATATCTACCTAAATTAATTAAAATTACTTAAGCTTAAGGATACTAGTTTGCTTTTCTAAGGCATTTTATTTCCAGGAGCCTCAAACTCCTATATAAAGAAGATGATTTTTGAGTGTACTTGTACATATTGTGACAGTTTCACTTTTAACTGTACAGAATAAATGTATTTGTTGTCGCTGTTGCTATTTCCATCTGTTTGTACAACCTCTACGTTGCTCCTATACATTTCCTTTCATTAGGAATTAATTGTCAAAGTGCTGCAAAGCCGAGAATAAGGACAATAAGTAGCAAGTACATGGGCTGTCACAGTGTTCCTGTTAAGACAAAAACATTATCATTATTCACAGCCTCAGAGAACGTTAAACTGATACAGCAAAAAAAGGTTCCAACAATGGTATAATTTAAAATTATAGGTAATAGCAAGAACTTTCATCAATTAAATGCTATTAAAAAAATTCATTTTCCTACAGCGAAGTAACATTCCATTTTGCATTGTCAGTCAGCCTTTCTGATACACCCAGAGAGATTTTACATTTTTATTATTGAGAGGTCATTGCCATTGATTTCTGATTAGACCCTGAGGCATTGGGTTCATTGTCTTGAGTGTCTGCACAAAAAAGACTAGACATGCTCATTCTGGGGTGTCTGAAACATGTACTGTAATCTCAGTCATAGTAAGATTTCTCATTTGGCCAACTAGGCAGCTGCCTAGGGGCGCTTCCCTATGAAGGGTGCCTCGTTTCACACTTAAAAATGTCCCTTGGCATAAAAAAAGGAAATACGGTACTGCTGTTCACAGAGTTCGCCGTTAGAGGGTGAATGCCTGGCATTAGAGAGTTACCAGAGGGAGGAAGCTGCTGTGCCTACTGGTGCCCGAGATGTAAATCCATCCCTGATCTCTGTTGATCGTCAGCATGCAAAATTATAGTAGAATCCTGGAATATAATATTTAAAAAACACGTTTAGTCGCACATGTAAGCCCCTCCTCCTACTATTTGGGCTTTACACAGATAATCACATGCTGGCTTCCTAGCCAATCACAGATCAGATCACTGATGTCTTTTACTGTTCCCCATTGTTGACGGGGGATACCCCTTGTATTCTGTGCTTCCCTGTAGGACAAGTACAAGGTATGTCTTAAAACAAATTAGGACCTTGGTCCTATATTTAAAACACTTGGTAAAACATATTTAGAATGTAAAAGAAACAAAAATATAAAATAATACAATGTTTTACCTTTTATATGCTGCAGTGGAATCTATAATTCTGGTAGCGTAAAGGGGACTCTAAAGAGCCTTAAAAACTGGATATACATTGTACTAGCATTTTTTCTCTACAGTAAATAATTTCTGAAATATTTAGAATAGATTTTGCAGCTTTTGTATGCTAATGTGCAGCTCAGTATGCTAATGTGTGGCTCCTGTATGCCAATGTGCGGCTCAGTATGCTAATGTGCGGCTCAGTATGCTAATGTGTGGCTCCTGTATTCTAATGTGCGGCTCAGTATGCTAATGTGTGGCTCCTGTATTCTAATGTGCGGCTCAGTATGCTAATGTGCGGCTCCTGTATTTGCGGGCTTGAGAATGTTGTGCTATTAATTCTAAGACCTAACATCACTTTCCCCTATAATAACAGTACAGTAGTGTGCGTATATTTGCAGTTAAAGTGCTACGGATTGGAATTTACCCCCCTGGCGGGTCCTCTCGAGCACTCATTGGCCTTTGTGCTCCATTCGCGTGTTACGGGCTTGCTCGGGAGTGACTTGTTGCAATTTAATAGCTACATTTAAAACGTAACGGTTACGGGCTTGATGGATCAAAGGATTTACGGCCGCGAAGTTCAACATTGCTCAACTTGTAGGCTTTTTTCGGCCCTGCTGCGTCTCAGCCCGCAAGTCGTTTGCGTTCCGGGGCTAATTTAATAGCAAAAAGCCCTAAGATCTCAGTTACGGGATACATTTTAACACGTAGCCTGAATTTAATAGGGCTCTAAATCAGCCGCAAAAGCATGGAATTTCCCATGATTGATTCACTTTAGAGAAGAAAAAAAATACAACATATATAAAGTTTTTCAAGCTCTTTAAGAATAACTTCAAATATTTAATGTATTTATTTATATTTAAAACATTGATTTTTCAATTATTTTACATCATAATCTTTAAATATTAAATTAAATGAAAATGTTGAACATTGCTTTACCAGCTTTCTTTAAATCAGTATTTGAATATTATTTTTAAATATAAAATCTAAAAAATTGTCAATATCTTTCCTTATATTTCTACCCGCACTAAATGATATTAATGGCTGTAGCTGCGGTGTATAAAGATACGGGAGCGTGTCACCTATTTAAGATAAGCACACGGCCAAACACGTCTTATAGACACTGGGTGGGGAGAACCTTCAAAAATAGCTTTGTGTATTTAAGTAAAGAGAAGTGAAACTAGGAGGTCAACAGATAATATATGGGGGAGATGAACTAAGGTACGCCCAGGTCTCATCTTATGCGCAGTACTATAATCACAATTAGCCTATAGTTTCTATTTGGCATAGGGTGAAAATACTGTAATGGATGGATTTGTCCTTGTTTTCTTTTTTTTTGTGTTTGTGTCATTCAGTTATGTCTGACTCTCTGTGACCTCATGGACTGCAACACACAATGCTGATCCGCTTGGTATCCATGGCAGAGATACTGGAGTGGGTGGCCAGTTCCTTCTCCAGTAAGCCACATCATACAGCTGCAGGTATTCCTAGGTGGTCTCCCATCCAAGTACTGACTAGGTCCAACCCTGCATGGTTCCAGGATAATGTGACCTCTTGGTTCCCTTACTGGAACTGAACCTAGGTTGCAGCGGTGAAAGCACTGAATCCTAAGCATTGGACCACCGGGGATCCCTGTTTTATTTAGGGTTATGTTAAAGGACCACTGCAAATCCCTAAATAATACTTGGGAGGTAATGGTGGGCTCCACTACCACTACATAGTTTAGTATCAGGTTTGTTTTATATTTGCCCTTTACCTGATTATGCACTTTATTGATTATGCGACTTGCCCGTCAAAAATGATGGCAAGAAAATTTGAAACCTGGCAATGCTGTTTGCCACACCACAATGCGAAGCTCTCCCCCCTCTACTTTGGCGCTCATTGCATGCATCGGACAACCTTTGGCACTCATCTCAAGCCCCGCAATGTGCGCCTTTTGCGCTTATTGTGAGCTCCGCAACGAGTGCCTTTGAAACCATTTGCGGGCTTGGGAAATTGTTAATTGGAAATGTGTTTACAATTTACGGGCTTGAAAAAAAGTTACATACATTTTTTTCCTCGCTCAGCCATTTTCAGATCTCCCAAAAACGGCAATTTAATATCCAATTAGTTTGCAACCCCACTTACAGGCTCCCCGCCTCCCCGCGGTGCTGTGTGTGAGGTTGTAAGTTAATTTATTAATTTATTGGCGTCTTTTGGCGGTCCTCCGACAGTTTCTGAGTTACGGGCTTTGAAAAAAATGGCGGCCGTTAAATCCGTAATTTTTTTTCAAGCCTGTAATTTGTCAGCCGTTTTAAGCTTTTTCTCTCCCTCAAGCCAGTCAGGTACGTGCCTTCGGCGCTCATTGCAGCCCCGTCAAGCCAGTCACGTCCTGGCTTTGCAATGAGTGCCTTCGGTGCTCCTTGCAGCCATTGTCAAACCCGTAACATTCGGGCCAAGCATTGCGCATGCGCAAGCCCGTAACTTTTAACATTGCCTGACCAACATTCGTAAGTACGACAACTATATATGTGATTTATTTGTGCTATGACACTTACGGATGTTCTATGTCTTATTATTTTCTTTTTTTTATCATTGATGCTCTCGATAACATTGTGGATATATAAAACTGCTCTTTACTCAGTATATTGTAAGCTGACTGATACTTCATTTATTGTGTATTTTACACTATTACACATGTACTTTTGAGATTTATTACCATTGAAACATTTTTTCCATTAATACTTGAATATTGTAACCCGTATGGTTGATATTTGCTCCCTATTATTGATATAATACTTTTGTAATATGTGCTCCCTATATTTGGTCCAATTACTATATATTTTGATCAATTGGAACACGGACCGGATTCATTGGAGGATGTTTATGTATATTTTAAGATTTTATAAAACATAGTTGTTGTTTTAATAGAGTTATAATAAATAATTGTCCCCTTTTTTTTAAACTTATGGTCTCTCTCTATTGATCTACCTATTAAGTGAGTTATTGTGATCTAGTTTGGGTCTATAGAAGTTCGGTTCTCTCTTTTTTCTTTGTAAGTAAATGATTTCACCTCTGACCGTCACTTGGGTACTAACCTATACGGTATTTTACTGATAATGATATTGTTGGATCCCTATATAACATATCTAAATCTTTTTGTAAATCCCTAAATAGAGCAGTAGTTGTTTTAATTATAAACTGATCATTAATAAAATGTTTATTCATTTATTTATGAAAGCAATGCCAGTGCTAGAATGATTCAATCATTATACATGGCGCCATGGGCGGAGCTACCATCAATACATGTGGTTTAAGGCACTGAGGCCCTCCCCTGGGGGGGGCAGTACTATCAATTTATTTTTTTGTATTATTTTTTTAGATTTTCTGTAGCGTGTAGTATTAATTATAGAGTTTTTTTTTTTTTTTTGCGCCAGAGCCCATCAACTCACTGCATGGCATGGCTCTGTACTTGTCAATAACAAAATCATAACTTGAGTAATCATATCAGGTAAGATATGCTAAGTTGTACAGAATCTAAATATAAATTCTAATATCTGGCGATCTACGTGGGAATTGACTCATCCAAATAAGCAACAGCAGTTGGCTACCATTGGGTACACTGCCTATGGATGAGTCCCATTGTCTACAGAAGGGACCCAAAGGGGAGGTTCAACAGAAAATAAAATAAAATGGTGCACCAGGGCCCATCCATTCACTGCGTGGCATAGTTACTGTTTCTAAGCAGGCGCTCTGCAATATGCTAAGTTGTTTATAATCTAATTATAAGTTCTGGCGATCTATCTATATGTGAATTAACTCATCCAAATAAGCAACGGCAGTTGGCTACCATTAGATATGCAGCCAATGGATGGGTCCCATTGGTCTACTCAAGCTGTTGAGCTGCCATCACCCATGGATGAAACCACAGCAGCACTTGGCATGTCGCTCAGGAACATGCAGTTATCTTATATGATCAGTGGGAGCTCAGAAAACCCCAGGAACAATGAAAAACCTTCAATCTCCAAAGAAAATTCCCAGAATTTCTCACAAAGCAACAGTTTGAACTAGAGAGTGATAGACTAGACTCACATTCATGAAATCTTATGGCCAAGTCGAACATTTAAACATAGAAACATTTGTTTTAATACTTTCAAAATGGTTAATTATCTATGAAATCCTTCATCTTTTTAGTTGCCTCAAGGATTTGCATTGACATCGGGGATTATACTGTTTGGAAAAGGAGCTGGACCTGTGCTCTGCGGGTCCCTAAGCTGTCATCTCATTGGGATTCTGAGACCAGACTCCATTGGGACAATAGCTTTGTCTCAGGGCGGTTACCAAGGGCTTTTCCAAAAACTGCACATCTATTGGGAATGGTGAGTTATTTGTATTTTGGGACTTGGTTAAATTGAGGATGGCGATCTAGTCTGCCTCCTGGCCAGATCCATTAAAGGTTACTGTGACCAAAACACCATGAGAGAGTCACATCTGAGAATGGACACTGCCCTTTTGAATTGTGGCCATTTATGGTGCAGACCCTCAAGTTCTAGCTCACTTGTCACATAAGGAGAGGCCAAACCAAAATGTCAGGCAATTCTCTCCTGCACAGGAGAACCCGAAACATCTCAGATATACTTTTCGGCGTCACTGTGTCTAAAGAGACATGTATGTAAGGTGAAGGAGCTCCTGGTTCTCCAGTGCAGAGGAGGCTTGTCTGACATGCCAGTTGATGTCTTTCCTGTTGAGTACAGACTGATATGCATCAGGGAATGTCTCCTCTGTAATGACACAATTAACCAAAGCTGTAATCTGATTGGGCACAACCCCTAGCGCTGATTAATGCCTCAAACAGTCATAGCCAATGGGGAGAGTCAATGGCTTACCCATCCAAGTGCCATTTAGAAAATGTAAACATAGATACTAAATAAAATGGCGGGGCTGGGGCGGTGGCTGATGCTCCAATAAACGATGCACACTCTATGCTGTGATCCTTTCAAGGTAAAGATTTTTTACGGAATGGAAAAGGGTCACCAAGTACTGCTTACAAACAGCAAGATACCAGTTCAGTTTATTAACACTAATTTATATCTGTGTTTTATGATGACCAGTTGCAAATATTCTTACTTATAGATAAAGTTTTAATTTGTACCATAATTTCTCCCTTGGTTGTGTCTCTTTACGGCTGGGGCACTGAAGTTGTGCCTAGGTGTCAGCTGATTTGTGATGTCATAGTGAGGGGATTTTTACAGCCAGGTTTTAGGGTGCAGAGAGTTGACATGAGATGTGCATCATGAGCTCCACAGCGGGCTCTCATCTGGGCACATAGTGGCAAGGTCAAGGGTGAGTATTGCATGCAAAACAACTATACTTCATGGCATCCTGGTGGCTAGCACCTTGTAGGCACACAAATCGTCCACCTTATTGCTTCCTCCAGGGAGATCCTCCTGGAAAATACTGGAGGAACATCCTTATAAGACTTCTAAGGTTCAAAGTAGCCGAGGAGCCAGTTTGCAGATTATTTTACCCCTCCCTATCACCTCCATCCCTTTTCCCACTCCATCATTTGATACAGCATGAGTCAATGTTGGCAGGGATTGAGAAGCTATTAAAGGACATCAGTGTGGACACATCTTGCAGGACACAGACATGAGTGTTATGGATGTATTGCTTATCTGCTGATTGACCTTCACAAACCAACATTGGTTTGTGACCCAAACTACCCCTCTTATTTCAGCATGCCCGAATGTTCTCTGTGTCTCTTTGTTACTCCTGTCTGTTGACTGCCTCAACCCTGTGCCTGTGTCCTTGACTCTGGTACCTACTGCCTGCCCCTGATCTTGGAACGCATCTCAACAATAGTTCAGCTAACCAGAGATGAATCCCGGTTCAAAGGCCAGTCTCTAACCTCTACATCTAAATGTGCCCCCCCCCTTCCCTTATCTAGGATACATCAGCATTATACTTAGCATACAACTATTTTTCCACTTGCTAGGATATTGGTTTGCACAGGTGGGTGTATGGTCCACTTGCTAGGATATTGGTTTCCACAGGTGGGTGTATGGTCCACTTGCTAGGATATTGATTTGCACAGGTGGGTGTATTGTCCACTTGCTAGGATATTGGTTTGCACAGGTGGGTGTATTGTCCACTTGCTAGGATATTGGTTTCCACAGGTGGGTGTATGGTCCACTTGCTAGGATATTGATTTGCACAGGTGGGTGTATTGTCCACTTGCTAGGATATTGGTATGCACAGGTGGGTGTATTGTCCACTTTCTAGGATATTGATTTGCACAGGTGGGTGTATTGTCCACTTGCTAGGATATTGGTTTGCACAGGTGGGTGTATTGTCCACTTGCTAGGATATTGGTTTGCACAGGTGGCTGTATTGTCCACTTGCTAGTATATTGGTTTCCACAGGTGGGTGTATGGTCCACTTGCTAGGATATTGATTTGCACAGGTGGGTGTATTGTCCACTTGCTAGGATATTGATTTGCACAGGTGGGTGTATTGTCCACTTGCTAGGATATTGGTTTCCACAGGTGGGTGTATGGTCCACTTGCTAGGATATTGATTTGCACAGGTGGGTGTATGGTCCACTTGCTAGGATATTTATTTGCACAGGTGGGTGTATTGTCCACTTGCTAGGATATTGCTTTGCACAGGTGGGTGTATTGTCCATTTGCTAGGATATTGCTTTGCACAGGTGGGTGTATGGTCCACTTGCTAGGATATTGGTTTGCACAGGTGGGTGTATTGTCCACTTGCTAGGATATTGCTTTGCACAGGTGGGTGTATGGTCCACTTGCTAGGATATTGCTTTGCACAGGTGGGTGTATGGTCCACTTGCTAGGATATTGATTTGCACAGGTGGGTGTATTGTCCACTTGCTAGGATATTGGTTTGCACAGGTGGGTGTATTGTCCACTTGCTAGGATATTGGTTTGCACAGGTGGGTATATTGTCCACTTGCTAGGATATTGATTTGCACAGGTGGGTGTATTGTCCACTTGCTAGGATATTGATTTGCACAGGTGAGTGTATTGTCCACTTGCTAGGATATTGGTTTGCACAGGTGGGTGTATTGTCCACTTGCTAGGATATTGCTTTTCACAGGTGGGTGTATGGTCCACTTGCTAGGATATTGCTTTGCACAGGTGGGTGTATGGTCCACTTGCTATGATATTGGTTTGCACAGGTGGGTGTATTGTCCACTTGCTAGGATATTGATTTGCACAGGTGGGTGTATTGTCCACTTGCTAGGATATTGGTTTGCACAGGTGGGTGTATTGTCCACTTGCTAGGATATTGCTTTTCACAGGTGGGTGTATGGTCCACTTGCTAGGATATTACTTTGCACAGGTGGGTGTATTGTCCTTGAACATCAATTGAGACTCAGAGATTGCACTATTTTCATATATTTTGAATATATGTGAATATGTGACCCAATCAAATTAGGAGATGGCCAAAGTAAGACAGAGGACGTAAGGGGGAATGGTGACAAGAGGATTAGGTGGAATTGATGGCTAAAAGTGATAAATTAGAAGAGAGATATGATGGTAGGGGATGGGATACTTAATAGATAGTGAGGGGAGAAAGAGATGAGGCAAAAGAAGATGGGATGATGGCTACAAGAGATGAGGGGGGGAGAGTTTATAGAAGGTAAGAAAGGAGAATGAAATGGAGAAAATAAGAGATTGATCAACTGAAGCGACGGGGATATTAAGTGTCCATCTACCTCTACTAAATGTTGTTGCGATTGAGCCCAAGAAGGTACATTTATTTATATTTTTTGGGATTACCTAAAAGTCTTTATTTTATAATGTAAAACTTGCAAAATTCTATCAGATATTCTAGATTTTGAAATTAAAACAGACCCAGTCCATTCCATTTAATCTCCTTTTTTATCCTCAAAATTTGTATTACAATTTTGCTGCAAATGTACTCTTGTTTCTTTTTAGATGGAAACTTCCTATTGTACCTTTTTCTATGTTAATCAAAAAAAATCCATTATTATAATATTATAATTACTATCATTTCTTTAGAGGATACAATGGAAAAATTCAAAAATATTTGGTCGCCGTGGTTGAATTCAGATTTTTAATTGCTTCCCTTATGTAGATGACATTATATTAATCAATAATTGACTAATTTCCTCAAAAATAACTGTTTTACATAATTATTGTTTATATTATATTTTTATATGAAAACAAAATTAAACTATATTTAATTTAGGTTATCCTTTTTAGACTTCATAAAAAATGTATTGACAGTTGATCTAATTATACTTAAATATTAAATATAATATTATTAAATATTAATCTAATTAACTAATTAGATTTGATTTAACGCTAATTAGAAAGCATTCCATAATATTACTGCACATCTTACACAGGAATATAAATGGTACCAGAGGAAATAGTATATTAATAAACTATAAATATATATATATATATATATATATATATATATATATATATATATATATATATATATATATATATATTGGAATCAGGATATGTTATATTTAGTCCAGATATGTTATATTTAGAGGCCCCTATATTTTAATATCATCAAATTAGAGTATTATATTTAATAATCAAACACATAATTAGATGCTCAGATATCTAAGATATTATTATTATTTGTTAATGTTCTTTCCTTTGTTGCATCTGTTCTTTTTTTAAAGCTGAAATATTAATGCCCTCGGCCCCCTGGGAATTCTCCTTTAAGGTAATCAGTATCCTCCTGGATTTGGCTGATTCATTGGCCCAGAATCCTTAGCAGTGAGAGAGCTGAGAATAAATCTGTCTGTATAGGAGGAGCTGGCTCAGAGAGAGAGAGACAAGGCTGGGAGAGACTACAGCTGCTGCACTGCTACAGGGAGGAGACAATACAGGGACCTACTGAGAGAGAGTAAGTACCAGCAGCACACACAGACAGATAGACGGACAATACCAGGACCTGAGCATCATTGGGAGAGAGCAAGACATACAGACAATACAGGGACCTACTGAGAGAGAGTAAGTACCAGCAGCACACACAGACAGATAGACAGACAATACCAGGACCTGAGCATCATTGGGAGAGAGCAAGACATACAGACAATACAGGGACATACTGGGAGAGAGCAAGTACCAGCAGCACACACAGACAGATAGACAGACAATACCAGGATGTGAGCATCACTGGGAGAGAGCAAGTACCAGCAACACCCAGACAGACAGACAATACCAGGACCTGAGCATCACTGGGAGAGATCAAGTACCAACAACACCCAGACAGACAGACAATACCAGGACCTGAGCATCACTGGGAGAGAGCAAGTACCAGCAACACCCAGACAGACAGACAATGCCAGGACCTCAGCATCACTGAGAGAGAGTAAGTACCAGCAGCACACACAGACAGACAGACAGACAATACCAGGATGTGAGCATCACTGGGAGATAGCAAGTACCAGCAACACCCAGACAGACAGACAATACCAGGACCTGAGCATCACTGGGAAGAGAGCAAGTACCAGCAACACCCAGACAGACAGACAATACCAGGACCTGAGCATCACTGGGAGAGATCAAGTACCAGCAACACCCAGACAGACAGACAATACCAGGACCTGAGCATCACTGGGAGAGAGCAAGTACCAGCAACACCCAGACAGACAGACAATGCCAGGACCTCAGCATCACTGAGAGAGAGTAAGTACCAGCAGCACACACAGACAGACAGACAATACCAGGACCTGAGCATCACTGGGAGAGAGCAAGTACCAGCAACACCCAGACAGACAGACAATGCCAGGACCTCAGCATCACTGAGAGAGAGTAAGTACCAGCAGCACACACAGACAGACAGACAGACAATACCAGGACCTGAGCATCACTGGGAGAGATCAAGTACCAGCAACACCCAGACAGACAGACAATACCAGGACCTGAGCATCACTGGGAGAGAGCAAGTACCAGCAACACCCAGATAGACAGACAATGCCAGGACCTCAGCATCACTGAGAGAGAGTAAGTACCAGCAGCACACACAGACAGACAGACAGACAATACCAGGATGTGAGCATCACTGGGAGAGAGCAAGTACCAGCAACACCCAGACAGACAGACAATACCAGGACCTGAGCATCACTGGGAGAGAGCAAGTACCAGCAACACCCAGACAGACAGACAATACCAGGACCTGAGCATCACTGGGAGAGATCAAGTACCAGCAACACCCAGACAGACAGACAATACCAGGACCTGAGCATCACTGGGAGAGAGCAAGTACCAGCAACACCCAGACAGACAGACAATGCCAGGACCTCAGCATCACTGAGAGAGAGTAAGTACCAGCAGCACACACAGACAGACAGACAATACCAGGACCTGAGCATCACTGGGAGAGATCAAGTACCAGCAACACCCAGACAGACAGACAATACCAGGACCTGAGCATCACTGGGAGAGAGCAAGTACCAGCAACACCCAGACAGACAGACAATACCAGGACCTGAGCATCACTGAGAGAGATCAAGTACCAGCAACACCCAGACAGACAGACAATACCAGGACCTGAGCATCACTGATAGAGACAAGTACCAGCAACACCCAGACAGACAGACAATACCAGGACCTGAGCATCACTGGGAGAGAGCAAGTACCAGCAACACCCAGACAGACAGACAATACCAGGACCTGAGCATCACTGAGAGAGATCAAGTACCAGCAACACCCAGACAGACAGACAATACCAGGACCTGAGCATCACTGATAGAGACAAGTACCAGCAACACCCAGACAGACAGACAATACCAGGACCTGAGCATCACTGGGAGAGAGCAAGTACCAACAACACCCAGACAGACAGACAATACCAGGACCTGAGCATCACTGGGAGAGATCAAGTACCAGCAACACCCAGACAGACAGACAATACCAGGACCTGAGCATGACTGGGAGAGAGCAAGTACCAGCAACACCCAGACAGACAGACAATACCAGGACCTGAGCATCACTGGCAGAGAGCAAGTACCAGCAACACCCAGACAGACAGACAATACCAGGACCTGAGCATCACTGGCAGAGAGCAAGTACCAGCAACACCCAGACAGACAGACAATACCTACCTGAGCATCAATGGGAGAGAGCAAGTACCAGCAACACCCAGACAGACAATACCAGGACCTGAGCATCACTGAGAGAGCAAGTACCAGCAACACCCAGACAGACAGACAATACCAGGACCTGAGCATGACTGGGAGAGATCAAGTACCAGCAACACCCAGACAGACAGACAATACCAGGACCTGAGCGTGACTGGGAGAGAGCAAGTACCAGCAACACCCAGACAGACAGACAATACCAGGACCTGAGCGTGACTGGGAGAGAGCAAGTACCAGCAACACCCAGACAGACAATGCCAGGACCTGAGCATCACTGGCAGAGAGCAAGTACCAGCAACACCCAGACAGACAGACAGACAATACCAGGACCTGAGCATCACTGGGAGAGAGCAAGTACCAGCAACACCCAGACAGACAGACAATACCAGGACCTGAGCATCACTGATAGAGACAAGTACCAGCAACATCTAGATATGCACATGTAAATGCATGTATAGACAGAACCCAGACAGACAGACAATACCAAAACCAGAGCATTACTGTGAGAGGGCAAGTACTAGCAACATACACAGACAGACAGACAGACATATAGACATACAGAATCAGGACCTGTGTCTCAGGACCTCAGCATTACTGGGAAGAGAGTAAAAACCAGCAGTACACATGATTGTATGTGTGGGTAGGCAGACAAAGATAGACAGACAGACAGGCAGACAGACAGATAGATAGATAGATAGATAGACAGACAGATAGATAGATAGATAGATAGATAGATAGATAGATAGATAGATATTCACGCTTAATAGATTGAGGAGACGCCTTTCTCTTTTCTTACAGCTAACTTAATATTTATCACAGCTGACAGTGAACAACTGTGGTGATATCTTACATTTATTTTTTAGTTGTGTATTTAATTGCCATTGTTTCATATATGTAAAAAAGTAGACTATTATGCATTTAGAAAATTAGGAGAACTTGTCATTTTATAATTACAGGGTATTGATTTATTACCATTTTATATATTAGTATTTTTATTGTGCATAGTTTACTGTACATAAAACTATTAATATTACACGTGCAAATATGTCATTGCATGAGGCTGATGTCTCTGGAAGCTGTCATTATACCAGGACCAGAACATCAGGATCCCTGGAGATCCACACCCAACATAAAGCTGTTATTGTTAGGTCTGTAGTGAATAACAATGGGATGGAGGGAAACTGCTGTGACAATGGCTGATGGCATTTTAACAGTCACACACCTCCCTCCCACAGACACACACACAAATATATATATAGGAGGGGGGCGTGTAATACACATATATATATATATATATATATATATATATATATATGTGTGATTGATACATAGACTGAGAGATAGACACGCAGAATGATATAAGTAGTGGAAAAAAAAAAAATATATATATATATATTATATATATATATATATATATACACATATTCATTGTTTATATGGTTATTTCTTTTTTGCTCCTATAACATCACATTGTCCAGACTGTATAATAAAGCTATGCAGTGCTACAACATTTCCAAGCAAGGATGTGTTTCAGGATGTTGTCTTCTGGACCAGTGCTGTGTCATGGTGCTAAAATAAATATTAATTATAAATAGCTGGGTATGAGAGAGCTCCATACTTGTGGGTGTGGTGGGACTGCGGCACTCACTGCCTCTATTGCTGTCACTCACAAAGTGATTAAACATGCAGACACTGCTGGTGGTTTGAGTGGGTGGGCCACAGCGAGGACAGGGGCTTCTGGAAAATAGGGAGAGGCATACTAAATGATATTAGTATACATTTTTACATTGGCATCAGAAATATGCAGTTGACATGGTGTCAGAGTGAGTTACATTTACACTTGCATACATATTGTAAGTTTGCGAGTTTTCGATCTTGCATGGAGCTTTGGGGAAAGCACTTTGGACACTGGATTCTAAGATCCAAGACAGAGCACTTCATCCTTTGTTAATACTGCTATTGTTTTTGACTTGATTGTAACAAATGTAAAGCGCTACGGAATATGTTGGCGCGTTAAAAATAAATGATAATAATAATAATATATAAAAGTATGCATATAAATAAATATATATATATATATGATTGATTAACTTATCTAAATGTATAGTCAAATGCATTAGGGGGACCAGCTATTAGAAGTTGATTTATGACTGGCTCAGGGGTCAAGTGCCCATCTGTGCTGATGGCTCAATAGTTATACCTTGATATATATATATATATTTCATTTTATTGTTCCAAATGTTACTCTTGTTGTATTATTTATTTGTTTCTTTTATTTGATTTAGTTATTAATAATTATTATTTTTTTTGTATTGTATTTCTACATTTATTCATATTTGGATTAATTCATACTTATTTATTACTTGTGACTTGCCCAGCAAAAATGCCGCCAAAAAATGCTGAAGATCGCTTTTGTTTTGCCACACAATGCAAGCCTTCCCCCCCCCCCCCCCCCTTAACAGTTAATTTGACGCTCATTGCAGGCTGCTGCATGCGCTTTGCACATGCGCAGGCCCGTGCCTTTGCAAGCATTACAGACAAAAAATCGCACCCCTGTGTCTCTTTCCCCCCTCTGCCTCCCCTGTGTCTCTTTCCCCCCTCTCCCTCCCCTGTCTCTTTCCCCCTTTCTCTATCCTCTGTGTCTCTTTCCCCCCTCTCCCTCCCCTTTGTTTCTTTCCCCTCTCACCCTGTGTCTCTTTCCATCCTTCTCCCTCCCCTGTGTGTCTTTCCCCTCTCTCCCTCCCCTGTGTCTCTTTCCCCCCTCTCCCTCCGCTGTGTCTCTTGTCCCCCCTCTCCCTCACCTGTGTCTCTTTGCCCTGCTCTCCCTCCCGTGTCTTCCTCCCCCTCTCACCCCTATGTCTCTTTCCCCCCTCCCTCCCCTGTCTCTTTCCCCCTTTCTCCATCCTGTGTCTCTTTCCAGCCTCTCCCTCCCCTTTGTCTCTTTCCCCTCTCACCCCTGTGTCTCTTTCCCTCCTTCTCCCTCCCCTGTGTGTCTTTCCCCTCTATCCCTCCCCTTTGTCTCTTTCCCCTCTCTCACTCCCCTTTGTCTCTTTTCCCCCTTCTCCCTCCCCTGTGTCTCTTTCCCCTCTATCCCTCCCCTTTGTCTCTTTCCCCTCTCTCCCTCCACTGTCTCTTTCCCCCATCTCCCTCACCTGTGTCTCTTTGCCCTGCTCTCCCTCCCCTGTGTCTTTTTCCCCCTATCACCCCTGTGTCTCTTTCCCCCACTCCCTCCCCTGTGTCTCTCTGCCCCCTCTCTGTGTCCTTTCTTCCCCCTATCTCCCTCCCGTGTCTCTTTCCCCCCCTCCCCCCCATTGTCTCTTTCCCCTCTCTCCCTCCCCTGTGTCTCTTTCCCCCCTCTCCCTCCCCTGTGTCTCTTGTCCCCCCTTTCCCTCACCTGTGTCTCTTTGCCCTGCTCTCCCTCCCGTGTCTTTCTCCCCCTCTCATCCCTGTGTCTCTTTCCCCTACTCCCTCCCCTGTGTCTTTCTGCCCCCTCTCCCTGTCCTCCCTCCCGTGTCTCTTTCCCCCCTTTGCCCCTCTTTGTCTCTTTCCCCCTCTCCCTCCCCTGTGTCTCTCTGCCCCCTCTCCCTGCCCCCCCTATCTCCCTCCCGTGTCTCTTTCCCCCTCTCCCCCTTTGTCTCTTTGCCCTCTCTCCCTCCCCTTTGTCTCTTTCCCTCCTCTCCCTCCCCTGTCTCTTCCCCCCTTTCTCCATCCCCTGTGTCTCTTCCCCCCTCTCCCTCCCCTTTGTCTCTTTCCCCTCTCACCCCTTTGTCTCTTTCCCCTCTCTCCCTCCCCTGTCTCTTTCCCCCCTCTCCCTCACCTGTGTCTCTTTGCCCTGCTCTCCCTCCCCTGTGTCTTTCTCCCCCTATCACCCCTGTGTCTCTTTCCCCCACTCCCTCCCCTGTGTATCTCTGCCCCCTCTCTGTGTCCTTTCTTCCCCCTATCTCCCTCCCGTGTCTCTTTACCCCCTCCCCCCCATTGTCTCTTTACCCTCTCTCCCTCCCCTTTGTCTCTTTCCCCTCTCACCCCTGTGTCTCTTTACCCCCTTCTCCCTCCCCTGTGTCTCTTTCCCCTCTATCCCTCCCCTTTGTCTCTTTCCCCTCTCTCCCTCCCCTGTCTCTTTCCCCTGCTCTCCATCCCCTGTGTCTTTCTCCCCCTATTACCCCTGTATCTCTTTCCCCCACTCCCTCCCCTGTGTCTCTCTGTCCCCTCTCTGTGTCCTTTCTTCCCCCTATCTCCCTCCCGTGTCTCTTCCCCCCCCCCCCCCATTGTCTCTTTCCCCTCTCTCCCTCCCCTGTGTCTCTCTGCCTTCTCTCCGTGCCCTTTTCCCTCCCTTATCTCCCTCCCGTGTCTCTTTCCCCCCTCTCCCCCCCTTTGTCTCTTTCCCCTCTCTCCCTCTCCTTTGTCTCTTTCCCCTATCTCCCTCCCGTGTCTCTTGTCCCCCTCTCCCTCACCTGTGTCTCTTTGCCCTGCTCTCCCTCCCGTGTCTCTTTCCCCCTCTCTCCCCTTTGTCTCTTTCCCCTCTCTCCGTCCCCTTTGTCTCTTTCCCCCCTCTCCCTCCCCTGTCTCTTTCCCCTCTCACCCCTGTCTCTTTTCCCCCTTCTCCCTCCCCTGTGTCTCTCTGCCCCCTCTCCCCTTTTCCCCCCTTATCTTCCTCCCGTGTTTCTTTCCCCCCTCTCCCTCACCTGTGTCTCTTTGCCCTGCTCTCCCTCCCCTGTTTCTCTTTCCCCCCTCTCTCACGCCTGTGTCTCTTTCCCCCCTCTGACTACCCTGTGTCTATCTCCCCCTCTGCCTTCTCTGCACTCCTTTTGCATTTACGGGTGTGAAAACATTTGCGGGCTTGGGGAAATGAATCAATTTCCCCTAGTCCGCAAAGTGCTTCCGAGTTACGGCCTTAAAAAAAAGTTAGGTTTTTAACGGCCGACATTTTTTTTCAATCCTGTAATTTGGATGCCAAAAGGCTGCCAAAAGATGGCAATTGAATAGCAAATTAGCTTTCAACCTCACTTATGTTCTCTCTGCCTCAGAGGGAGGCAGGGAGCCCATAAGTGAGGTTACAAGCTTATTTCCTATTCAGTTGGTGTCTTTTGGCGGCATCCCAATGGCTACCGAGTTACGGGCTTGAAAAAAAAATTGGTGGCAGTTAAATCCGGGTAACGGGCTTGAAAAAAAATTTGGGGACATTTTTTTCAAGCCCGTAACTCGGAATCCGTTCGGAGGCCCACTTATGGGCTCCCTGGCTCACCCTGCACCCATTGCCGCCCGTGCCTGTCCCCCTGGGCCTATTGCGATCCTTTCCCCCCCTCCACCATGCAGGCCTCACGATGAGCGCCTTTGGTGCTCATTTCAAGCCTCTGCAAAAGATACATCTGATTTAAGGATTTAAATTGACTAATTTAGGAAGTACAACCTCCATATCTTATTGGAATTTAGTAAGCACACCATGGAACAGTTTCCCACCAGAGGTGGTCGACAGTAATGTTATAATTTGTGGCTGGTCCTCACTCCCCACATCCAGTGGAAGTTATAGCCTATTATTCCCATGTCCCACTCTCCCTTTATAAACAGTTATTAGGGCTAGTCCTTGCCTCCTGTTTGCTCAGTTGTCTTTACTGATTCTTACAAAGTGTAAATTGATGAGCACCACATTGGCATGGTCGGGTTACCCATTAGGCTGACTAGGCAGCCGCCTAGGGGAGCTTTCCTGTGAGGGGCGCCACTTTTTTTAAAGTAATGGTCCTGGCTTAAAAAAAATGCAATGCTGCAGTTCATAGACTGGCTACTAGGGGGTAACCACCTAGAACAGTAGAGTTACAACAGCACAAGGAACTTACATGCACAGAAAAGGCAAGAATTTGTCTGTGCATACCTTGAGTACCCAGTTGCAGGGCTCCTCCACTTCACTGCCTAGGGGCTCCAAAAAGGTAGATCCGGCCCTGCACAATGGTTTTCTTAATAAGAGATAAATGGAATTACATAAGGCAATATGAGAATGAATGCCAGATTTTAGTCTGAGTGCCAAGTACACCATTTAAAAAAATGATCAGTCTTCATAAGCTGATTATGACCAGACCAAGAGCAAATGTTTCTGTGCCTAATGAATATGATAAAACAGTGAGGAACAAAAAGTGTCTGAGGTTTTATAACAGGACTGCAAAGAACAGAATGGAGGGGCCATGATGTTCTGACCAGTGGAGACAAGTATGTCTGATCTTGGTAGACAACCTGGATAAGTGAGCATGGTCTGAAGAGGACATGCTTGTCGGAGTGTGGGGTGGTTGTAAGTGAGATTTATTTGGCAGGACAAGCTGATCTGATATATGGTGGTTTGGTTGATCTGATCAGGGTAGGTATGATCTTTGAGGGGGAATAAATGGGTGATAAAGCAAGTTCTAATCTGGATGCATCAATGGGTTTAATGTGGGTGAGGAACAATTTGGTTATACAATTGATCACCCAAGATAAAGTTAGCCTCCAAAAGCAGAAACAGGTCAAATTTTAGCAACATCAAATTGTTCCAACATTTTGATTGGCCTGCCTGCACTAAAACAGAGACAGCGTAAAACCAGTTGTGTTCCATGCCCCTTTAAGATAGGCAACCCTGTCTTACAAGACCCAGAGGCACCAGCTGTTATTGTATTTGATGGTGTCCGGCGGTCACTTTCTACTTACACGTTGTGTTTTCCTATTTCCCATAGATCACCATGTTGGACACATACAGCAGCCAGTATGACTCTTTCCTCTTCTGGAAACTCCCAATCCCAGAACTAGACCTCTCTGAACTGGATTGCCTGGGGCTCACCGACAGCAAAACCCAAAGGAACAAGACCTCCATGGCCCAGAAAAACGAGAAAGGGGATGAGGAGCTCATCCAGTACAGTGCCTTCAACTTCTGGAAGGCTCCTATAGCAAGCATCGACACTCTTGACTTTGACTTGCTTTAAGACCTTTCTCTGGGAAGCTGCCATCAAAAATATATGTATTAGCTCATCCATTGCTTCAAGACCCTGGGGGTCCTTCTGATGTTAATTTATGATGAATTTTAAAGATTAATTTATTATTATTATTTAATTATGTTGCTGACAGACGGAAATTGCCAATTATGCAATGGTCTAATACAGGGGTCACCAAACTCGGTCCTGGAGGGCCGACCCAGGCCTGGATTTGTGGATATCCTTGCTGCAAACAGGTGAGAATCTTGTTTCTTCAGCCATCCTGATTGACTCACCTGTTTGCAGCAAGGATATCCACAAATCCAGGCCTGGGTCGGCCCTCCAGGACCAAGTTTGGTGACCCCTGGTCTAATATGTGAGTGTGACACTCATGGTAATGTCAGATTTATTCATGTATTGCTGTGCTTACACTCGCTTTAGTGACATGGGGCAACAAATCAGAGGATAGGCAGCTAGAGATAACTGCATAAATAAAACTGAAATAGTGCACTGCATTCTGGGAAACATGCAAATGAGTCCACAATGCATTATCGCTCTTAAATCCAAGTTTGCTTTTTGTTTTAACCAAGTTGCTTATTGGTTTGTGTATAATTTGACAAACACAGCTAGTGAATGGTGGGCATTGGTGCAAAATAATTTGGGGACCCGCTTGCAACTTCTCAATCCACTCCTTGGGGGTCAATAAACATGCCAAAAATAATTGTAAATTATCAGATTGCTCCTATGGTGATCAGATCACCTCTCTATAAAGTAGTTATCCGCCATTCTCATCTAATAAATTAAGATTCCTCTTTTATTGCCCGTTGCAGATGGCCCCTACCGTGTTGTGGGCCCCAGTACTTTGCACCTACTGCACCAACAGTAGCTCTGCCACTGGGTTTCTAGGAATACATTTTCCTATACTCAACGTTGCTAAAAGACGCTAATTATCAACGTTTTAAATATCTGGGCAAAAATCTACTAAAGGTTGTTATGTTGGAGAACTTTTGAAGAATCTCTCCATCCCTATGTTATCCTATGGAGCATATCTACTAAAGTTTGACGTCTCCAAGACTTCTCCAACACTTTACCTTTTGGGATATGCATCACATATACAATAGAAAAGGATTGCACTTAATAGACAAATACTGTCAGAATGTAATGTGTTAATAATACTGAACGTGGCAGCATAACGACATAGTATTGTTTAGATGCAGGATTGGTTACTAATATAAATTTGGTGTGGAAGGGCTGGTGCGGCATGTGGTATTGTAGGAGAAATGTAATGGGTGGGTGGCACAGGTAAAGGTCAAAAGTCACAGGTAAAGGTGAAACTCAAGAACAGGATACAGACGACAAGGCTGTCATAGTGCTCAAGGAACGCTGATGTGTATTTAAAGCAACGGGACAGACACATACGCAGCTTCTTAAAGGAATATGGACGGTTACTGGATTTTACTAGGTGTGTAATATCCCTGCGTATCTACTTTATTTTGTTACGAAACCTTCCATATCCCTTTAATGCATTATTTTGGCACACTTTCTGCTTTAGATATTAGCACATGCACAACTACCCAATCATTGATGCATCCTGGTAATGAGCAGATATACCTTGTAGCTTGGTGGTATACACCCATCTGGGGCCCAATTTTCACCTTCATAGAGACCTCTGTATGTTATGGAGGCAAAAGAATGACCTTGGAGTGTATGGCAGCGAGGAAAGATCCGTCCAATGCCATGGTCACAATACAGTCAGGGTACAGAGACACTGCAAGATGCTGAAGAATAAGAGGAGACTTATACTTAAAATACAGATTTCACTTAATGTACTTGCACATAAACATCTGACAAGTACAGGTGACCTTTGACATTCGTGGGGATTCTGTTCCTGGGGTCCCCGCGAATGTCAAAACAACGCAAATAACGAAAACATGGGTAAACTATGATTTTCCCCATGTTTTGTCCCTTGGGAATGGGTGTACGGTTGGTTGGCACTCACCACGCGAGGAAATGCTGCATTGGGCCATCCACTAGGGCCCAAGTGTCCTTTTCGGGTAAGGGGATGGGGTTTAGTGTCCCCCTCCTTACCTCATTGCAGGACTCCCTGGCCAGATTATGTAATAAAATAAAAAAAAAAACTGCAAATGTTGAATATGTGAGTGTCAAACCCGCGAATGTAGATGGAGACCTGTACATCAAATATCAGGATCAGTTTATTAGCACCCAGTCTTGCAACTGACATGAATCCCATAATAAGCAAATACATGGACATTTTTTGGATGTTACTCAGTATATAATATCCCTGGGTATCTATTTACTTTTATGTTCTTTATTATATTAAGAAGGGATTATAAGCTCCGCCTAAAATCACACAAATTGTCCCTGTATGGGTCTGCCGTCTGCCGCATATGCAGACATAGGATCTGTAGGGCTGGATGTGCCGTTTAGCCTATCAGGGACAACGTCCCAGCAGCATGTTACTGAGAGATGGACATTGATTGGTGAATTGAAAACACAGTACGGTAGAGTCTGTGTCTTCATGAGCTCCAGAGGGCATTCTAGGCAGTAAAAACAGTTTATAAGTACTTCTTAATAAAATACGATAGATAAAAGTAAATAGATACCCAGGTATATTATATACATAGTAACATCCAGGAACCATCCATTTCTCTAAGCACTGATATATGATACACAACCAGGATTTGATTTATTTTATATTGTATACATATAAACGTTTGTTTGTTTGTTTGTTCTTATAATGCAATAACAAAAAAAAGAATAAACACCTGCCAGAAAAGACCCCATGGAATGATATTGTGTTTTATACACACCGCCTGCTCTCTGCACTGCCACAAATAAAGTGTTTTGTATGGGAAGAGAAGTCGCCGTCTTTCTTGATTGAGCGTAAAATATATTCTATCTCACGCAAGCAATCTGTAGAGGAGATGTCTGAGGATCCAGTATGGGGTATATGGAAAGAGGTCAGAGGATCCAGTATGGGGTATATGGAAAGACGTCTGAGGATCCAGTATGGGGTATATGGAAAGACGTCTGAGGATCCAGTATGGGGTATATGGAAAGACGTCTGAGGATCCAGTATGGGGTAAATGGAAAGACGTCTGAGGATCCAGTATGGGGTATATGGAAAGACGTCTGAGGATCCAGTATGGGGTATATGGCAAGACGTCTGAGGATCCAGTATGGGGTATATGGAAACACGTCTGAGGATCCAGTATGGGGTATATGGAAAGACGTCTGAGGATCCAGTATGGGGTATATTGAAAGACGTCTGAGGATCCAGTATGGGGTATATGGAAAGACGTCTGAGGATCCAGTATGGGGTATATGGAAAGACGTCTGAGGATCCAGTATGGGGTATATGGAAAGACGTCTGAGGATCCAGTATGGGGTATATGGAAAGACGTCTGAGGATCCAGTATGGGGTATATGGAAAGACGTCTGAGGATCCAGTATGGGGTATATGGAAAGACGTCTTGAGGATCCAGTATGGGGTATATGGAAAGACGTCTGAGGATCCAGTATGGGGTAAATGGAAAGACGTCTGAGGATCCAGTATGGGGTAAATGGAAAGACGTCTGAGGATCCAGTATGGGGTATATGGAAAGACGTCTGAGGATCCAGTATGGGGTATATTGAAAGACGTCTGAGGATCCAGTATGGGGTATATGGAAAGACGTCTGAGGATCCAGTATGGGGTAAATGGAAAGACGTCTGAGGATCCAGTATGGGGTATATGGAAAGACGTCTGAGGATCCAGTATGGGGTATATGGAAAGACGTCTGAGGATCCAGTATGGGGTATATGGAAAGACGTCTGAGGATCCAGTATGGGGTATATGGAAAGACGTCTGAGGATCCAGTATGGAGTATATGGAAAGACGTCTGAGGATCCAGTATGGGGTATATGGAAAGACGTCTTGAGGATCCAGTATGGGGTATATGGAAAGACGTCTGAGGATCCAGTATGGGGTAAATGGAAAGACGTCTGGGGAACCAGTATGGGGTATATGGAAAGACGTCTGAGGATCCAGTATGGGGGCATATGGAAAGACGTCTGAGGATCCAGTATGGGGTATATGGAAAGACGTCTGAGGATCCAGTATGGGGTATATGGAAAGACGTCTGAGGATCCAGTATGGGGTAAATGGAAAGACGTCTGAGGATCCAGTATGGGGTATATGGAAAGACGTCTGAGGATCCAGTATGGGGGCATATGGAAAGACGTCTGAGGATCCAGTATGGGGTATATGGAAAGACGTCTGAGGATCCAGTATGGGGTATATGGAAAGACGTCTGAGGATCCAGTATGGGGTATATGGAAAGACGTCTGAGGATCCAGTATGGGGTATATGGAAAGACGTCTGAGGATCCAGTATGGGGTATATTGAAAGACGTCTGAGGATCCAGTATGGGGTATATGGAAAGACGTCTGAGGATCCAGTATGGGGTAAATGGAAAGACGTCTGAGGATCCAGTATGGGGTATATGGAAAGACGTCTGAGGATCCAGTATGGGGGTATATGGAAAGACGTCTGAGGATCCAGTATGGGGTATATGGAAAGACGTCTGAGGATCCAGTATGGGGTATATGGAAAGACGTCTGAGGATCCAGTATGGGGTATATGGAAAGACGTCTGAGGATCCAGTATGGGGTATATGGAAAGATGTCTGAGGATCCAGTATGGGGTATATGGAAAGACGTCTGAGGATCCAGTATGGGGTATATGGAAAGACGTCTGAGGATCCAGTATGGAGTATATGGAAAGACGTCTGAGGATCCAGTATGGGGTATATGGAAAGACGTCTTGAAGATCCAGTATGGGGTATATGGAAAGACGTCTGAGGATCCAGTATGGGGTAAATGGAAAGACGTCTGGGGAACCAGTATGGGGTATATGGAAAGACGTCTGAGGATCCAGTATGGGGTATATGGAAAGACGTCTGAGGATCCAGTATGGGGTAAATGGAAAGACGTCTGAGGATCCAGTATGGGGAATATGGAAAGACGTCTGAGGATCCAGTATGGGGGTATATGGAAAGACGTCTGAGGATCCAGTATGGGGTATATGGAAAGACGTCTGAGGATCCAGTATGGGGTATATGGAAAGACGTCTGAGGATCCAGTATGGGGTATATGGAAAGACGTCTGAGGATCCAGTATGGGGTATATGGAAAGACGTCTGAGAATCCAGTATGGAGTATATGGAAAGACGTCTGAGGATCCAGTATGGGGTATATGGAAAGACGTCTTGGGGTATATGGAAAGACGTCTGAGGATCCAGTATGGAGTATATGGAAAGAAGTCTGAGGATCCAGTATGGAGTATATGGAAAGACGTCTGAGGATCCAGTATGGGGTATATGGAAAGACGTCTGAGGATCCAGTATGGGGTATATGGAACGTTCCTGGGTGTTACTAGGTATATATTATCCCTGGGTATCTATTTACTGACATGTACTTCATTTTATTAAGAAGTGCTTATAAGATCTATCTGTATGAGGGAAATCCGAAACTCCCACAATCTACAGAAAGCGGAATTGAATCCAATAATGTAGTGGCAAACCAACTGTGGTCTAGTGCGGTACCAGAGGCAGTATTCGTAAATTGGACTCTCAAATGAAAGGTGGCATCTTGTTTTGTTAAAACATAACCTTTATTGTGAAAATAAATTTAAAATAATAACACCTAAAACAGAGGTGTGAAATAAAATATTGATAATAAAATCTGCAGGTGAAGGGAGGATAGCGGGGATTAGAGTGAGCGTTATTATACTGCAAATTAAGACATGTACCAGGATAAGGAGCTTTCAACCTATGGCTGTAGACCCTTAGAGAACCAAAGAGACAGCGCTATATCCTTGGTCAAAGTGTAGCGTCTAATAGAATGTTTGTTGCGACATTTGATAACAATAACGCGATACATGAGGTTCTCCTCAGTAAGATAAAAACGCCAAATGATGATATTAATGAATGTGGCTGTGTGTCTTTAGTGCTCAAATTGGCACAAGGTAAAGGAGGCATGG
The DNA here is from genome assembly GCA_027410445.1 of Discoglossus pictus. Lineage (NCBI taxonomy): Eukaryota > Metazoa > Chordata > Amphibia > Anura > Alytidae > Discoglossus > Discoglossus pictus. The sequence continues at coordinate 282,914,763 of CM050168.1, forward strand.
TAGTCTGTATGTTTAGACACGTCCTGGTGGCAACCATATGAAAATAATACTATAATTGGTGCAGATGTCTAATTCACAGGTCAGAAAAGGATTCTAGTACACAGCCAGACACTATCATAATGAATGTACAGAAAATCTATAACCATCCAACCTGGTAATGGTCGTGGTAGGCTAATGTGGGTCCTGATACTAAGTGATCACATATGCAAGGATATAGTAAATGCTAGAAATCAGGAATTGCAGTATAAATCAATGAAGGACTAGTCTCATGTGGGCTGAATCTAATGCTGCCTACACATTGCTGGAGTAAAATAATAGGGTACAATTTCCCATAAAGAAATATAGAACAGAAAATCCAAGTGTGTCCCACTGTACCGCAGTATAAAGTGACAGTAGGGGAGAGAAAGTAACAAACATTAATCGGCCTACTAGATTCCCTCACAGCCTCAATGGAGGCGCCTAAGGACTTACCCTAACTACACTTGCAGTGCGTGGAGAAGGACTTGCTGTTTTCCAGTAGAAGAGCTCACTCAATCCTGCATGCCCTGGCACAACCTTCTCAACTGCCGCCCGACGCACGTTTCCCCTTCCAGATGAAGGATTCCTCAGGGGGAGATTATGGCAGTAGATCCAGCAGGGTCCTCTATTTGTAGTGTCTGGAACGCTAGTCGACGACTTTCCGTGTCAGGTACTAAGTCCCATATTGATGATGTCATAGGCTCATCCTTGCGTTGAGTGCCTGAACGTTTCAGTTGAACCAGCTTTTCACAGCACCATCCCTTCTTGTAGCAGCCGTGTGGTATAGCAGGGTATTTATTATTTGTCTTAAAGCTGCATTACACTACTCCAACACTTGGGGACCGGCATCCAGGTGATAAGGTGGCATGTCAGTATACAACGCTTATATGTAACTGTGATACCAATAGAGTCCCTAAGAAATTAAAACAGGAGTTAAAACAGTTGAAAGACTGCAAAGTGCATTAGTTAAGAGAGAGAGATCACTGATAATAGGGAGCATAGTCATGGCACAATCTGCCAGACACGGGAATAATTAATTAATGGAAGTCGATTTGTTAGACAAAGAGACATTATTACCGTCCCTAGTTTCTATCCCCCTTCTAATGGCAATATTCTTTTGGGTCAATATAGAACCAACAGGTATGATCAACATACTTTGGTCTGCAAAGAGCATGTGGAACTAGGGAAGAAAGAATTGATGTTAGCTCTTGTTTATTAGATCTGAAAAGGTGATGACATTACTTCAATAGAGAAGCATTTCTTTTATACGTGGCCAAAGAGAATTGTTACCTTTATATGAAGGGAGCAAAAGTGAACCCCTCATTGAGTCCATACGGGTTTAGAGTATTTAACTTAAAAATCCATATGGCTTCTTTCTGTAGGAGTTTTCGTTCCAGGTCTCCCTTCCTTTCTTTAAGGCTTATGTGGTCAATGTGGTCAATACCAATGAATCTCATAACCTTAATGTTTCCGTTGTGTTCAGTGTTGATGTTTCTGCCACTAGAATATCATCTTTGTCAAGAACAGACATGTTCCAGAACTTGTCCTCTCATCTGGCGGGTGGTCTTGCCCATGTATTTTTTCTTACATTGGCACCGCATCATATAGACAACTGCAGTTGTGAAGCACAATATTCTTGATTGTATTTTATAGCTCATTTCTTTAGTACAATTTTCAAAGTTCTTTGTTTCTTTTATGAATGAGCAAACTTTTACACTGCAAAACCGAAGCTCATAATAAAATAAAGTACATAAAAGTAAATAGTCACAAAGGGATATTGTATACCTAGTAAAAAACAGGAGCTTTCATTTTTTTTGAGGAAAATATGAATTTTTGAAGACCTTGTTTATGAGTACAGGAATCTATTCTGTGGTTGTCACATCATTTCCTCAGAGCTGAATCATGAGGGTGTGTGTTTTGGCTATCAATGAAGAGAGACTGTCACAATCCGCTTTTTGGTTGGGCTTGAAAACGATTCTACCCGCAGGTTGGATGTTCACTTGTATCCCCACTAACAGGATATCAACCGGAGCTAGGACAACTTCCATCAATTCTATCTCAGGCCAGGACGAGTTACCAATGTATAGCTTCTGTAGAAGTTACAGAATACCAGCTTAAGGTGCAGAAATAATAATTCCCAAAAATAACAACAACACCTTGGTTATGTGTATTCCAAAAAGAGCAAAAGGTTTCTTGTCACACAACACATATATAAGTAGTGCATGGACCAATCATTCTGAGCCCCTTCCTTGGGCAAACAATCCATTGATCAATTACAAGAGCTTGGTTCATCTTCCCAACGTAGGGGTCACGTTACTGGGATGAAGTCTGGGCTATTAACTTTTCCCCTGGGCTAGGAGTCTGGAAGTCTGAGAGAAAGTTATCCATTTGGCTATTCTTCTTTACTTCTATAGCTCTGTAGGGGTTAATTAGCCAACAAAGACAGAAGGTCTGGAGACAATCAGAGACAGAAGGTTTGGGTGTGCCATCTAGGCCTGTGTGAAGACTTGTGTTTAACTGTTTACTATGTTCCAATAATCGGGGTCAGGTGATCCCCTTATGCGGGAGACCTAGAGCATGGAAGTGGATAAAAGCACCAGGTTTGGGGTACCCCTCGGGGGGCTATGTGAAAGCAGCTCCTGATAGTTCTCCAGACAGTGGAAAGAGTTTACTATGAGTAGCCGATCCTGCATTAACTCTCCCTCGGCTGCAAACTTGTTCAGGGCTTGGAGGGGACTTGGCTAGTAGTCAAGGGAGGGGACCCGGGGGTACACATTTTTGGGAACCAACCAGGGCTTCCACATAATTTTAGACATATACAGCTTTATGAAATTGCGATTTGGCCAATTGAAAGAGGCTCTAAAAAAGCACAATGGTTTCAGTTGCTATGTTTACAGTCTTAATTATTTGTACTTAATATTTTGATTCATGATCGCGAGTGCCTCATTGAAGTCTATGGGACCACTATTCACTGCTTTTGTGATTTCGATCCCAGCCAGCGCCTAGCACAGCCTGAGGGCTGGTAGTGAATTGCATACTGCAGTTGGCTATTAGAAGGTCTCCCTTAACCTCCTAAGCGGTAATCCCGAGGGTAACTCGGGGTTAATTTTAAGTACCTAAATCGGTAACCCCGAGCTACACTCAGGGTTACTGCATGGAGGATCTGGGGGGGCCCAGTGCTGCCATATTTGCCTGGGCCCACTTAGCTCACTATTCCTCTTCCTCATCCCTCCTTCCCCCTGATCAGTCTCCTCCTTCCCCCTGATCATCCTCCTCTTCCTTCCCCGTTATCATCCTTCTCCCCTTATGATCCTCCAACTCCTTCCTCCCTTATGATCATCCTCCTCACTTCCCCCTCTTCCCTTATTTGTAATCAAATGAGCCGCCTGCTCATCTCCCCCCCCCCCCCGCAGCCTGTCTTCCTGCAGTGAAGTGACCGGTATATGCTAATGATGTGAGGCGCTTGTGACGTAACGTCATTAGCATATGCCGGTCACTTCACTACTGGAAGACAGGCTGCAGATGGAGAGATAAGCAGGCAGCTCATCTGCTTACAATAACAAGTAAGGAGAGAGGGAGAAGTGAGGAGGATGATCAGGGGAAGTGAGGAGCAGGATTATAAGGGGGGAAGGAGAAGGAGGATCATAAGGGGGGAAGGAGGATCATAAGGGGGAAGGAGGAGGATCATAAGGGGGGAAGAAGGAGTATGATAATGGGGAAGGAGGAGGAGGATGATAACGGGGAAGGAGGAGAAGGATGATAAGGGGGGAAGGAGGGAGGAGGAGAAGGGGGAAAGCGAGGAGAAGTGGGGAAGTGAGGAGGAGGTTATGTGGGAAGGAGGAGAGAGATAAGGGGGAAGGGGATGATGATAAGGGAGGAGAGAGAGGATAATGGGGGAAAGGGAGGATAAGGGGAAAGGGAGGAGGGGAAGGAAGATGATGATAAGGGGGGAAGGAGGATGATTAAGGGGGAAAGGAGGGAAGGGTGGAGGATAAGGGCGGGTGGTATGATTAGGTCAGTATTTTTTTTATCTACCGCTTTAACATTCTAAATACTGACCTAATCATACCGCCAGGAAGGTTAAAGTGGTACTACCCCCAAATGTATATATATATATATATATATATATATATATACAATATATATATATATATATATATATATATATATATATAGACAACACATAATACATATACTCTGTACGGCAGAGAGCTTCTCTTACTCTTGTGCTCCCCATATTATATACATATATATATATATATATATATATATATATATATATATAGACATAAATGTACATATACATAAATATATATTTATATACAGTTGTGCTCAAAAGTTTGCATACCCTGGCAGAAATTGTGAAATTTTGACATTCATTTTGAAAATATGACTGATCATGCAAAAATTAATTTTATTGATGGATAGCGGTCGTATGAAGCCATTTATTATCACATAGTTGTTTGGCTCCCTTTTAAATTATAATGATAACAGAAATCACCCATGAATATTTGGCCTTTTTACAGATGCACAAGGTGACACACACAGGTTAATTTCCCACACCTGTGGCTTTTCAAAATTGCAATTAGTGTCTGTGTATAAATAGTCAATGAGTTTGTTAGCTTTCAAGTGGATGCACTGAGCAGGCTAGATAATACGCCATGGGGAACAGAAATGAACTGTCAAAAGACCTACATAACAAGGTAATGGAACATCATAAAGATGGAAAAGGATGGAAAAGGATATCCAAAACCTTGAAAATGACAGTCAGTACTCTTCAATTACTTAAGAAGTGGGAAATTTGGGGATCTCTTGATACCAAGCCAAGGTCAGGTAGACAAAGAAAGATTTCAGCCACAACTGCCAGAAGAATTGTTTGGAACACAAAGAAAACCCCACAGGTAACCTCAGGAGAAATACAGGCTGCTCTGGAAAAAAACAGTGTGGTCGTTTCAAGAAACACAATACAACAATACTTGAACAAAAATGAGCTGTATGGTCGAGATGCCAGAAAGAAGCCTTTACTGCATCAATGCCACAAAAATGCCTGGTTACAATATGCCCGACAATACCTTAACACACCTCACAGCTTCTGGCACACTGTAATTTGGAATGACGAGACCAAAAGCGTGCTTCATGGTCCCAACCATAAGCGCTATGTTTTGAGAGGGGTCAACAAGGCTATAGTGAAAAGAATACCATCCCCATTGTGAAGCATGGTGGGGGCTCACTGATGTTTTGGGGTGTGTGTGAGCTCTAAAGGCACGGAGGTTGTTGTGAAAATTGATGGTATGATGAATGCTGCATGTTATCAGAAAATACTGGCAGAAAATTTGCAATCTTCTGCACGAAGGCTGCGCATGGGACGCTCTTGTACTTCCAAGCATGACAATGACTCTAAGCACAAGGGCAAGCTGACCCTCCAGTGGTTACAGCAGAAAACGGTGAAGGTTGTGGAGTGGCCATCGCAGTCTCCTTACCTTAATATCATCGAGCCACTCTGGGGAGATCTCAGACGTGCAGTTCATGCAAAACGACCAAAGACTTTGCATGACCTGGAGGCATTTTGGCAAGATGAATGGGCAGCTATACCACCTGCAAGAATTAGGGGCCTCATAGACAACTATTACAGAAGACCGCACACCGTCATTGATGGGCAATACACAGTATGAAGAAATAAGGGTATGCAAACTTTTGATCAGGACCATTTGGGTGATTTCTGTTATCTTTATGATTTAAAAAGGAGCCAAACAACTAAATGGCTTCATATGATCACTATCTTGCAATAAAATATTTATTTTTTGCACGATCAGTTATATTTTTAAAATAAATGCCAACATTTCCCAATTTCTACCAGGGTATCCAAACACAACCGTATATATATGTGTGTGTTTGAACGCTTTTTGTTTCTGCTATAACCGGACCTTTGCTGGGTTCCTTCACCTCAGCAATATTCAGTTGGATCCCAGAAATCTAACATGTACCAACAAGTGCTCGCTCTGTGCCTGAGTTTGTGTTTTGCTGTATCCATGGCATAGCAAGTGTAAACAAACATGTATTCTACAGAAATCACTAACAAAAACACAAAATGGAGCAGTTACAAACCGACCCAAAACCACCGGTGCAACACGCGAGTCACCGCTTACAGTGTCAAATTCCATAATTGTCTCTGCCATGCATTCAACACAGCATAATTTAAAGATTAGAAATAACATACTGTATGATCAAGTGCCTGAGGTTCAATATTACAACTTTTTGCCCCTTAATTTGTAAATTGTAATACAAAAATCTGCTATTTTCACCAGCCAATCAGACACAGTATTGCGTTTTGTCTAGCAAATCAGCTTCTGTACAGGGGTACGCGTTGGGTATTCAGTGCATATTTGACTCAAGTCGTGTCACTCTAATGATTATCTATTCATTGTTGCCTCAAGTTTGCTGCCCATTTATTTATTATAGGATAAAAAGTAAGGATACTGAACTTCAGAACACTGATTGTTTATAAAAAAGTCAGCAGCTTCCTATTGGTCGAAGCGGTCATGCGGGTGATATGATCCAATGAGGCAAAGATGGCAGCCCCTGGTGGCAAACAGAAGGAATTGTACAAAATAGCAATAATTCATAACATATTTTTAGGAGATACAATTTATACTTTTAAAGGGCCATGACTTCTTTTACCAATACAGCATTACTTTACGGAAAAGCATAAATTACCAAATTAGATTAATATGTACTTAAATATCATCACTATAAATAAAACGTTTGTCCAATAAAAAATGTATCACTATACAGTGCCTTGCAAAAGTATTCACCCCCCTTGGCATTTTTCGTGTTTTGTTGCCTCACAACCTGGAATTAACATGGATTGTTTGAGGATTTGCATCATTTAATTTACAGAACATGCCACAACTTTGAAGATGTTTTTTTTTATTGTGAAGGAAACAACAAATAGGACAAAATAACAGAAAAAGTCAATGTGCATAAGTATTCACCCCCCTAAAGTCAATACTTTGTAGAGCCACCTTTTGCGGCAATCACAGCTCCAAGTCGCTTTGGATAAGTCTCTATGAGCTTGCCACATCTTACCACTGGGATTTTTAGCCATTCCCCCTTGCAAAACTGCTCTAGCTCCTTCAAGTTGGATGGTTTGCGCTTGTGAACAGCAATCTTTAAGTCTGATCACAGATTTTCTATTGGATTGAGGTCTGGGCTGTGACTCGGCCATTCCAACACATTTACATGTTTCCCCTTAAACCACTCAAGTGTTGCTTTAGCGGTATATTTGGGGTCATTGTCCTGCTGGAAGGTGAACCTCCGTCCTAGCCTCAAATCACACACAGAGTGGTACAGGTTTTGCTCAAGAATATCCCCGTATTTAGCACCATCCATCTTTCCCTCAACTCTGACCAGTTTCCTGGTCCCGGCTGCTGAAAAACATCCCCACAGCATGATGCTGCCACCGCAATGTTTCACTGTGGGGATGGGGTTCGTTGGGTGATGTGATGTCTTGGATTTGCACCAGACATAGGGCCTCATTCTATTAGCGGCCGCAGCCGTTGCGGGGCCGCAAGGACCGGCCGCAAGCTTTACGGCTATTCTATTCCCCTCCGGCCGGGGACTCCTGTAGGCTAGCGGCCGGCGCCTTGCTATCTCTTGCGGCCGATCGCGCGGAGGAAAGCCTTTGATCTAAAACGGCCGCAAGGAAATCGGCCGTAAGAAAAGCCTGGTTGCGATTCTATTGCTCCGGGAACCCTGTCTGCAAGGCTAAAAACGAGCCGCAGCTTACTTGCAGGAAAGAGGTCCCGCTAGCACCAATTAAGCACATAAAATAGCTCAAATAAAGCCATCCTGCACTTTGCGGAGTCTATAAAGTGATATTCGGTGTTAGAAAAAATAGCACATAATTACCCTATACTCAAATCAATAAAATAATATTTTTTTAATATACGTAAAATATCCATGTAAAAAGTCCATAGGGCTTGGAGCACCTCAGACACGCCCACGCCGCAGCCGGAAAATAAACAGTTAATTTGAACTCGGGTTTGCGATGATGTGCAAGCTTGAGAGTGGGTTACTTTTAATCCTCATGTCCCCCAATATGATCCCTAGCATTTACAGAGCTGTACAGTGCAGGCTTGAATTTATTTTTGCGTTTTTATATTTCAGAGCTTACGGCCGGTTCCAAGATATGCGGCCGGCCGTAAGGGGAGATCCTTGCGGGCCGTATAATAGAATCGCGAGTTAACTGAACCCCCGCAAGGAATCGCAGCCTTACAGCCGATTTACGGCCGGTAATAGAATGAGGCCCATAGTGTTTTTTTTTTATGTTCAATTTTAGTCTCATCAGACCAGAGAACCTTCCTCCATCCATTTTGAGAGTCTCCCACATGCCTTTTCGCAAACTCAAAACGTGCCATTTTGTTTTTTTTGCTGAAAGTAATGGCTTTCTTCTGGCCACTTTGCCATAAAGCCCAACTCTATGGAGCGTACGGCTTATTGTCGTCCTATGTACAGATACTCCAGTCTCTGCTGTGGAACTCTGCAGCTTCTCCAGAGTTACCTTAGGTCTCTGTGCTGCCTCTCTGATTAATGCCCTCCTTGCCTGGTCCGTGAGTTTTGATGGGCGGCCATCTCTTGGCAGGTTTGCTGTTGTGCCATGTTCTTTCCATTTGGTTATGATAGATTTGATGGTGCTCCTGGGGATCAAAGATTTGGATATTTTTTTATAACCTAACCCTGACATGTACTTCTCAACAACATTGTCCCTTACTTGTTTGGAGAGTTCCTTAGTCTTCGTCCCAGTATTTGGTTAGTGGTGCCTCTTGCTTAGGTGTTGCAGCCTCTGGGGCCTTTCAAAAAAGGTGTGCATATATAATGACAGAGCATGTGACACTTAGATTGCACACAGGTGGACATCATTTCACTAATTATGCGACTTCTGAAGGTAATTGGTTGCACCAGAGCTTTTTATGGACTTCATAACAAAGGGGGTGAATACATACACACGCCAATTTTCTGTTTTCTATTTCTAAAACATAGTTTTATGTATTTATTTTTCTAATTTCACGTCACCAACTTAGACTATTGTGTTCTGATCCATTACATAAAATTCAGATTAACAAAACATTGAACTTATGGCTGTAAAGTAACAAAATAGGTAAAAAGTAAAGGGGGTGAATCCTTGCAAGGAACTGAATACCACACTATTCATTATACATCCTTAAATATGAGATAGTCCCTTGAAAAAAGAGGGAGATTTAGGCAACTTGAAGAGATTGTTGGTTAAAGCATCACTATCATCACTTATTTTTAGTATGCTATTTTGAAAAGCTAAATGTGAAAGTAATACCTTAGATTGTAAGTCTGCGAGTTTCTATCCTAAGTACTTTGGGAATTCACCATGGACATTGGATTCCGAGCTCAGACAGGGCCCTCCTTGCTTTGCTATATGTTAATCTGTATTTATCATTGTCTGAACTTAACTAATGTACAGCGCTACGTAATATGTCGGCGCGTTATAAATAAACTATATATATATATATATATATATATATATATATATATACAGTATATATATAGCATATATATACAGTATCTCACAAAAGTGAGTACACCCCTCACATTTGTGTAAATATGTTATTATATATTTTCAGGTGACAACACTGAAGAAATGACACTCTGCTACAATGTAAAGTAGTAAGTGTACGGCCTGTATAACAGTGTAAATTTGCTGTCCCCTCAAAATAACTCAACACACTGTCAAAACCGTTGTCAACAAAAGTGAGTACACCCCTAAGTGGAAATGTCCATATTGGGCCCAATTACCCATTTTCCCTCCCCAGTGACATGTGACTCGTTAGTGTTACAAGGTCTCAGGTGTGAATGTGGAGCAGGTGACTTAAATTTGGTGTTATCGCTCTCACACTCTCTCATACTGGTCACTGGAAGTTCAACATGGCACCCCATGGCAAAGAACTCTCTGAGGATCCGAAAAAAAGAATTGTTGCTCTACATAAAGATGGCCTATGCTATAAGAAGATTGCCAAGACCCTGAAACTGAGCTGCAGCATGGTGGCCAAGACCATACAGAGGTTTCACAGGACAGGTTCCATTCAGAACAGGCCTCGCCATAGTCAACCAAAGAAATTTAGCGCATGTGATCAGCGTCATACCCAGAGGTTGTCTTTAGGAACTAGACGTATGAGCGCTGCCAGCATTGCTGCAGAGGTTGAAGGGGTGGGGGGTCAGCCTGTCAGTGCTCAGACCATACGCCGCACACTGCATCAAACTGGTCTGCATGGCTGTCACACCAGAAGGAAGCCTCTTCTAAAGATGATGCACAAGAAAGTCCGCAAACAGTTTGCTGATGACAAGCAGACTAAGGACATGGATTACTGGAACCATGCCCTGTGGTCCGATGAGACACAGATAACTTATTTGGTTCAGATGGTGTCAAGCGTGTATGGCGACAACCAGGTGAGGAGTACAAAGACAAGTGTGTCAAGCATGGTGGTGGGAGTGTCATGGTCTGGCCCTGCATGAGTGCTACTGGCACTGGGAAGCTACAGTTCATTGAGGGAACTATGAATGCCAACATGTACTGTGACATGCTGAAGCAGAGCATGATCCCCTCCCTTCGGAGACTGGGCCCCAGGGCAGTATTCCAACATGATAACGACCCCAAACACACCTCCAAGACGACCACTGCCTTGCTAAAGAAGCTGAAGGTAAATGTGATGGACTGGCCATGCATGTCTCCAGACCTAAACCCTATTGAGTATCTGTGGGGCATCCTCAAATGGATGGTGGGGGAGTGCAAGGTCTCTAACATCCACCAGCTCCGTGATGTCCTCATGGAGGAGTGGAAGAGGACTCCAGTGGCAACCTGTGAAGCTCTGGTGAACTCCGTGCCCATGAGGGCTAAGACAGTGCTGGGAAATAATGGTGGCCGCACAAAATATTGACACTTTGGGCCCAATTTGGACATTTCCACTTAGGGATGTACTCACTTTTGTTGCCAACAGTTTAAACATTAATGGCTGTGCATTGAGTTATTTTGAGGGGACAGCACATTTACACTGTTATACGGGCCGTACACTTACTACTTTACATTGTAGCAGAGTGTCATTTCTTCAGTGTTGTCACATGAACATATATAATAAAATATTTACATGTGAGGGGTGTACTGACTTTTGTGAGATACTGTTTATTTATATTTATTATATATATTTATATAAATATCTACATATAGAGAGAGATATTCAAACACACACACACAGTATATATAGATGAATAATCAGACTATTGCAGTATATAGTGATAGATTTTTTATTGGAAAAAGATTGTAGTTAGTCATACTAAAAATAAAAAAGGTATCATTATATACTGCAATAGTCTGATTATTCATCTGTATGCAGGGCCGGATCATCCATTAGGCGTGTTTGGATCCCACATAAAGGGGATCTCTGAGAGGGGCGCCGCATTATCACCCCATCTTTCATCACAGATCACCCTCCAAACCCTTCCTGTGTGTGCTTCTCTGTGCAGTGCCTGCTTCCTGTAAAAACAGACAACACTGCCTGAGTTAACACTGAGCCAGATTCAGCCCACCCCTACATCCCCGCTACAGGCTACCCCCTCCATCCGAGCACACAGAGGTGGAATGATCAGCCTGTGTGACTCGGAGAGGAGAGCCTTCCCCTGCGCAGCGATGGCTGTCAGCAAGGTTGGGCAGAGTCATGGTAGCAGCTGGAGGCACAAAGAGTTATGATGAGGTGAGAGATGTCAATGATTTGGCCTAATGTGAAAATAAACTATGAAAATAAACTGGTCCTAGTCTATTTGGAAGCTGCATCCCGTTAGAACACTGGGGTGTGGGGCTGCAGGCAAATAACTATTACATCCTCAGATCTGGCTCATAAGGCGCGCCGACAGAAGAAGCTTTGAGCTATGAGAGGCTCGCCCGAGGCCCTGGAGGGGCAGAGTGCCTGTGCTGAAAAATAGCGATGGCCTTGCTGTTGTTCACGTCGGAGGATGAAATAGTTATTTGCCTGCAGTACATTTTTACACCACCAGGTAGTGCTATGGTGCAATCGCACACCCCAGTGTTCTGAAGGGATGCACTTACAAATAGACTACTTGAATTGTATGTCTGTTTGTCTCTATGTGTGTATGTGTGTGTGCATGTATGTGTGCCTCTATGTATGTATGCTTCTATGTGTGTAGGTATATGTGACTATATGTGTGTGTGCCTCTATGTATGTGAATTGGTTAGGATTTGGTGCTTTCAATGCTGTAACCTGAGTTCAATTCCAGTCAGGGAACCAAGAGGTCACACCACCCTGAAGCCATGCAGGGTTGGGCCTGGTCAGTACTTGCATGGGAGACCATCTAGGAATACCAGGAGCTGTATGCGGTGTCCCACCAGAGAAGGAACTACTCCTGTATCGCTGCCATGAATACCAAGTGGATCAGCATTGTGTATTTCGGTGCATGAGGTGACAGAGAGTCAACCCTACACTACACTAATGGCTTCTGAGACCTCAAAGCTCCGCCCGGAGGTACGCGGAGGCGGCAGTGACGTCACGGATGACGTCACCACTCATTGCTGATTGGCTGCAAAGCTGATTCGCTTGCTCATGCGCACATAGCGAGCGCTCGTTTTTACAAAAATGAACCCTCAAGTGCCGCCCTGGATCCTGGGGGTGTAAACATCACCCCAAACAATTATTTTTTTAATGCAAACAAAATTAAAAAAAATTAATGCAAAAAAATGTATCCCTACACTACTAATTCTCCTCTATCAGGTGCATTAATAACCAAGCTCACTTACATATGCCTTTAAGGTATTACAAAGCTTTGAGACTTGCACAATTATCTAAGTGGTTTATTAAAGAAACCCCTCCTAAATGGATGGAAATTGAAAGCCATATTCTTAAGGAAAAAATCTAGATTTACTCGCTTATAGTGTGTCACAGGCTATCATTTTGTGGAAACAATTGAACAAAAGGTTACATTTAGTAGAGAAAGGGTTGGGCTTAGTATTCTCTGGTTACCCCATAAAACACCTCGGAAGATAAAAATTCCTGGTTATCTTGGTGAATTAGCAAAAATGTATATTATTGCTGCAGATACTAGTAGAAGTCCAACACTGGTCTTCTATAGACTTTAAAGAGAAAAAACACCACTCATGGAGTGACTCAACTTGACTCTAACCTAGCTCACATCCTAAGAGACAATAAGTCAGCTAGTAAAACTCCTTTTGAGAAATGTTGCATATACAAATCAAACGGTGCAAAAATATTTCCACCATTTATTAATATTTAATTGACCAGGCTACATCTATTAAATTTCCTTCCAGGACTTCTTGGGAAGATGAGCTTAGTTTTACTTTAGACGATTTGTAATGGAGCAACATATACAGAAATGCTGCAAACTCCTCCCTGAATGTAGTTTTGAGAGAGAACGTCTATAATTATAGTTAAACTAAGAACAGTTAAAAATTTGCAGTCTTAGGTTTGCTTACAGACACACTGCAGACTGCCCCATGATTTACAGCATCTGCCGGCAATGGCCGTTCCAAGCTTCTGTGAACAGAAAGAATGTTGGTTTTAGTCTCTTTCAGGAATGTAATCAGCCATCAGTTAACCCATAAGTAACATATTTATGAGTTTCTAGCAGTCATTTGTCTGCACAGATGAATTTGGGAAGGGCTAACCCTCTTTCTGATTTGCTCTTTGCACACTGCTCTGTCAGTTTGACTATTTCTCATGTAAACAGAACTTCATTTATGATCTTTTCTGTACAAAAAGGCACCTATTTTAAAAATGCAAAAAGTATTTCAACATATTTTTAAGTTGTGCTGAATTAACTGGCCCTTTAAGGAAATTTTCATTTTGAAATTTAAATCTGTTGTTGTATATTAAGAGATAAACATTCTTATTATGCTCTGTTAAACGTTGGGATTCGTCATGGTAGCAATCATTTTAATTTTAAATGTCATTAATATAATTTTACATCTATTTGCCACCTCTGGTGAATGTTTGCCATTACAGGAACGGTTACATTATTTTACATTTAAAATTGCATTACTATACATTAACCTTCAGACAGGCAAAGCTATACATTATTAAACCTTTTACCTTCAAGGATATCTAACAGTTTGCTAAAGTACAGCAGGGTAATATCATCCACAAAAAGACGTATACAAGAAAAATAAGGCTTTGTTTCAACTTTAGAAGCTGGTACATATGCTGTCAAAGCCTGTGGTAGGGTCAAACATATTTAAGGAATTTAAGGCTACCTGGCATAAGGCTATCCTACGACTATTTTAAGCCAAACTTGTGAATACATATAATGGCTACACTAGATGGACACTTTGCTTTTAATCTGCAGTGACATTTTTATATGTTAAACATAAGCAAAATATACCTATTCATTAGGTAGCAATTGCCACCAATCAATTTGTAAAAAATAAAAAACAGAACTGTCACCTTTGTGTGTACAAGCGCCGCAGTTTGAGCCAAGAGAGAGACAGGACAGAGAGAGAGAGAGATGGACAGAGAGTGAAAGAAAGACAGGACAGAGAGAGAGAGAGAGAAAAGGCAGAGAGAGAAAGGACAGTAAGAGAGATGGACAGAGAGAGACAGACAGGACAGAGAGAGATGGACACAGAGAGAGAGAGAGAGATGGACAGAGAGAGAAAGAAAGACAGGACAGAGAGAGAGAGAGACAAGGCAGAGAGAGAAAGGACAGTAAGAGAGATGGACAGAGAGAGAGAGAGACAGGACAGAGAGATGGACACAGAGAGAGAGAGAGACAGGACAGAGAGAGAAAGGACAGGGAGAGACAGTGTAGACAATTCAAGATAACATTCTATGTTACCATCATTTATGATGGGCAAGTTACTAGTAATAATGTCACTTATTCTGCTAAGGGTCTTCTGAAGGCATTATTCATGAAATTGTCTGTGACACTAGGTGACATCATTCATCACATCACCCCCTATGATGACACTTAATGTATTTACAATTGATCGCTTAAATTGTAAACTTTTGAAGATCTAAAATTTAGCAAATGAAGCTTATTATTAAATAACTAGTGACTTGCCCGTTAAAAATGACGACAATAAAATTTGAAGCCTGGCAATGCTGTTTGCCCCACAATGCGCTTATCACGAGCCTTGCCTCCTGTCTACTTTACGGTGCCTAAGTCTTAGGGGCCTTGCGATGAGTGCCTGTGCCATCGGCGCTCATTGCAGCCTAAGTCATGTGTGCCTCGAGATGAGCACCGTGGTGCTCATTGCGAGCCCTGCAATAAGTGCCTTTGGCACTCATTGCAGCCGCCTCTAAGTGCCGCGGACCTGCGGTGCTCATCGTGAGGCCTGTAATGAGTGCCTTGGGCATGCGCAGGTTCATAACATTCCAGACCGTTACCATCAAACTCGAAATTATGCATGCAGCATGTACAGCAGCTAGACATTGCGGTAGCGGGTCAATAAGATGCTGTAAGGTTGGCAAGGATATCTGGAGCCATGCAGATTGGAGTGGTTGGTGGAGGATCCAATATGGTGGTCCCACAGGTGGTCCATGGGGATACAGTCTGGGGAATTTGGAGGCCAGGGAAATACTTGGAAATCTTCATGGTGCTCTTCCATCCGCTACCAGACAATTGTCCTGCTGGAAGATTCCACATGCTCCAGGTAAGCCAGTCAACATGTATGGGTGAAATTGATCTGCAAGGATGAATAGATAACCCTATCAGTTGAGAGTGTCTTCCAGAGGTATGAGTAGACCCAGACCCAGAGAATGCCAAGAAAACAATCCCCAGACAATAACGCTGCCGCCACCAGCTTGTATTCTTCCACCAATGGTTTCAGAGTATTTATTCTCAGAGGTTTCGCACCTGACACACCAACGTCCGTCCAGATGTAGCAGAAAAAGTGACTCATCAGAGAAGGCAAACCTTTCCCAATCAGAAGAGGTCTAATTTCATTAATGTTGTGCAAATTGAAGCCATTTCCGATGATGAACCCTTGTCAGCATGGGTGCAGTGACCAGACGTTTGCTGCGGAGCTCCAAACGCAGAAAGGTTTGCTGTACTGTCATTCTATACACACATCTGGTAGCCCCCTGGTCACAATAGCATGTGTCCAGTTCACAAAAATACTGCCACTCTTGGCCCGAAAGCCAATGAGCACCCCATTTTCAAAGTAGCCTTAGACCTCTCCATTGTTTTTAGCACAGCTCGAATAATATAAGCTTACACAAAATAGATATTCTATTAGACCTGTAGCTCTAGCTTGTAGATTAAGTCTGACCTGCAAATGAAAAAAAGTATCAAGTTTCTGTCAAAAATATTATGAGTTCTAAATAGTACTCATCTTTAAATGTTATTTCTGAGTAACATCGATCCTAGGGGTTAATGCATATCATGAAACCCACATGAACTAAAACAGATGATCTAATGCATTTTATAGATTGCTTGATTGCGAGCCCGACTGACCCGACTTCTATGTTTTAGTGATGTCATAATTAATGACTCATTTACTATTGGCTGTGTCTAAGAAGTAAATTACAGGCTTGCTTAAATATTGTCAGATCATCTGATCAAACTACTTAAATCCTACTTAAAAAGGCCCTGTAGTCCATCATACGGGCTGTAATTTTGCGTCCGTTGCAAAGTCTAGGTGCCTCGCGATAATGCCTCATTGCATCCAAGTCCTGCGTGTCTCGGGATGAGCGCCAGCTAAGTCCTGCATGTCCACCCCTGCAATGAGCGCCTTTGACTCTCATTGCAGCCTAAGTCCCGCGTGCCTTAACATAGATTAACAGTCCATGAGAGTCATGAGAATGATCCCACCACGTTTCGGTAATGCCTATTAAATCCAGTTTCTCATTTACTGCTAATAATTCTAACTCTCCAATTTTTCCTGGCAACCTTCTGGCATTAGCGAGCATACACCTTATGTTATGAGTCTGTACTTCTGCAGTGCCTGCCACTATACTTGAGTTACTTAGCAGTACCGCCCTGTTGACTTTACTAACCCTCCCCCGTCTCCTCACACATGACTAGTTAATTAATTCCTTACCCCCTCTACACTTACTACCCCATTACTTCTATCTAGTCCCTCCCCCCACCTATTAGATTAAAAACTCCCCCAGCCGTTCTACTATCCAGAGAAGCTCCCTCGTCATTAAGGTGCAATCCATCCCTGCTATTGAGAATGTACCCAAGTGAGAAGTCAGCCCAGTGCTCTAAAAATCCAAACCCCTCCTTAGTTTACCACTTTTTCAGCTATGCATTAACCTCCCTAAGCTCCATCTGTCGCCTGGGCAAGCATGTGGCACTGGTAGTATCTTGGAAAATACTACCTCGGCGGTCCTTACCTTAAGCCTATTCCCTAATTCTCTAAAATCATTCTTTAGGACACTAAATCTCCTACTAACTTTGTCGTTGGTACCAATATGTACCAAGACCGCCAGTTCATTTCCAGCCCCTCCCAATAATTTATCTACTCAACCCACAACATGCTGAACCCGAGCACCCAGGAGACAGCAAACTGTTCAATTGCTGGGATCTGGGTGACAAATCACCCTTCCTACCTTCCTAATAATAGAGTCTCCTACCACCAAAAAACCTGTCTGTGTCTCTGCCTATTCTGCCCTCCCACTCCTCCAGTAGAACTGTTCTCCTGGCTGTTAGAGGGCACAGCTCTATCTGGCATTGCCATTCCTGAATGGACATCCCCTACAGTATCACTCAATCTGGCAAATCTGTTGGTGCTTGCCAACTCAGAACTGGCCTGCCACCTCCTGTTCCCCCTGCTTCCCCTTGTAACTGTAACCCAGCTACCTCCCTGGACATCCTCACTAGCCGCATCTCCACCCTCCATCCTAGGCCCAGCTAAACTGTGCTCCGTGAGCACCAACCCCCTTTCCAGTGGAGCAATATCACTAAGTGCTGCAATTCTCCTCTCCAGTTCTCCAATTTGAGTTTCAAGATAGGCAACATGCTTACACCTCTCACAGAGGTATGGACCCTGAATCAGTTGGTCCAGCAGTTCATACATGTCACAGGATGTACAATGAGTGATTTTGCCACTGAACTGACTCATAATTACAAAAAATACTACAATGTTAACCTTTTCTTTGAACTTCATCCTGCAAACAGTCACACACAAGGTCCAAACTTATATGCAAATTATTGAAATGTTGCCGGATTTTGCAGCTCTGGCTTGCCACAGTCATTAGGGGTAATTTTCTCACAACGATGCTGCGATGGGTGAATAGAATAGCTGGGGAGTTTTAAAAAAAAGCATAATTTGCGATATTGGGAAATAAAATAGAGGTGGGAGCTTTATGTGTGCCTTTAATTTGAGTTTTGTAAATATCATATCACCATTTTTTCCTCAAATTTTTTTTTTAAACATGCTCTTTTAAATGCTTAATTAAATATGGCTCTATTACATGGCTCCAGTGAGAAAAAACCTAAGTGATGTTCATCATAAAACACTACCGAACTGTCCATAATATCTTCAGCCCTACATGCCTATCTCGATTTTAAAAATTACTATAACATACCTCCCATAATGATATCCAATCTTGCTGACGTTTACTCTGAAATCTCTCAGAGTACCCAAAATTTAAAAAAGCCAGTGGTACCTTCAACCCCTGTAAATGCACAAAAATGCCTTAGAGAATCCTGGATGCCTAAAACCCAACAGTAAGACAGAGATGGCACCTTAATTCTGTGGGATTTGAGGCACCTAACATTAACCCCTTTACCATGGAGGTCCATATGTATCTCCATAGTTTACTATACTACAAGCATGAGGGTCCATATGCACAATCTTGGCATCCTTTCTTCTACCATAGGGATCCTTATGTTTACCCATGGACCCTATGTCCCATGGGGGTCCACAAGGACCACATAGTCCCTAACACTTCCCCTTAAATGAAAAAAAAAAAAGAGTATACAAATATAGAAAAGAATTACAGAGAAAAAAAAAAGACAAACAACGAAAACACCGGTAGGGGCAAAATTATACTTACCCTCCCCTTGACAACCATCCAGCGACAATCCTTGATGCTCTGGTACTCAGTCTTCTGCTATCATCAAAGTGGGCACATTCGTGTTGCTCAATGAAATCTGTCCTCTCCTTGCTTGATTCAAGAAGCCTCATTTGGGGCCATAATGGACACCCACAGCACAAGCGGTGGGGGGAAGGGGGCTCAATGACCCAGATTATTGAGGGAGGAATTCCATGGGATACCCAGGCTCATAGGGGATAGTGGATATTGAGGAGGATACCAAGGGATACCCAGGTCCATAGGTGGAGGGGTCATAACCCATATATATGGAAATGGGAGGATGTTTGGACTAGTGCAGTGTGTTAAACTTAGTTAGTAGGCAGGCTGCTAGTCAAGTTAAATCTACAGAACCGTTTGTGAGTCAGTACATTTTATGGGAGATCTTACGGGAGCCATGGAATAGAGTTTAATTGTTGTTATATGGTACCAGTTTGGTTAAACTAGACCAGCTATAGAGATGGTTTTTGGCCTCCAATTGCCCCCGAAAGCTTTTCTTCATGATAATGTGTTTTTTTCCTTGCAAGATCCCGTTTAAAGCTCAGAACAGCATTAGAGCGTTAAGAGAGACTGCAGAGAAGAGAATCAGAGAGAAAAATGCCATCCTTGAGAGAGAGAGAGAGAGATACACCAGAGACTTACAATTCCTACCTCTAACATCCAGAGAATGTGGTTGTTAATTGTCTAATAAAATCTACATTAATTGTATTATTTTATACTGTTTTACAGAACATGAGTGAGCGCAATGAAGACCAGGGCAAGTTGAAGCTCCAGAGCATTCCTCTGAATGTCAAGATGCAGTTGCTGGACCACTTGGAAAAAGGGGATTTGAAGTTACCAGCCTCCCCAATCTGCACCATAAGGAAGAATAAAGAAAAGATCAAGTCTTCAGCAACTACCAGCTCTGCATCTTCAGATAAGAAGATTACCCGCTCCAGATGCTATGCCCTGGAGCAGATGGAGAATCAGTTGTCCATGTGGACTGATGACGAAATGGAGAGTACATGACGCCATCATAATGGAGAAGACTACAAGCATATACAGCCAGATGTGACTGAAAGCTGTTTAAACCATAGTGGTTGGTTTGACTGCTTCAAAAAGAGGAACAACCTCTAGAACATAAAGATCACGGGAGAAACGGCAAGTGCTGACACCGAAACTGATATTCCAGTCTACCAGAAAGACAATTGAGCCTTTAATAGAATGCTATAGTATGGTAATAGTAAATGGTGTTTCTAGATATAGAATGGTTAATGCCATGCAAAGAGAAACAAATTCCCAGGGATCATTGCAAGCCTCTGCCCCCTCAACTTAACGGAAGGCGCTCATTGCGAGCCTCTGGCCCCCATCTACTTCGTCTCCCTCCCGTGTGTCTCTTTCCCCCCTCTCCCTCCCTTGTGTCTTTTCCCCCTCTCCATCCTGTGTCTCTCTCCCTCCCTTGTGTCTCTTCCCCCTCTCCCTCCTGTCTCTTCTCCCCCTCCCTTGCATGTCTCTTGCCCCCTCCCTCCCCCATCCTCTCCCTCCCCTGTGTCTCTCTTCACACTCCTCTCCCTCCGCTGTGTGTCTCTCTCCCCCCTCCGGATCTCTCTTCCTCCTCCTCTCCTTCCCCTGTGTCTCTCGTCCCCCTCCCCTGTGTCTCTCTCCCCCCTCCCTCCCCTGTGTCTCTCTTCCCCTCCTCTCCCTCTCTTCACACTCCTCTCCCTCTGCTGTGTCTCTCCCCCTCCTCCCCTGTGTCTCTCTTCACCCTCCCGTGTCTCTCCTCTCCCTCCCGTGTCTCTCGTCCCCCTCCTCTCCCTCCTGCCTCTCTCTTCCCCCTCTCCCTCCCGTGTCTCTCTTCCCCTCCTTTCCCATTTCTCTCTTTCCCTCCTCTCCCTCCCGTGTCTCTCTTCCCCCTCCTCTCCCTCCCGTGTTACTCCCCCCCTCCTCTGTGTGTGTCTCTCCCTCCCGTGTCTCCCAACCCCTCCTCGCCCTGCTGAGTCACCGCTTGTTCCACCTGTGCACCCGCCCCCGCCCCGTATTACTGCTCTTGCCTGCTTGAAAGTATGCGTGGCCCCCGGCGCAATGCGCGTCATAGTTGTAATTGCGAGTTACCAAAACATTTGTAATTAAGATAACTATATATGTGATATGTAATGAGGCTTTACAAGCTACAATGTAATCTGGCGTTTGTGTTTTTTCACTTACAGATGATCAGTAATGAACATTTTTTTTAGAGAGGGGTCTACCAACTGGTTGTGACATTTTCAAATAGTTTCCAGATGTACTGTTGATTCCGAAATTGGTAAGATCCTCCTTCCTCCCTACCTCTTTCTTCCTCCCTTCTTCTTCTCCGTCCCTCCCTCCTTCTTCCTTTCCTCCTCCTTCTTCCTCCCTCTTTTCCTCCTCCTCCCTTCTTCATTCCTCTTCCCTTCCTCCATCCTTTCCTCCTCCCTCCCTCTTTTCCTCCTTCGCCGCTCGATGCAGGTCTTGGCAACCCGCAACTTTCATGCTTTGCAATGATCACCTTCAGCGCAAAACCTCTCCCAAGTCTCTGACCCCTGTGTCTGTTTCCCCCTCTCTTCCTGCCCTGTGTCTCTTTCCCCTCTGTGTCTGTGATACATAATAATACTACTAATACCACATTCCCATCAGCCCCTCACTGTCCATTTCCTGGACCCTCACACATCAGGCCTTGTGTGTGCGATATATAATGATGGCAATAATACTACAAATATTAATACCACATTCCCAAAGAAACATTCCCCAGTCCCTGTGTGATACATAAGGACAATACTGATATTATGAATACTACAGACCCAGCAGCCCCTCACTGTCCAAGGCCCTCATTTAATTGCGATTTTGCCAATTGAATAGGGCTCTAAATAAGCACATAGCATATTTTTTTTTAGAAAAGTTTTTAGTTAGTGAAAACCTTGCTTACTAACTAAAAATTTATTTAAAAAAATATGTTATGCGCTTATTTAGACCCCTATTCAATTGGCCAAATCACAAGTGAATGAGGGCCCAAGTTAGCCCCAGCACTTGTGTGTAAGATACATAAGTATAATACAAATACTACCAATATATAATAATAATACTACAGACCCAGCAGGCCCTCACTATCCAGGCCCTGTGTAGTACATAATAATAATAATAATATTAATACTACAGTCCAAACAACCTCTCTTATCTCTATATCCATGTGCAGGCCCTGTGTGATACCTAATGATAATATGTATAATACTAATATTAATACTACAGTCCCATTTGCCCCTCTCTATCCACCTCCCGGTCCCAGGCCGTGTGTGAGATATATAATGATAACTAGCGACTTGCCCGTCAAAAATGACGGGGCAATAACATTTGAAGCCATGGGAATGCTGTTTGACACATAATTGAAACCGTTTTGTACTGTGAGGACCTTTGGCACTCATTGCAAGCCTCTCCTGTCGTGTACTTTTGGTCCTCTGAGAGATATATTTCTATGTATGAGTAATTAAGTATTAATGAATAATTTCTTAAATTAATTAATATCCTTTCATTATTTATATTTTATATATGCAGCGAGCAATAGGCTGAAGAGCTAACAATCTGTTTGTATTTTGCGTCTGCATACAATATACATTATGAGTGTTGGCGCCCTGCTTATAAAGTGTAATGAATGTTCCAAGTGTGCCATCTAAATAGGCTGCGTGCTTAAGGTAAAGCCGTTGGTTTGTTGTGTAAAGCGCCATTGTATACTCATAATGTTATTAATGTGCTACGCGTCTCGTGAGTATTTTTCAGCTTTTGTAATAGTGTATCTTGTAGATCGTAGTGTGATGTGTAAAGGGCTACTCGTTTTGCTGTGTTTTGCGCGGTCCGGAGTCGTGTAGCCAAGTTTTCATTTTTTCTGCTGCCATTTTGTCTAAATCTAGTTACATTCGCGTTCCACCTCACTCAGACGTCCTGGCTGTTGCCCCGTGCTGTTTTTGTAATTTTATTGGGTGTATTTAGTGTGTTTTTTTTGCTTCTCATCGTTTGGCTGCTAATCTCGTAATTTTTTTCCCTAAGTCCTGCGTCTCGTATTTTAACGGCTCGCCTCGCAGCAAAGAGCGCCTTTGGCGCTCATTGGCTAAGTGCTACGGTTTATCGGCTCGCAAGCAATGAGCGCCGCAGTCGTACGCACCTCGCAAAGTGTGACGACGTCTCGCAGTTTGACAACTATTATATGCGATAGAAAAACTACCAATAGTATTACCACAGTCTCTCTACACCCATGTACAGGCCCTGAGTGTGATAAATAATACTAATAATACTAACATCACAGTCTCATTTGCCCTCTCTCTATATACCCAAGTCCAGGCCTTGGGCGTCTGATACATAATAATAAATTAATAGCCCAGCACCATTTGACCCTCTTATTCATATCTGCGACAGACTGGAGTTGGTTGCTATGGAAACCCCGCCCCATCCAGGGGCTGGGAATGTAGTCCCGGACAGTAGGCGGAGCGCTTTCACACAGTGTGCGAATCATACCGCAGTACGCAGTACCGCCACTCCTACACATGCTCCTCCGCGACAGTTGCCGCCATCTTGTGGGGACATGAACTTTAAACAACTTAAGAATGAATAATAACACGGCGGTGGGTTAATTAGAAAGGAACCGTGAAAGAAAAACCGAGAAGAGGCGGCGGGGCCCGCGGACAGTTCCGGCGGTGAGTTTGTGAATATAAAGTGCGCAGGCTGTGTGAGTAATGGATGGTTATGGGCTTCCTGGATTGTGGCGAATACACAGAGAGTGAGAGGGGTGGGGCGAGGAATGGAGCACAGGGACACAGGAGGGACAACATGGCGGGGGGAGCGCGCCAAAATATGGAGGGCAGAGGGGTGGACAGAGAGGAGGAGAAGATAAAGCGCTATGGGGAGGGATAGACACAGAGATGGAGGGCTAGAGATGGGGAGGGATAGACACAGAGATGGGGGGATAAAGATCTATGGGGAGGGATAGATACAGAGATGGGGGCTAGAGAGAGAGATAAAGAGCTATGGGGAGGGATAGACACAGAGATGGGGGGCTAGAGATGGGGAGGGATAGACACAGAGATGGGGGGATAAAGATCTATGGGGAGGGATAGATACAGAGATGGGGGATAAGGATCTATGGGGAGGGATAGACACAGAGATGGGGGCTAGAGAGAGATAAAGAGCTATGGGGAGGGATAGACACAGAGATGGGGGGGGGGGGCTAGAGAGAGATAAAGAGCTATGGGGAGGGATAGACACAGAGATGGGGGGGCTAGAGATGGGGGGATAGACCGAGAGATGGTGGTGGGGGGATAGACACAGAGATGGAGGGCTAGAGATGTGGGGATAAAGAGCTATGGGGAGGGATAGACATAGAGATGGGGCGGGGGGATAGACACAGAGATGGGGGGCTAGAGAGAGATAAAGAGCTATGGGGAGGGATAGACACAGAGATGGGGACTAGAGAGAGATAAAGAGCTATGGGGAGGGATAGACACATAGATGGGGGGCTAGAGAGAGATAAAGAGCTATGGGGAGGGATAGACACAGAGATGGGGGGCTAGAGAGAGATAAAGAGCTATGGGGAGGGATAGACACAGAGATGGGGGGCTAGAGAGAGATAAAGAGCTATGGGGAGGGATAGACACAGAGATGGGGGGCTAGAGAGAGATAAAGAGCTATGGGGAGGGATAGACAAAGAGATGGGGGGCTAGAGAGAGATAAAGAGCTATGGGGAGGGATAGACACAGAGATGGGGGGCTAGAGAGAGATAAAGAGCTATGGGGAGGGATAGACACAGAGATGGAGGGCTAGAGATGGGGGGGATAGACACAGATGGGGGGCTAGAGATGGGACGGGGGATAGACACAGAGATGGGGGGCATAGACACAGATGGGGGGCTAGAGATGGGACGGGGGATAGACACACAGATGGAGGGCTAGAGATGTAGGGATAAAGAGCTATGGGGAGGGATAGACACAGAGATGGGGGCTAGAGAGAGATAAAGAGCTATGGGGAGGGAAAGACACAGATGGAGGGCTAGAGAGAGATACAGAGCTATGGGGAGGGAAAGACACAGAGATGGGGGGCTAGAGAGAAAAAGAGCTATGGGGAGGGAAAGACACAGATATGGGGGGCTAGAGAGAGATAAAGAGCTATGGGAGGGATAGATACAGATGGGGGGGTTAGACACAGAGATGGGGGGGGTTAGAGGGAGATAAAGAGCTATGGGGAGGGATAGACACAGAGATGGGGGGGTTAGAGGGAGATAAAGAGCTATGGGGAGGGATAGAGATGGGGGCTAGAGAGAGAGACAAAGAGCTTTGGGGAGGGATAGACACAGAAATGGGGGGCTAGAGAGAGATAAAGAGCTATGGGAAGGGATAGACACAGAAATGGGGGGCTAGAGAGAGATAAAGAGCTATGGGGAGGGATAGACACAGAAATGGGGGGCTAGAGAGAGATAAAGAGCTGCTGCGTTGGGGGGGGGGATTGAAGGGAGACACATGGACACCTTATAATCACAGCCCAAAGAAAAAAGACTCCTTCCCCATGTTTTTTACGTACCTAAAATGTCCCCAAACCCCATCACTCCCATGTATACCGTATCCTATATACACTGGTAACCCTGATATTTTTCTTCTGTTATACTAATAAAACTGATTTGATTTGAGTGAGAGCTCGAGATAAAGATATTTAATTTAAGAGAGGAGCGAGAAGAGAGTGATGGAGAGTGGCCGTCACTGGTAGCCCAATGATGATCTGTTATTGTATATTCTTGTACATTTCATCAAGAAACATTTCAACGTAGTCAGTGAATGAAACACTTTATTTGCAGAATCTGAATGTCTGTCTCCCCGTGCTATTGTTTTGTCTCCATACACGGCACTTGTGGGACACGATGCTAGTGATCCAATATGATCCATTCAGGATAGGGTGACCATTCAGTACTTGGTGCAGGGTAACGTGAAACCGCACAGGTTCCAAATACGTTAAGATTTAAAAGTATAAATAGGTATAGCAGTCTCTTTAGTTGGTGGTTCAAAGGCTTGTTTACAGGTGAAAGTTACATGGTTTAATATAGGTTTGCAAATGGAAAAATGCATTTTTCAGTAACTTGTGCTTGATATAATAATAAAACATATTCTATGTAGTTTTGAATTCTACAGTATTTGCAATCTCTGCTGTGTCAATCGGAATAGTAGCATCATTAAGAAATCCTAAGACCTATACATGTTGTAGGCTCAGGAAATCAGGATGGCTTACCTGAAGTGCCAGGCTTTGGGGTGGGGGAGTTTGGACACTGCTTGGCATTGTTGCCCTTAGATCAGTGGTGGGCAGTAGGCTGCCAATGAGACTTCTTCATGTGTCTTCAATTTTTCCCAGTCTTCTCTGGGCCATCCTGTCTTCTCATAATATGGCCAAAATATTTGAGTTTTTGGCTCATGATCAAACCTTCCAGTGACCAGTTTGGCTTCATTTGGATTGATTGGACCTTCTTGTCCTCCAAGGGACTCTAAGCAGTTTCCTCCATCACCACAATTCAAAGGTGTCAATTCTCCAGCACTCAGCCTTTTTTTATGGTCTAGCCCTCACATCTGTATGTTAATACTGTGAATACCAGAGATCTAACTATACAGACCTAATAGCATTATTTTTTAGTATCTTCCCCAGATTTGCCATAGCTTTCTTCTCTAGAAGCAAACTTCTTTTAATATCATGGCTGCAGTCACCATCCGAAGAGATCATTATATATATTTAATACAAATGAATTCTCTGTTACCTCTCTCTAGCACCAGTTTTACCATTACTAATCGTAAAACAAAAGCTAAAAAACCTTGTGCAGAACTTGTAAGGACCACGGGGTATTTATAAGACCCTTCAAGTGAAAGACATTGCCTGTCACTGACTTGGGATTGGACACCGCCTGCAGTAGATCTTGCAGCCAGACATTAAATAGCCAGTATTGCACTCCAATGTATTACCAACATGTGCTGAGATCCACTGGGGACAGACATAGAAGAATATTAGAACATATTTACAGACTGAGATTTATACTCCTAAATGTTTGTGGATAACTTCATGTGTATGTACACTTGCTTTTCCTGCACAAACTACCGTGTAAAATGAATTTGTAGGGGGGTGCATTGAGGCTCAAAAGCTACATTTATCTTCCTTGTATTTCCTTTTTTGTATAAAAGAGCCATCATGAAGACCCCCACACACACACACAATAATTTAGCACACAAAAGTGTATGTCTGTGTGTGTGTGTGTATATATATATATATATATATATTGCAGTGGATATAAAAAGTCTACACACCCCTGTTAAAATGTCAGGTTTCTGTGCTGTAAAACAGATAAATCATTTTAGAACTTTTTCCACCTTTAATATGACCTATAAACTGTACAACTCAATTGAAAAACAAACTGAAATCTTTTAGGTAAAGGGAAGAAAAAATATAAAAATAAAATAATATGGTTGCATAAGTATGCACACCCTTAAACTAATACTTTGTTAAAGCACCTTTTGATTTTATTACAGCACTCTTTTGGGTATGAGTCTATCAGCATGGCACATTTTGACTTGGCACGATTTGCCCACTCTTCTTTGCAAAAACACTCCAAATCTGTCAGATTGCGAGGGCATCTCCTGGGCACAGCCCTCTTCAGATCACCCCACAGATTTTCAATTGGATTCAGGTCTGGGCTCTGGCTGGGCCATTCCAAAACTTTAATCTTCTTCTGGTGAAGCCATTCCTTTGTTGATTTGGATGTATGCTTTGGGTCGTTGTCATGCTGAAAGATGAAGTTCCTCTTCATGTTCAGCTTTCTAGCAGAAGCCTGAAGGTTTTGTTCCAATATTGACTGGTATTTGGAACTGTTCATAATTCCCTCTATCTTAACTAAGGCCCCAGTTCCAGGTGAAGAAAAACAGCCCCAAAGCATGATGCTGCCACCACCATGCTTCACTGTGGGTATGGTGTTCTTTTGGTGATGTGCAGTGTTGTTTTTGCGCCAAACATATATTTTGGAATTATGGCCAAAAAGTTCAACCTTGGTTTCATCAGACCATAACACCTTTTCCCACGTGCTTTTGGGAGACTTCAGATGTGTTTTTGCAAAATGTAGCCTGGCTTGGATGTTTTTCTTCGTAAGAAAAGGCTTTTGTCTTGCCACTCTACCCCATAGCCCAGACATATGAAGAATATGGGAGATTGTTGTCACATGTACCACACAGCCAGTACTTGCCAGATATTCCTACAGCTCCTTTAATGTTGCTGTAGGCCTCTTGGTAGCCTCCCAGACCAGTTTTCTTCTCGTCTTTTCATCAATTTTATAGGGAGCTTCGTCACATTAAAGGTGGAAAAAGTTATCTTTGTCTCATTTTTTTACAGCACAGAAACCTGACATTTTAACAGGGGTGTGTAGACTTTTTATATCCAGTGTATGTGTATATATATATATATATATATATATATATATATATATATATATATATATATATATATATATATATATATATATATATATATATATATATATATATATATATACATACACATATATATACACACACTAGCGAATTGCCCGTCAAAAAATTATGGCAATAAAATTGTAAGGCAGGTAATGCTCTTTGTCACAGAGAGTAAGTGTTTTGGTGGTCTGAGATGCTTGTCCACTGATTGCGAGGCTGGTGCTTAGCGCCTTTGGTGCTCCTTGCAAGCCTCTGGGTTGGTGTATTTGTTGTTATGATAGGTGCTTTTGCGCTTATTGTAAGGTCCGCAGTGATCTTGTTTTGTAGCTTATTGCAAGGCTCCCCTGGTGTAGTTTGTGTCCTATGAGGAGCGTTGGCGCTCCTTGTGGGTGGCGCAATGAAGGTGTTTGTGGTTGTTTGCGGTATTGTGGTGCTATTTTTTTTTTTTTGTCTCTTTAATTTATTGTATGCTAATTAATGAAATTATAAATTAATATACTTTACCTGTTTGTAATTAATATACACAGCAATTAATGTGCCGAAGAGCTGACGGTCTGTTTTGATGTTCCTGCAGCATACAATGTAGGTTTGCAGTGTTGTGGAGCTGATGTGTAATTGTCAGCAATGTGTGCAGTGTGTAGTGTAAATAGGCTGCGTGGGCGAGGGGAAACCGTTTGTGTAGCTGGGTACTTTCGCGTTGTGTAAGTTAGTGTTGTAAAATGGTGGCGAATGTGTATGTGGTAGGCGGGTTTGTATGATGTAGCGTGCTTGCTATTGGTGTATGTTGGAAGTCGTGCAGGTTTTTGTAAAAGCCGTATTTGTTTTGTGCTATTTAGCGGCTTTAGGGGTCGTGTAGGCTCGTTTCCTTTTTCCCTTCGGCTGCCAGTTTTTCTCTCGCCTAGGGGATTTTCAAGTGTCTAAACTTTGTAAATTTGAGTAAAATGGAGGTTTACGCAGTGTTGCAGAGGTCCTGGGTGTCCCCCTTGCTGTGGGTTAGGTTTTTATTTTTGTGTTTTTTAATGTTTGCAGCTTTGCACGGGTTGTCCGTTAAAGTCGTGTTTTTGCGAGTCTGAAAGTCCTGCGGGTCGTAATTGTTTTTGTGTAAGTCCGTAGTTTGTCATTGCGTTTTTTTTTTGTGTGTTCGTTTGTAAGGGGTTGTTAGGCACCGTAGAGCATCCACCTCCGCAAATGCGGCCTGCAATGCAATGAGCCGACGTGGGAGCCTCCAACAGCTGTGTCTAACTAGGGTTATTGGGGTGACATGCAGTATCTGAGCTGGATCTGGAGGAGTGTGTATGTATGTATGTATGTATATATATATATATATATATATATATATATATATATATATATATACATACATACATACATACATACATACATACATACATACATACATACATACATACATAAACAGGATAGATCACATTACTACAACGACTCTAGGAAAGCAGGCGCGCTTGCGTCCCCATCTAGATGTCAAAACTAGGTAGTACACCACAACCCTCTAACTCTAACACCCTAAACCTTACTTCCTAAACCTCACTTCCTAACCCTCTTATCCTAACCACTTACCGGGTGTAGACACAGCTAGATGGGGACGTCGGAGCCCTTCCAGAATTGGTTACATATGCGGCGCCATTCCAGAAATGGGTACATATAACAGAATAGGTCCGTCTCCTGCATTGCTCAATGCCTTTGCATGTACTGCTCATACAGTAGGGTTTCGTTTTTTTTAGCAATAAAATCAGTATTTGAAGAAAAATGCTTCAGTGCATTTTTTCCACTTATTGTCCTCATGTTAGTTGTCCAAAAGACTGGACTGTTTATTTTTCAAACCGACACCGGCAAGAAAAACTCTATTGTTTATCTGCATCCCTGAAGTAGCTACAAGTGTTATCAGGGCACAGATAATGGCTCCTATCAGGACAATTCCCCTGGCCATGTTTACTACAGTCTAAAACACTAAAATTTACATTTAATTTATAATAGCTACATTGAATGTATTTTCTTTAAATACTAATTTAATTGATAACCAGTAACTAAAAAAAAAAAAGCTATATTATATGAGCACTATTCTGGTCCTTTTAAAGAGATATGTAAGTGAGCTGGATTATGAGTGCATCTGATCTAGGAGAATTAGTAGTGTTTGGAAAAAATGTTTTGCATTAAATAAATAAGCATTTAAACATTTACCTACTTTGTTAGCAAAATATTTTTTTATTTCTGTCAGTTGAAACTTCGGGTTAACACCCTCCAAACCCAGGCTAAATTGGTATACAGTTTAAAAAAAAAATTGGACAATCAGGAGGAGGTAAAAACCGAAACATTTGTATCACAATCTGGCATTTGCTGTCTCCTTATGGGAAATTTCAGCTGTGATCCCACCAATCATCATTTCCTTTAGAGGGCACACACTGTACCCTGCAGGGTACACTTTATATCAGTATCTGGCATATAAATATGTAAGTACATTCAAACTTTCAATATAATACATATTTTTCTACTAATCAGTAGCTGTTTATTAGGAAACACTTGAAAAAACAGAACACTTACATATATAAGGAACTTCCTGCCAATTCTTTAGGCCCCCATTCTTTCTCTTTAAGCAGAGGAACCTCCTCCTTCTCCATGTGTCTTCTTTCTTTCCTCCCTATAATGTTTTTCTCCTACATCTTTCCTATATATATTGTATTCACTTGTCAAGTGCACTTCTTCCTGAAACTGGAGTGGAGGTGCCCATCTTCTCCACAACTTCTCACTCACCAACCAACCTTGTTTGTCTCTCCGTTTTCATGCTATCTAGAAGTTACCTGGGTTATGAATGCCTCTGACAGAGGAGAATCCATAGTATCAGATTTTTTTATTTTTTTTGCATGATAAAATCCCAAAATATACATTTTTTAAACGTGTCCAAAATTTCTTATTTTTTTCCCCTATGAGACAATTGACAATACTTTTTTTCTGTTTACCTTCCTCTGGATCAATTGACAATTTATTCACCTATTACAAAGACCAGAGGAGATCTAAAGAGGTTGAATTTGGTGGGCGGAAAGTCTTTTTTCCATCACAATTATTATGTAACCATGTACACTGAATATTGACAGATTAAATAGCAAACCTAACATTTTTCTTTTTTTTTTTTTTGTCTCTCTAAAAGCAGATGGCTCTGGACCTTGGGAAAAGATTGTTAGAGGCCGCTCGTAATGGAGAAGATGATGAAATTAAAGTGTTAATGCAAAATGGGGCACCTTTTACAACAGACTGGGTATGTAGAAGAATCCTAAATGAGGTTCCTTGTTGCCACAGAGATCTGTTTACTGAAAGGACAATGTTCAGGATATGAAGTTTATTTGAGCCATATTTAGAAATAACTTGTATATAACCGTCTCAACATATAATATAAATGCACTCTGATGTTAATACTTCCACCTACATTATATACATAAAGTTACTTCAAGAATCCCACCTTAAATGGAAATAGTCGCAGATGCAATGGAAAACTTCATAAACAAGACAGTGTTAACATGAACAAAGACAAAGGTTCAATGTGTCACACAGACTGTACTGGCGCTGCAGTGCCTCGTACTAACCAATCAGTGACCATCTCTCTGCAACATGCTGCTGAGACAGGGTCTCTGATAGGCTAGGACACTACACTGCAGAGCCTGTGTCTGCACTCCTTAATAGAATAAAGTAAATAAAAGTAATTGGGTGCACAGGTATATTTGTTGTCGTGTCCCTCTCTCGCCCCGTCCCTTCAGAGGCGGCGCTCTGCAGCCTTATAAGCACTTTCCTGTTTAGGACCTCACAGTCAGTCCATTTCTGGGTTCATGCATGCAGGATGCTTTTCAGCTCTCTCACTGTTACAGGTTCTGATTTCTATTGTCTGCGAGCCTATTACTGCCTTTTTTGGCCCTTTTTCTATCTGCAAGGGTGTCACTATACTGGCATTACAATGTTACAAGGTAAGCTTTCTGCTCATTGCGGATTTCTGGCCCTTTTCCTTTACTACCACTGGCTTCTCATCACATCACCATCTTCCCAGGTTAAGCTTTCTGTTTATTGCTGCCTTTTGCTCTTTCCTGTCTTCGAGGGCATTGTTGTTAAACGTCTCTTCTTTCCTGAACCTTGCATTGTTAATATGTCAGATTTCCTGCTATGTTTCTGTCTCGTTTCCCTTGTCCGTAAGGGCATCCCCATTGCTATAGAGCTATGGTTCCTCATGGTAACTATTCCTGCGCTACATTACGCTTTCTTATATACCGGCCCCAAATCCACTAAATTGTCTTCATCAGTATCTGAGATCATGCTTTGGCCTTTTTAAGCCACATTTTGTGGATTTCAGGCTAAATCTACTAACCTTCGACCTTTCAATAGCTTTTTATAAGTCCATATCAACCTACCCTACAACTCCTAAACCGGCCTTTGTAGGCCTACCTTGTTTGTGCATCCAAATCGGCCTACGTAGGCCTACCTTGTTTGTGCATCCAAATCGGCCTTCGCGGGCCTACCTTGTTCGTGCATCCAAATCGGCCTTCGCGGGCCTACATTGTTCGTGCATCCAAATCGGTCTTCGCGGGCCTACCTTGTTCGTGCATCCAAATCGGCCTTCGCGGGCCTACCTTGTTCGTGCATCCAAATCGGCCTTCGCGGGTCTACCTTGTTCGTGCATCCAAATCGGCCTTCGCGGGCCTACCTTGTTCGTGCATCCTAATCGGCCTTCGCGGGCCTACCTTGTTCGTGCATCCTAATCGGCCTTCGCGGGCCTACCTTGTTCGTGCATCCTAATCGGCCTTCGCGGGCCTACCTTGTTCGTGCATCCTAATCGGCCTTCGCGGGCCTACCTTGTTCGTGCATCCTAATCGGCCTTCGCGGGCCTACCTTGTTCGTGCATCCTAATCGGCCTTCGCGGGCCTACCTTGTTCGTGCATCCTAATCGGCCTTCGCGGGCCTACCTTGTTCGTGCATCCTAATCGGCCTTCGCGGGCCTACCTTGTTCGTGCATCCTAATCGGCCTTCGCGGGCCTACCTTGTTCGTGCATCCTAATCGGCCTTCGCGGGCCTACCTTGTTCGTGCATCCTAATCGGCCTTCGCGGGCCTACCTTGTTCGTGCATCCTAATCGGCCTTCGCGGGCCTACCTTGTTCGTGCATCCTAATCGGCCTTCGCGGGCCTACCTTGTTCGTGCATCCTAATCGGCCTTCGCGGGCCTACCTTGTTCGTGCATCCTAATCGGCCTTCGCGGGCCTACCTTGTTCGTGCATCCAAATCGGCCTTCGCGGGCCTACCTTGTTCGTGCATCCTAATCGGCCTTCGCGGGCCTACCTTGTTCGTGCATCCTAATCGGCCTTCGCGGGCCTACCTTGTTCGTGCATCCTAATCGGCCTTCGCGGGCCTACCTTGTTCGTGCATCCTAATCGGCCTTCGCGGGCCTACCTTGTTCGTGCATCCTAATCGGCCTTCGCCGGCCTACCTTGTTCGTGCATCCAAATCGGCCTTCGCCGGCCTACCTTGTTCGTGCATCCAAATCGGCCTTCGCCGGCCTACCTTGTTCGTGCATCCAAATCGGCCTTCGCCGGCCTACCTTGTTCGTGCATCCAAATCGGCCTTCGCCGGCCTACCTTGTTCGTGCATCCAAATCGGCCTTCGCCGGCCTACCTTGTTCGTGCATCCAAATCGGCCTTCGCCGGCCTACCTTGTTCGTGCATCCAAATCGGCCTTCGCCGGCCTACCTTGTTCGTGCATCCAAATCGGCCTTCGCCGGCCTACCTTGTTCGTGCATCCAAATCGGCCTTCGCCGGCCTACCTTGTTCGTGCATCCAAATCGGCCTTCGCCGGCCTACCTTGTTCGTGCATCCAAATCGGCCTTCGCCGGCCTACCTTGTTCGTGCATCCAAATCGGCCTTCGCCGGCCTACCTTGTTCGTGCATCCAAATCGGCCTTCGCCGGCCTACCTTGTTCGTGCATCCAAATCGGCCTTCGCCGGCCTACCTTGTTCGTGCATCCAAATCGGCCTTCGCCGGCCTACCTTGTTCGTGCATCCAAATCGGCCTTCGCCGGCCTACCTTGTTCGTGCATCCAAATCGGCCTTCGCCGGCCTACCTTGTTCGTGCATCCAAATCGGCCTTCGCCGGCCTACCTTGTTCGTGCATCCAAATCGGCCTTCGCCGGCCTACCTTGTTCGTGCATCCAAATCGGCCTTCGCCGGCCTACCTTGTTCGTGCATCCAAATCGGCCTTCGCCGGCCTACCTTGTTCGTGCATCCAAATCGGCCTTCGCCGGCCTACCTTGTTCGTGCATCCAAATCGGCCTTCGCCGGCCTACCTTGTTCGTGCATCCAAATCGGCCTTCGCGGGCCTACCTTGTTCGTGCATCCAAATCGGCCTTCGCCGGCCTACCTTGTTCGTGCATCCAAATCGGCCTTCGCCGGCCTACCTTGTTCGTGCATCCAAATCGGCCTTCGCCGGCCTACCTTGTTCGTGCATCCAAATCGGCCTTCGCCGGCCTACCTTGTTCGTGCATCCAAATCGGCCTTCGCCGGCCTACCTTGTTCGTGCATCCAAATCGGCCTTCGCGGGACTACCTTGTTCGTGCATCCAAATCGGCCTTCGCGGGACTACCTTGTTCGTGCATCCAAATCGGCCTTCGCGGGACTACCTTGTTCGTGCATCCAAATCGGCCTTCGCCGGCCTACCTTGTTCGTGCATCCAAATCGGCCTTCGCGGGACTACCTTGTTCGTGCATCCAAATCGGCCTTCGCGGGACTACCTTGTTCGTGCATCCAAATCGGCCTTCGCGGGACTACCTTGTTCGTGCATCCTAATCGGCCTTCGCCGGCCTACCTTGTTCGTGCATCCTAATCGGCCTTCGCCGGCCTACCTTGTTCGTGCATCCTAATCGGCCTTCGCCGGCCTACCTTGTTCGTGCATCCAAATCGGCCTTCGCCGGCCTACCTTGTTCGTGCATCCAAATCGGCCTTCGCCGGCCTACCTTGTTCGTGCATCCAAATCGGCCTTCGCCGGCCTACCTTGTTCGTGCATCCAAATCGGCCTTCGCCGGCCTACCTTGTTCGTGCATCCAAATCGGCCTTCGCCGGCCTACCTTGTTCGTGCATCCAAATCGGCCTTCGCCGGCCTACCTTGTTCGTGCATCCAAATCGGCCTTCGCCGGCCTACCTTGTTCGTGCATCCAAATCGGCCTTCGCCGGCCTACCTTGTTCGTGCATCCAAATCGGCCTTCGCCGGCCTACCTTGTTCGTGCATCCAAATCGGCCTTCGCCGGCCTACCTTGTTCGTGCATCCAAATCGGCCTTCGCCGGCCTACCTTGTTCGTGCATCCAAATCGGCCTTCGCCGGCCTACCTTGTTCGTGCATCCAAATCGGCCTTCGCCGGCCTACCTTGTTCGTGCATCCAAATCGGCCTTCGCCGGCCTACCTTGTTCGTGCATCCAAATCGGCCTTCGCCGGCCTACCTTGTTCGTGCATCCAAATCGGCCTTCGCCGGCCTACCTTGTTCGTGCATCCAAATCGGCCTTCGCCGGCCTACCTTGTTCGTGCATCCAAATCGGCCTTCGCCGGCCTACCTTGTTCGTGCATCCAAATCGGCCTTCGCCGGCCTACCTTGTTCGTGCATCCAAATCGGCCTTCGCCGGCCTACCTTGTTCGTGCATCCAAATCGGCCTTCGCCGGCCTACCTTGTTCGTGCATCCAAATCGGCCTTCGCCGGCCTACCTTGTTCGTGCATCCAAATCGGCCTTCGCCGGCCTACCTTGTTCGTGCATCCAAATCGGCCTTCGCCGGCCTACCTTGTTCGTGCATCCAAATCGGCCTTCGCCGGCCTACCTTGTTCGTGCATCCAAATCGGCCTTCGCCGGCCTACCTTGTTCGTGCATCCAAATCGGCCTTCGCCGGCCTACCTTGTTCGTGCATCCAAATCGGCCTTCGCCGGCCTACCTTGTTCGTGCATCCAAATCGGCCTTCGCCGGCCTACCTTGTTCGTGCATCCAAATCGGCCTTCGCCGGCCTACCTTGTTCGTGCATCCAAATCGGCCTTCGCCGGCCTACCTTGTTCGTGCATCCAAATCGGCCTTCGCCGGCCTACCTTGTTCGTGCATCCAAATCGGCCTTCGCCGGCCTACCTTGTTCGTGCATCCAAATCGGCCTTCGCCGGCCTACCTTGTTCGTGCATCCAAATCGGCCTTCGCCGGCCTACCTTGTTCGTGCATCCAAATCGGCCTTCGCCGGCCTACCTTGTTCGTGCATCCAAATCGGCCTTCGCCGGCCTACCTTGTTCGTGCATCCAAATCGGCCTTCGCCGGCCTACCTTGTTCGTGCATCCAAATCGGCCTTCGCCGGCCTACCTTGTTCGTGCATCCAAATCGGCCTTCGCCGGCCTACCTTGTTCGTGCATCCAAATCGGCCTTCGCCGGCCTACCTTGTTCGTGCATCCAAATCGGCCTTCGCCGGCCTACCTTGTTCGTGCATCCAAATCGGCCTTCGCCGGCCTACCTTGTTCGTGCATCCAAATCGGCCTTCGCCGGCCTACCTTGTTCGTGCATCCAAATCGGCCTTCGCCGGCCTACCTTGTTCGTGCATCCAAATCGGCCTTCGCCGGCCTACCTTGTTCGTGCATCCAAATCGGCCTTCGCCGGCCTACCTTGTTCGTGCATCCAAATCGGCCTTCGCCGGCCTACCTTGTTCGTGCATCCAAATCGGCCTTCGCCGGCCTACCTTGTTCGTGCATCCAAATCGGCCTTCGCCGGCCTACCTTGTTCGTGCATCCAAATCGGCCTTCGCCGGCCTACCTTGTTCGTGCATCCAAATCGGCCTTCGCGGGCCTACCTTGTTCGTGCATCCAAATCGGCCTTCGCCGGCCTACCTTGTTCGTGCATCCAAATCGGCCTTCGCCGGCCTACCTTGTTCGTGCATCCAAATCGGCCTTCGCCGGCCTACCTTGTTCGTGCATCCAAATCGGCCTTCGCCGGCCTACCTTGTTCGTGCATCCAAATCGGCCTTCGCCGGCCTACCTTGTTCGTGCATCCAAATCGGCCTTCGCCGGCCTACCTTGTTCGTGCATCCAAATCGGCCTTCGCCGGCCTACCTTGTTCGTGCATCCAAATCGGCCTTCGCGGGACTACCTTGTTCGTGCATCCAAATCGGCCTTCGCGGGACTACCTTGTTCGTGCATCCAAATCGGCCTTCGCGGGACTACCTTGTTCGTGCATCCAAATCGGCCTTCGCGGGACTACCTTGTTCGTGCATCCAAATCGGCCTTCGCGGGACTACCTTGTTCGTGCATCCAAATCGGCCTTCGCGGGACTACCTTGTTCGTGCATCCAAATCGGCCTTCGCGGGACTACCTTGTTCGTGCATCCAAATCGGCCTTCGCGGGACTACCTTGTTCGTGCATCCAAATCGGCCTTCGCGGGACTACCTTGTTCGTGCATCCAAATCGGCCTTCGCGGGACTACCTTGTTCGTGCATCCAAATCTGCCTTCGCGGGACTACCTTGTTCGTGCATCCAAATCTGCCTTCGCGGGACTACCTTGTTCGTGCATCCAAATCTGCCTTCGCGGGACTACCTTGTTCGTGCATCCAAATCTGCCTTCGCGGGACTACCTTGTTCGTGCATCCAAATCTGCCTTCGCGGGACTACCTTGTTCGTGCATCCAAATCTGCCTTCGCAGGCCTCGTTTTCATAAACCTCTCCCCTCTCTCCTCTATTTCACTCAGCCCTTGGCCCTCTAAGAAGGCCATATAGGGCGTAGCTATAGGGCACATCTTGGCTAAATAAGGTGAGGGTGCCTCATTCACCAAACACACTTCCATTTCACGCTTCCTACATGTCATAAATCAGCCTACTCTAGACACTGGCTAGCTCCCAGGCACCCTTTGGCCGCTAATCACCGTAGGAGTGAGACCCTCCCACAACTACCAGGTAATTTCATTACCTGAATATAAATAGTAAAATCCAGAAAACTGCTCACATCCCTTTAACATTACATTGAAATGACCACTGTAGTTTGAGAACTTCACATTTATGTGAAAAAATAACAATGATTTGCAATCCATGAGCATATAAACATTTTTAGAGAAAATGTTATGTCATGGACCCATCCATTTCTAGTCCATCTCTAGCCTGTCTGATAATGAGGATTATAATACTATAAGATGCTCTGCTATCTATTTATTTATTTATTTATTTATTTAGTCTTTGTAAAACCAATTTGCACATATTTGTCATAAAAAATGGGAATAATATTTCCATATAATACACAACACTATGTTGGTTATATATTCAGGATGAACCTTTCCAAGTGTACTACTTCCTGTTTATTTAGACGTATCTCTAGGGATTGTGATCTTCTACTAAAGTTTTTGTTCCTATTGTTTCTAGCTTGGGACATCGCCTCTTCACCTAGCTGCACAGTACGGCCATTATTCCACAGCAAAAGTTCTCCTTCAAGCAGGCATCAGCAGAGATGCTCGGACCAAAGTGGACAGGACCCCTTTGCACATGGCAGCAGCTGATGGCCATGCGGACATTGTGGATCTGCTCATCAAGGTGAAACTGAATATCACGTTATACAATTTATATAATTTTGTCTCGTTTAGTCTTTTATCTTCCGGATATTGAACAACTCTATTCGACTCCTATCCTTTATAGGAGATAAAGCCCAAAACACAAATCTGAGGCAAGGTCCTCTATGTCTTGGAATTCAACATCATCTTTTAATGGTATATGGACGTTTCATGGGTTATGAATGCATCTGATAGAGGAAAATTAGTAGTGTATGCAAACATTGTTTTGCATGAAAAAATCCCCAAATAAATATTAATAATCTTATCCTAAGTTTTGCAAAAGTTCTTCATTTGTCAGGCAGTTGATTTTGAGAAGGAACGCCCCTGAAAATCCAAGCTAAATTAGCATAAAATTCATAATAATTTGTGGCCTGTCAGGCAAGAACAACAATGTATCTTTTTAACATATTTATTAATGCCTTAGAGGTAGGATTGGAGTTGGTGTCTCCATTTTTGCTGATGACACAAAGTTTTGCAAGGTAATTAAATCAGAAAATGACATGCTTTCCCGCCAAATGGATTTACATAAATTAGAAAAGAGGGCATCTAAATGGCAGATGCGATGTAATGCGAATAAATGTAAAGTTATGCATATGGGAAGGAAAAATAGCCATGCAATTTATAATCTTAACGGAGTAAAATCTCAGAGTATCAGATATTGAAAGGGATTTGGGAGTGCTTGTGGACAAACACCTAGGTAACAGGGAATTGATTTTTTTTATTTTTTTATATACAACTAATTAATTAATAGTTAATCTGCATATTGCAGTTCAGAGGAGCTCTTAAAAGGTTGAACTTGATGGACTAAAAGTCTTTTTCAACCTCAATTACTATGTAACTATCCGTTTCCCTCTCACTGCCTGTGACAGAGATGCTCGGGAGGCAGCCGTGATACTGACAGCTGATTCGCTAGGACGCGGCTGCGCTCAGTTCATTGACTTGGACGCTCTACCTACATAGGCTTCTCGGGGGTGAAGCTCATAGAAGAATTTGCAAATGTACTTTGAATTACAAAAACACAGAATTCCTTCAATATTAGTAGTAACAGTAACATTTCTGGTAAGGAATCGGTGTCTGACCTAAACTGACGGGCACATTGTTAGTGGGTATGTTAAAGGTATATCTAAGTTTTCCTGTTCTTACCTTTTTCTAATCTAACACAAGCTGCGTATATCAGAGACTCACATTACATGGAGCCATTCTATATACATATAGATTTATTTTATTTAAAAATAAAACTTGTTTTCCACACCCCCGGAACGACTTACAGAGGCACCGCATACATGCCAATAGAAACACTGCATTTGGATACAGATACATTCACTCTTTACTAACCTTCAAGCCAACAGCAGCAGCAGCTCAATGGCTGCTTCCTTCTGCAGAGGATTACAGATCCCATGATTCCTTCCGGCACAAGCTGCTATCACAGATTGCTATAATGTATTAAAATATATTAGCTGCCTATGATTGGCCAACATGAATTATGAATTATGAATGTTATGCTAATTTCAGCAGGCATCTCTAGAGGTGTAAAATAACAAAAGCCACGGCTTGCAAACTCAAGAGATTAAGCAAACATCAGGGTGAGTTTGTTAATGTTTGTTTTAGAATGTTTTCATGCACTACTAATTCTCCTCTCTCAGATGATAATCCAGGAAATGTAAATATGCCTTTAAGAGTACCCCAAATCATAAATAGTAATTGGTCTTTTTCCCAAAGTGCTTAACACTAAATAGTTAATCATTAAATGTGGTCAGAAAAATAATAAAGTTGTATTAATTCTTAGGACATTGGCGCATAATTAAAATCATTTAAAATAATATAACCACATGGAATTCACCCTTTTGTTTAGTGACAGGTTGGTAATATGTATCAGTTTTCTGTGACCCACGAAAGAAGGGAATTATAAGACGTGGGTGATGAAGTATCTTGCCTCACAAATGATGACAATTCTCGTCTTTACAAGCTCTGTTTTTACTGCCTAAAATCAAATATTACCTGCTTGGTTCTGCCCCCTGCAGCATATGCAGTTACAGACTCTGTAGTACTTGCTGTGTCTCATACTGACCGATCGGTGACCATCTCTCAGCAACATTCTGCAACGTGCTACTGAGCCATGGTCACTAACTGGCTAGGACACTACACTGCACATCCAGCCCTACAGAGTCTGTGTCTAC
Source organism: Discoglossus pictus (assembly GCA_027410445.1). Taxonomy (NCBI): domain Eukaryota; kingdom Metazoa; phylum Chordata; class Amphibia; order Anura; family Alytidae; genus Discoglossus; species Discoglossus pictus. The sequence goes on from CM050168.1 coordinate 282,956,093, forward strand.
ATATGCTGCTTTGGGTAAACCTATACAGGAACTAGATCTTATAAGCAATTCTTAATAAGATAAAGTAAATAGATACACATTAATATTATATATCTAGTAAAGTCCAGAAAACTTCAAAATCCCCTTTTAATCCTTGAAAATGTATACCAATTCCCAGCAAACTATCTGACGGCTACAACTATTTGCCCCGTCAGTTTAATGCTTAGGAAGCTATACTGTATTTTTATTTCAGGTTTTCTCTTTTCCGGTCATTTTTAAAAGGCCATTTCATCAACGTTAAAAGGCTAAACCATTAAATCAGAACAGTTTTTTTTTTTTTATTATTATTACAGTTCAAAGAATCTTGTAGCGTTTATAATATCTCAAGTCAATATTCAATACAAATTGAGCCAAAAATTCCCAGTGCATAACCAACCAATTCAAACTATGCCATAAAACAGGAATTCTTTCCATTACTTCCTTTAATTAACAATGCCATTTGTAAAAACCTGCTATATACACCTAGATCTAAAAGGCACACAGAGTTGAGGTAGAGATAGACTTGTGATATTTAAGGGGATATCTCCTACCTTGAAGGCTCAGCTAACCTGGATTCCCAAATTTGACTTGTATCCCTATATAGACCTTCAATGAGAAAAAGTGAATAACGGGGTTGTAATGTAATCCCTATAATAACAAGAATTGGCATATCAAATTGCATTATTCAATTCACAATTTCTTTCTCCCATTAGCAGGTAAAATAAATAAAAACAAACATTTATACGATTAAAAAAAATAATAATATCTTCCTGTGCATTTTTATTTCTTGTGAGCACCCTATCTGGGCCCTGGTAATGTTAACCAGTTTCCAAAAACAGAGACCCAGTGGTTGTAACTGTGCCTAATACTGGCTTGCAAAATGTCATTGTCTTTGAAAAAGTCCCTTATATGGAACGAAACGGCTATTTAATAAGTTTGTTACCTTTGCCCAATTTTGCAGGTCAGTATTCGGCATAGTTACAACTATTGGGTCTCTGTTTTGGGAAATCCCATTGAGGATCACAGGTATATCTCTACCTCAACTTTGTTTCCCTTTTAGCTCTAGGTGTATATTGCAGATTTTTATAAGCGGCTTTGTAATTAAAAGAAGTAATAAAGGATAGTATTCCTGTATATATTTTATGGCACAATCTGTTATTCGCACTACATAAAATCAGGAATGTGTATGAAAGGAAATCTTATCTTCTGTTCTCCTCTTTTGTTTTTGTTTCTTTCCTGCAGAATGGAGCTAATGTCAATGCCAAGGACATGCTCGAAATGACCGCTTTGCACTGGGCAACAGAGTTCAATCACAGAGATGTTGTGGATCTGCTCATCCAGAGCGGAGCAGATTTAAATGCTTTCAGCAAATTTGATAAAACAGCCTTTGATATTGCACTGGATAAAAACAACCCAGAGCTGCTAATTATGATTCAGGTAGGATACTAATTAGAGGGCCACTGAACTCACTGTAAGTGCTCTTCATGGCGGAAAAGAGCACAGGATTGTATGTTAAAATTATCTCATTTTTAATTACGCTAATAACCACTAAAATCTTAAGTTTTAAATCACTGCTTACATACAGTCTATTCTGCCCGGCACCCTGTGTGTAGGGCGCGCGTAAATTGTGCGCCGACGTGATGGCGAATTAAATTTGAGCACCGTCAATTGAGCAATGCCTCCGATCCAGAAGCTGCAGATCTGTGCACGGCTGTATGAAAGGACAGATCCCCTGCACGGTATCTGCCTTTGTATGTCTCTTTCTCTGGCACTCTCTAGTCTCCGGCTCTCCATCTCTGGCAGTGTATAGCTCTATGTCTCTTCCTCCTCTTTGCTAGTGTCTAGCTCTGTATATCTCTCTCCCCCCTATGGCTTTCTCTCTCTTTTTCTTTCTTTTTTTCTTTCTCTCTCTTTTTTTTTCTTTCTTTCTTTCTCTCTCTTTTTCTTTTCTCTGTTTTTGTTGGTTTTTTTCTTTCTCTCTTTTTTTTTCTTTCTTTCTTTCTCTCTCTTTTTCTTTTCTCTGTTTTTGTTGGTCTCTTTCTTTCTTTTTTTCTTTCTCTCTCTTTTTTTTTCTTTCTTTCTTTCTCTCTCTTTTTCTTTTCTCTGTTTTTGTTGGTCTCTTTCTTTCTTTTTTTCTTTCTCTCTCTCTTTTTTTCTTTCTCTCTCTTTTTTTCTTTCTCTCTCTTTCTTTTTCTCTTTCTTTCTTTTTCTCTTTCTTTTTCTCTTTCTTTCTTTTTCTCTTTCTTTCTTTTTCTTTCTTTTTCTTTCTTTTTCTTTATCTCTCTTTCTTTCTTTATCTCTCTTTCTTTATCTCTCTTTCTCTCTCTCTCTTTCTTTCTTTCTTTCTTTCTTTCTTTCTCTCTCGCATTGTCTGACTTTCTATCTTTTCTCTTGGTCTGTATGGGACAGCAGCTTCTCGATCGGAGGCAGCGCAGTCTGTAACAGTCTCTCTCTCACCATCTGGCGCGTGCATTTGTCGCATGCGCATTGTCTGCTTGTGAGTTTTTGCCGCACACCATATAGACAAAACATTATTCTGCCCACTACTTGTCACATGAGTAATTAGCAGAGTAGTGAGAGCTGCACAAGCTATGTGAGGCCCTATGGTGGAAGGCTGTGATTGGTAGGTACATCATCCCTGTGGACACTGCACTGACCAGATTACCCATAGCTTTCCTATTGCCGGTATTCCATGCCTGCACAGATAGATGTGCTAAGAGTTTACTGGTTTCTTCAAAATAAATAAATAAACCCATTACAAGGTCTGTTTGCTACAAAATGGAAATATAAGTAGTCTGACAAAAACCTTATAATTGACTTGAATGAGGAACACCTGATTGGTTGCAGGAATGAAGCAGGCAGTGGGCAGATTTACACATGTAAACACAGAATTTATTGTGTTTGATTGCTCCGTGCACATATTTCAAAAATTCAAAAAGTATTTTTACATTCTTTTAGGAGATCTTCACAGTGATGTTGTGCTGAATTAAAAGGCTATTTAAAGACAAAACTCCAAAAACAAACTACCGTTTTAATTTTTTTTTTTACTTTTTTTTTTTTATGCCTTGCTTAATATACTATTGTATTTATTTCCCCTATTTGTGCACATCAGGAAGCAATGCAGAGTAAAGGTGGCTCTACTCCAGGAAAGCATAACACCGTCAGCTATTCTGCACCACAGTTTATCCTTGCACCGGAGGACCTCACAAGTCTTTCAAATCTTGTTTCTTCAGGAAGGGTAAAGACAACTACAGGTAAGAAACAATACTTGATCACTGTGAACTACTGTAATTACATGGCCTGCATACCGTCTTTACATTTCTTATAAGACAGAATAGAACAAACTTATGAAGTAATTATGCATATATTGTAAGAGAGATTTAATGCCACCCGAGAGCTCTTTTTAAATGCTCACATTTAACTAGTAATTCATGCTTCAATTTCTATTGATTTGTTTGATTATCCCATTATTATGTATTTATTTATTGCATCACCACTTCTTCTTTTGTAAGAGCTTTATTGTATTGGTTTTAAATGAAAAGCTTTGTTTGGACACATCTGTTGACTTCATGTGGACAAAACTATTCTGCTTGAAACAAAAAAATGTTTTATTAAAAACGGTACAGTTGTCACTGAGCTTTAGACAGGAAGCTAGAATACAAGAAATCAAGATGAATCTAAAATCTTCAAGAATATAATTTAGTATCAGAACTAAAAATTAGGAGCCAGCAGAAAAATATAAGTGCCCAGCCTTAAATGCATATGGAAGATTATTTGTTGTTTACTTGTTCAGTCGCGTTCGATTCATCGTGACTTTATGGGCCGCAGCACTTCAGGTACATCTCTCACTCACTGCCCCTCTGAGCTCCATAAAGTTCATTGCTTCAGTGACTTCATCTATCCATCTCCTCCCCTTCTTCTTGTGCCTTCAATCTTTCCCAACATCTAGGGAACCTGCCGTCTCATGATATGGCCAAAATATTTGAGCTTCAGTCTCATGATCATACCTTCTAGTGAACAGTTCGTCTTGATTTCCTGAAAGTACTGATTTATTGGATCTTCTTGCAATTCAAGGGATTTTAAGCAGTCTTCTCCAGCACTACAATTCAAAGGTGTCCATTCTACCGCGCACACAGACTTCTTTATGGTCCAGCTCTCACATCCATATGTTACTACTGGGAATAGTAATATCTTTACGTTTTACAAGCTTGTCATAGCTTGCCATAGCTTTCCTCCCCAGAAGCAAACATCCTCTAATTTCATGACTACAGTCACCATCTGCAGAGATCAGGAAAATAAAATCTGTCACTGCCTCCACTTCCTCCCCGTCTGTTTTGCCAGGAAATGAGATTGCGGTTTGCCATGATCTTCATCTTTTTAACGTTGAGCAGCAGGCCAACTTTTTGTGTCCTTTAGTTCCTCCTCACTTTCAGCCATCAGAGTAGTATTGTCGGCGTATCGAAGGTTGTTATTTCTTCCAGCAATGTTGATTCCGGCCCGACCCTGCCCATGATGTACTCTGTATAAGCTGAATAAACAGGGTGACAATATACAACCTTGTCGCACTCCTTTTCCAATTTTGAACCATTCTGATGTCCCATGTTCGATCTTACCGCGGCTTCTTGGTCCACGTACAGATTGTTTAGGAGGAGGATGAGATGATCTGGTACTCCCATCTCTTTAGGAACTTGACACATTTTGTTGTGATCCACACAGTCAAAGGCTTTAGGAATAGTCTAGGAAGCAGAAGTAAATGTTTTTTTCTCTGTTATATATCAGACATTGGCAATTTGATCTCTTGTGCCTCTTCCTCTGCGGAACCCGGCTAGAACATCTGGTAGTTTCTGGTCCATATATTATTGTAGTCGAGCTTGTAGGATCTTAAACATTACCTTGCTGGTATGTGAAATGAGTGCAATTGTGCGATAACTGGACCACTCTTTGGCACTGCCTTTTTTTGGGATTGGGATGTACACTGACCGTCTCCAGTCTATTGGCCATTGTTGAGTTTTCCAAATGTGTTGACATAAGGCAAGTAACACTTTCACAGCATTATCTTGTAGGATTTTGAATAGTTAAATTGGGATTCCATCAACTCCTGCAGCCTTATTACTAGGTATGCAATATACATGTGTATCTATTTACTTTATGTGCCTTTTTGTTTGTTCAGGAAGTGTTCATAAGATCTGTTTTACTGTCTAAAATCAAACAAATAGTCCCTGTATGAGTCTCCCTACTGCAGTGTATACAGACACAGACACTGTAGGGCTGAATGTGCAGTGTGCTGTACCCAGCCTATCGGTACCACGTGTCAGCAGCATGTTGCTTAGAGATGGTCACTCATTGCTTTTGCATTGCAATTTTTCCTCTTGATATTCTCCCCTTTTATATATATATTTCCTATATCTATCATAATATTGCTTTAATATATGCCTTCAGTTTTGTAATTAAATTGTATGATCCTTAGATACACTGTTTTTGATATTGCACTTTTATATATATATTACATATTTTTTTTATGTATATATATATATATATATATATATATATATATATATATATATAATTTTTTTTTTTTTTTTTTTTGTAAAGCAGCATTTTTTTCAGTAGTTTTAAATATCCTTAAAGTTTTAACTAGATTTAAGTTTCCTTTTACACTTATTGACAATAGATACACCTGTATATACACATGTAGCACCATCACTATTCTATACATTTATGCTGGTGCTGATCATTGCTTTTCTATGGCAGCAGTAACAAATGCTCTCTTGCTAGTTTGTTCAGGGGATTTCTCTCTTGCTGCTGTCAGGGTTATGTGATGCATATCAGATTGGGACTTGTAGTGTTTATCAGATAGTGAACAGATTTAAACCAGATATCTTGACCATTGTGAAGTTCTGCATTGGCTTATTGAGGTTTTTGTATAACCACAATATACTGAGTTTCCTTGATATTTACAGTGATAATCCAGAGGTTCCAAATGTAGTTTTATTTAAATATATAGGTAATAAGAACTTTCTTAATTGAATATTATTGAACAAATTGCAATTTCCTACAGTAAACTAACATTTTAAAGGAATATGAAAGTGTCATGTATTAATACATTTCTGCACTCATTAGGCAAAAAGCAGTCTATGTGTATGCAGCACATCTCCTAAAACATTTTATTTTTGTTAATATCTAAAAATCCCTCTGATTATGTTGACACTTCCTGGGGGTGTCTACATAGGCATCTGATCCCCCAATCACCATACAGCATCAGAGGAGCAATATTAACCCACTTTGAATCTGTTGGTGCTTGCTCAGCCAATCTCTTTGCAGCTTCCTGTCTATGTTAGCAGCAATACATGGCATATATCAGTGATACACTACATATCACTGGCTGCTTTGCAGCACAAACAGGAACCCCAGAGATAATTCAAAAGTTTCAACTAACCTGATTGGCCAAAACAAATCATTTTAAATTTGTTGCTAATTTAGCCTGGGTTTGGGGGGCGTTAACTATGTTTTCCATCTGTCAGAAATTACAAGAGATTTTGCTGACTTCAATGTAAGTGTTTAAATGTTTATTGGGGGGGGGGGGGTCATGCAATTTTTTTTTTGCATTCACTACTAATTCTGCTCTGTCAGATGCATTCATAATCCAGCAAATTTACACATCCCTTTAACTTTTGCAAGATTTACCTGTTGGTCAGCTTTTCTGATCCACCCGCGCAAGAAGACTTAGATGAGTTATTGCCTTCATTTTACGATGGGCTCTTATTGTGTTCAGTACCTTCCGTGCAGTCCTTTTGGGTCTAAGCACGTGTAGTCTCTTCCTATGAGGCCAACGGCACAGAATATAATGTACAAAATGCCTCAAAGGCTAACCTTGTAATCAATCCTGGCCCTAACATATAAAGCCCTCAATAATAAATCCCCCTCTTACATCTCTGCTCTTGTCTCTAAATACTCTCCCAACTGCCTACTTTGCTAAGAACATTCTTCTTCTTTCCTCCTCTCTTGTCACCTCCTCTCACTCCCACCTTCAGCACTTTTCTCCTGCTGCCCCTATTCAGTGGAACTCTTTGCCTTGCTCCACTAAACTACCCTCCTGTCTCAAATCCTTCAAAACCTCACTAAAAACTGAGCTCATCACCTTCAGCCGTAATTTACTCAATATATTGTACCTCACCCATACCCTCTAGACTGTAAGTTTGTGAGTTTCCAGTGGTGTTGGGTGCTTTAGAGAAAACACTTTGTTTGCTCAACTTGAAACTCCTTAACAAGCCCCCTTCCTTATGTAATTTGCCCAGTTACTTTCGATTGTATCTACCCTGTTAGGCGCATTTCAAATACTGGCTAATAATAATAAGGCAGCGATACCGCATTAACCAAACGTAATTTGTGGATGGCTTCAAGCTAATTATTGCAAAATTATAATGTTGGTTTAGGGAGTAGCAACTTTTTTTAAACAATTGATTGTTACTTTTTACCTGTTGTTTTAACATATACCATGTTTGGATCCGCTGCTATGTCACTTTAACATGAAACACAAGCAGTGTATGTATAAACATATATATGGCTATGTACATAGGTCATTTATATAGAAAACTAGAAGTATAATGTTCTGTCTCCATTTGCTGCTGTTTGTAACCCCTGTTAGATATCCAGCAGTAGGTGCAGATCTGCAGAAGAGACTGTCCTAATATTTCTACTTACTAGTCCTGTTTGTGTTGCAACCATTGCAGGGAAGGAGGCAGATAAATCCTCCTATAAGGCACTTTTTTTATACATAGATGAGCACTAGATGGCGCTAGAGTGATTTGTAGTGAATCCTATGCTATGTTTTTTTGTTTTTTTTTCTCTTGAACAAAAAAGCACAATGTGTTTTCTATGCAGCTTGTTTTGAATTAGAGGATGTAATCCACTAGAATAATCCAGTAAGGGGTTACAGTGCAGCACTGCATGGATGTGGAATAGGCCTCAAGCAGAGGATGTAATGCACTAGAATAATCCAGTAAGGGGTTACAGTGCAGCACTGCATGGATGTGGAATAGGCCTCAAGCAGAGGATGTAATCCACTAGAATAATCCAGTAAGGGGTTACAGTGCAGCACTGCATGGATGTGGAATAGGCCTCAAGCAGAGGATGTAATGCACTAGAATAATCCAGTAAGGGGTTACAGTGCAGCACTGCATGGATGTGGAATAGGCCTCAAGCAGAGGATGTAATGCACTAGAATAATCCAGTAAAGGGTTACAGTGCAGCACTGCATGGATGTGGAATAGGCCTCAAGCAGAGGATGTAATGCACTAGAATAATCCAGTAAGGGGTTACAGTGCAGCACTGCATGGATGTGGAATAGGCCTCAAGCAGAGGATGTAATCCACTAGAATAATCCAGTAAGGGGTTACAGTGCAGCACTGCATGGATGTGGAATAGGCCTCAAGCAAAGGATGTAATGCACTAGAATAATCCAGTAAGGGGTTACAGTGCAGCACTGCATGGATGTGGAATAGTCCTCAAGCAGAGGATGTAATGCACTAGAATAATCCAGTAAGGGGTTACAGTGCAGCACTGCATGGATGTGGAATAGGCCTCAAGCAGAGGATGTAATCCACTAGAATAATCAAGTAAGGGGTTACAGTGCAGCACTGCATGGATGTGGAATAGGCCTCAAGCAGAGGATGTAATCCACTAGAATAATCCAGCAAGGGGTTACAGTGCAGCACTGCATGGATGTGGAATAGGCCTCAAGCAGAGGATGTAATCCACTAGAATAATCCAGCAAGGTGTTACAGTGCAGCACTGCATGAATGTGGATTAGGCCTCAAGCAGAGGATGTAATCCACTAGAATAATCCAGTAAGGGGTTACAGTGCAGCACTGCATGGATGTGGAATAGGCCTCAAGCAGAGGATGTAATGCACTAGAATAATCCAGTAAAGGGTTACAGTGCAGCACTGCATGGATGTGGAATAGGCCTCAAGCAGAGGATGTAATGCACTAGAATAATCCAGTAAGGGGTTACAGTGCAGCACTGCATGGATGTGGAATAGGCCTCAAGCAGAGGATGTAATCCACTAGAATAATCCAGTAAGGGGTTACAGTGCAGCACTGCATGGATGTGGAATAGGCCTCAAGCAAAGGATGTAATGCACTAGAATAATCCAGTAAAGGGTTACAGTGCAGCACTGCATGGATGTGGAATAGTCCTCAAGCAGAGGATGTAATGCACTAGAATAATCCAGTAAGGGGTTACAGTGCAGCACTGCATGGATGTGGAATAGGCCTCAAGCAGAGGATGTAATCCACTAGAATAATCCAGTAAGGGGTTACAGTGCAGCACTGCATGGATGTGGAATAGGCCTCAAGCAGAGGATGTAATCCACTAGAATAATCCAGCAAGGTGTTACAGTGCAGCACTGCATGAATGTGGAATAGGCCTCAAGCAGAGGATGTAATCCACTAGAATAATCCAGTAAGGGGTTACAGTGCAGCACTGCATGGATGTGGAATAGGCCTCAAGCAGAGGATGTAATGCACTAGAATAATCCAGTAAGGGGTTACAGTGCAGCACTGCATGGATGTGGAATAGGCCTCAAGCAGAGGATGTAATCCGCTAGAATAATCCAGGAAGGGGTTACAGTGCAGCACTGCATGGATGTGGAATAGGCCTCAAGCAGAGGATGTAATCCACTAGAATAATCCAGTAAAGTGGTTACAGTGCAGCACTGCATGGATGTGGAATAGGCCTCAAGCAGAGGATGTAATCCACTAGAATAATCCAGTAAAGGGTTACAGCGCAGCACTGCATGGATGTGGAATAGTCCTCAAGCAGAGGATGTAATGCTCTAGAATAATCCCGTAAGGGGTTACAGTGCAGCACTGCATGGATGTGGAATAGGCCTCAAGCAGAGGATGTAATCCACTAGAATAATCCAGTAAAGGGTTACAGCGCAGCACTGCATGGATGTGGAATAGTCCTCAAGCAGAGGATGTAATGCACTAGAATAATCCCGTAAGGGGTTACAGTGCAGCACTGCATGGATGTGGAATAGGCCTCAAGCAGAGGATGTAATCTGCTAGAATAATCCATTAAGGGGTTACAGTGCTGCACTGCATGGATGTGGAATAGGCCTCAAGCAGAGGATTTAATCCACTAGAATAATCCAGTAAAGGGGTTACAGTGCAGCACTGCATGGATGTGGAATAGGCCTCAAGCAGAGGATGTAATCCACTAGAATAATCCAGTAAAGGGTTACAGCGCAGCACTGCATGGATGTGGAATAGTCCTCAAGCAGAGGATGTAATGCACTAGAATAATCCAGTAAGGGGTTACAGTGCAGCACTGCATGGATGTGGAATAGGCCTCAAGCAGAGGATGTAATCCACTAGAATAATCCAGTAAGGGGTTACAGTGCAGCACTGCATGGATGTGGAATAGGCCTCAAGCAGAGGATGTAATCTGCTAGAATAATCCAGGAAGGGGTTACAGTGCAGCACTGCATGGATGTGGAATAGGCCTCAAGCAGAGGATGTAATGCACTAGAATAATCCAGCAAGGGGTTACAGTGCAGCACTGCATGGATGTGGAATAGGCCTCAAGCAGAGGATGTAATGCACTAGAATAATCCCGTAAGGGGTTACAGTGCAGCACTGCATGGATGTGGAATAGGCTTCAAGCAGAGGATGTAATCTGCTAGAATAATCCAGTAAGGGGTTACAGTGCAGCACTGCATGGATGTGGAATAGGCCTCAAGCAGAGGATGTAATGCACTAGAATAATCCAGTAAGGGGTTACAGTGCAGCACTGCATGGATGTGGAATAGGCCTCAAGCAGAGGATGTAATGCACTAGAATAATCCAGTAAAGGATTACAGTGCAGCCCTGCATGGATGTGGAATAGACCTCAAGCAGAGGATGTAATGCACTAGAATAATCCAGTAAGGGGTTACAGTGCAGCACTGCATGGATGTGGAATAGGCCTCAAGCAGAGGATGTAATGCACTAGAATAATCCAGTAAGGGGTTACAGTGCAGCACTGCATGGATGTGGAATAGGCCTCAAGCAGAGGATGTGATCCACTAGAATAATCCAGTAAGGGGTTACAGTGCAGCACTGCATGGATGTGGAATAGGCCTCAAGCAGAGGATGTAATGCACTAGAATAATCCCGTAAGGGGTTACAGTGCAGCACTGCATGGATGTGGAATAGTCCTCAAGCAGAGGATGTAATGCACTAGAATAATCCAGTAAGGGGTTACAGTGCAGCACTGCATGGATGTGGAATAGGCCTCAAGCAGAGGATGTAATCCACTAGAATAATCCAGTAAGGGGTTACAGTGCAGCACTGCATGGATGTGGAATAGGCCTCAAGCAGAGGATGTAATGCACTAGAATAATCCAGTAAGGGGTTACAGTGCAGCACTGCATGGATGTGGAATAGTCCTCAAGCAGAGGATGTAATGCACTAGAATAATCCAGTAAGGGGTTACAGTGCAGCACTGCATGGATGTGGAATAGTCCTCAAGCAGAGGATGTAATGCACTAGAATAATCCAGTAAGGGGTTACAGTGCAGCACTGCATGGATGTGGAATAGGCCTCAAGCAGAGGATGTAATGCACTAGAATAATCCAGTAAGGTTACAGTGCAGCACTGCATGGATGTGGAATAGTCCTCAAGCAGAGGATGTGATCCACTAGAATAATCCAGGAAGGGGTTACAGTGCAGCACTGCATGGATGTGGAATAGTCCTCAAGCAGAGGATGTAATGCACTAGAATAATCCAGTAAGGGGTTACAGTGCAGCACTGCATGGATGTGGAATAGTCCTCAAGCAGAGGATGTGATCCACTAGAATAATCCAGTAAAGGGTTACAGTGCAGCACTGCATGGATGTGGAATAGGCCTCAAGCAGAGGATGTGATCCACTAGAATAATCCAGTAAAGGGTTACAGTGCGGCACTGCATGGATGTGGAATAGGCCTCAAGCAGAGGATGTGATCCACTAGAATAATCCAGTAAAGGGTTACAGTGCGGCCCTGCATGGATGTGGAATAGGCCTCAAGCTGAGGATGTAATGCACTAGAATAATCCAGTAAGGGGTTACAGTGCAGCACTGCATGGATGTGGAATAGGCCTCAAGCAGAGGATGTGATCCACTAGAATAATCCAGTAAAGGGTTACAGTGCGGCCCTGCATGGATGTGGAATAGGCCTCAAGCTGAGGATGCGAACTAGAAATGTAACACTGGGTAATTCTGAATCTTAAAGGGATATGGGAGGTTCCTGGGTGTTACTAGGTATATAATCTTCCTGTGTATCTACTTTTATATGCTATATTATATGAAGAAGTGTTATAAGCTCTGTTTGTACTGCCTAAAATCAAACAAATAGTTCCTGTATGGGTCTGCCCTCTGCAGCATATGCAGACACAGTGTCTGTGGTACTGCTGTTTAGTATCCTAGCCTACCCAGGACTATGTCTCAGCAGCATGTTTTCTGAGACATGGTCCCTGATAGGCTAGGACAGTACACCGCACACCCAGACCTACAGAGTCAGGGCAGACCCATACAGGAACTATTTGTTTACATTTATGTACTTAATTAAGAAGTGTTAATAAGCTCTGTATTTACTGCTAAAACTAAATAGGTACCCAGGGATATTATATACTCCAGTACCTTCTATATTAATTTAGTGGTATGGGCTGAAATGCATGTTCTATGGCCGGTTTAGGAATGTACTTTACACATGGCGTGCTGCTGCTGCTTCAGTTCCCTCCGTGTTTATTTATGGGCTACTGTAATGTTTCAGCTTCTGTAAATATCAGTATAAACTTAGAAAATTAATTTGAATCTAATAATCAAGTAAAATCCGACTGTTTTTATTGTAAGTATCTTTTTTTTTTTCTCACAAAAGTATTTTGTTTTTTTTAAATTACAGTAAATGTAAAAGTTGTTTATGTTGATCCTTATATGGAAGTTGTGGCATTATAAACCCCTTAGATTCCATGATGTCCTTCTACCAGTAACATGTTACATTTGTCTCTTTTCGTAGCCACCAGCAATGGATCTAATGTACAGTTTTCAAGCTCTACCTCTGTCCTGGCCACCCTCGCGGCAATAGCAGAAGCTTCATCTCCGATCACCAATGCAAACCGAGGTGAGTAAAGGAAAGCAAGATGGGTGGGAATTATTATTATTATTATTATCCTTTGCTCGTAAGATACCAACATATTTAGCATCGCTATACAGGAGTTAAGTACAAGGCAAAAAACATTTCAACGCAATGCAAACAATATAATAGTCACTTGTATGTGTATAAAGTGGCATTGGTAAAGCGTGAAAAATGCATTGTGTTCTCATTTGCATGTCCCCACCCAGTTTCCCAGATTGCAGTGCAATTACTATTTCTGGCAATTCTGAGCAGAAAATAAAATTGAACTTATATTTAGACATTCAAATGTGAACACAAATATACTTTTTTTTTTTTTTTTTTGCTGTACTTCGTACAGTGGAGGCTTCTGCCATTCTTTTGCTCATCAGAAGCTAAATGTTGTTGTTGTTGTAATACTTGAAAGAGTAAATAAAGTATTAGTCTTCACTAATCCAAGATGGCGTTCTCATGCAACCCAGTAGCATTTTGCATACATTTTTTTTAAAACAGAACAGTTCTAATGCTGACAAAATGCATATTCAGCAACGGTCACAGGTTTCATTATACTGCAATAATTATGCCAGTCTATATACTGATGTGGGTTCCCTGGTGGTCCAGTGGTTAGGATTCAGTGCTTTCACTGCTGCAACCTGGGTTATATCCCAGTCAGGGAACCAAGAGGTCACACCACTCTGTAGCCAAGCAGGGTTGGGCCTGGTCAACATTTGGAGGCGAGACCACTTAGGAATACCAGGAGCTGTATGCTGTGGCCCACTGGAGAAGGAACTGGCAGCCCCCTCTGGTATCTCTGCCATGAAAACCAAGTGGATCAGCATGACCCTGGACAAAAAGATGTCCTGGTGTATCACGGTCCATGAGGTCACAAAGAGTCGGAAACTACTGATTGACACACACACAAAAAATAAAATATATGTACTGATGTAATCTAGTGTGCTAGGGAGGGACATAAATGTGCTAAAATGCAATTTCACTAAAGTGATCAAATCTTCTTTTCGAGAACAGAGTATTTAAAAGTTGATGTAGAGTGCTGTTGTACACTGGCCCTTTAAGCAATATTTCAGCCCTTACTAAAATAAAATGACTAGACGTTTGGCAGTATTGCCTTCACAGCTGCTTTTTCTACAGTTTTATGTTAATTCGTTTTATAGCTTGAGCATGAAATCTACTGCAAACATTGAAACGAGAAAAAGTAGTAATATATACAGCTCTTCTGTCAGGGATGAGTACACAAATGAGGAAATATTGCTGTAGCAGATTGAATGTTCCTGCAGTGGGGGACGGTGCCGCCAGCCGACTGCTTCACCACCTTCTCCTTCACCTGAACGTGTAATGAATGGCTTTATTTCTATTCCATTTCTTGCAGTGTTCTGTGTGCGTTCTTTTGTATTGTTTCAAATATTGTAGCCATATCTGTACCTAGCCAAGCCAAACCAAGCAATGTCTGTCTGAAGAGTTCTGCCAATATATAAGGTCACTATTCCCAGAGAAGCCTTGTAAGATCATGGTTATAGATTGGGTAATACAAACTATCATTTTTAAAGAAATAAATGCGAATAATGAATAACGGTAGGAAACTGTCAATGTGAAAAAATGTTTTAAAATGTGCCACAAAACAAAAAAGTCCCCCTTTTTGTCTTCAGGTAAACCATGATTTTGGTCTTTAGTTTGTCCTAGTATTTTATGATGTGTCAATAGATAGTTCTGATGCGCGATGTGCAGGGGTATTAAAGTTGTATTGATTTTATTTAAATGTTATTCATATTATTTTGTTATTTATATTTATTTAGTTATTAATCAAATATATTTTTCACTAGGATTATAATCATCTTAATTCATGTTCACACTTCTTTAATTTTCACTATTAATATTAAATTTGTCATCCAAAATAAATTATTTATATTATTTGTAACTGTATTTGACTTTTATGTGCGTTATATATGTATTGGATCATTTACAAATACATATGTGATTGTCCGTATAGAAAATTATATAGTAATATGAAACTAGACTTATGTCTATTATATACTGTATATACTATTAATGTTGGGCTTTAATATATTGGACTCTATTCTTAAAGCGCCAATTAATATAGCACAACTTAGAGCACACCACTGTAAAGTACTCCTAAAAACAAGTTGAAATACTCTTTTGAAATAGGTGCCTTTTTCACAGAAAAAAAAAAATCATAAATGAAGTGTCTGTTTATCTGACAAGTGCCCCGGGCAGACTGACAGCAAGAGCTCTGTGCAGAGAACAAACAGAAATCGGGTTAACCCTTCCCAAATTCATCTGTGCAGGGAAATGACTGCTGTAAACTCCTAAATATTTTACTTGTGGATTAACTGATGGCTGATTATATTCCTTAATGCAGAGAATAAACATAAATCTTGTGTTCACAGAGCTTGCACCTGGTGTCGCAGATGCTGTTAATCATGGAACAGTCAGGAGTGTGCTTGTAAACAGACCTAGGACTGCAGATTTTTATCTGCTGTTAGTGTAAATAAAAAAAAACAATAGATAATTTTAACATAGAATCTTGTGGTTTCACACCATGAAGAGCACTTATAGTGAGGTAAATGGCCCTTTAAATACAGGCTGTAACAGCATCCTATACTCTATAACCGTTTCGCTCTGCTCCTGTTCTGTCTGAATACATTGTAGCTATTGCATTTCTGTTTGAGGACACAGGATAATATGCTCAAACAATGATTACGGCCCAGGCTTGGCGGGCTATTTAAAGTTTATGAGAAGCCGCCAGGAATTCAGTGCACTTTGACAAAGCTGCTTGGTGTGCAGCGAAACGCTCGTAGAGTATATCTATACTATTCTTGAGTGCACTTTATTTGATTATCAATGCCATTAAAAAGCTAAAGATTAGGGATATTAAAGTTGTACTGACATGGTTAATGTTAACTGGATATACATGGACCTATTTTTCTTCTTCTACACCTAATCATTCCATCTTGCTTACCATATTATGCTAATTTGACGCATATCATGCCAATTAATGCATACAGTTAGGTCATGTTACCATCTCTAATCAAGCACGTAAAACCGTAAATTTCACAATTATTTATTTTAGAAAAATTGGCTACTAAAATGTAGTTATTACAAGCTGCTGCTTCAACGACCTTTAAGTAATGGGCATAATGTTTTTAGAAATTAAAAAATAAATACAGCCTTTTGATTTTTACAGTTTTTTTTTCTTTATTGGAGCTTGACATTCTGTTTCCCTCCTCCATCTAATTAGTCTAATCACATAGGAGCTCTAATCAGTTATATTGAAAGGCTGCCACAACATTATGGAAACTTAATCATATGATTAAATGGAAGTGCAGCTAACAATATGAACCCCCAGGTGATACATAAAGAAAACATATAAAAAAATTCCCCCTGTAAAAAAAAAAATGAGGCATTAGTTAAATACTGTATTTGTTGTTTTTATGTTATATATTGTATTCCCATTGCTCTCTACACGTCATTGATCCTTTTATCCATTATTATAAAACTATTGTCCTAAACATCTGGAAGTTTGGTACCAATGTTGTCCTTTTGTATTTCTCCACAAGAAGTGTTTGAGACCACAGAGGCTTCCTTACAGCAAGTGGTTGAAAATGGTCAAAGGGTTATAACCATTTTGACAAATGGCCTCCAGATGGAGAACCTGGGAGGCAACTTTTCTACTGACGGCATTGGCCAACGATTTCTAGTCACCATACCAAACGAACAGCCAGGTAAAGAATAGGTATTTGCTCAATGATTTTTAGTTATGTGCAAAATGTTGTGTAACTTAATTCGGGTGGTTATTTTCACATAGAAACCAACAGATTGAACCTGTGCTTTAGTGTGAATTTAAACGTACTGTGGGTTTCAAAAGCAAGCCATTTGATGCTAAAGTGAATAGTTCTTGAGATAATTAGCATGGTTTCTAATGTATTCTTATGCAAATGAGTATGGCGGAGCTAGAGGGTGGAGGTCCCAGGTGCATTGCACCACAAGTAGCACGGCTTGTGCAACCAAATACTAATTAGTTGCTTTGATGTGCTACTTAAGATAACAGCCCCAAGGATATCATGCAGTTAGTTCCACACCTGTATTAACCACCCTGAGCCATACAATAGCATGCATGGATTGCCAAATTAATGCTGAACATCTCAGAAATTATTTTCATTAGGTATAGACTGTTTTAATGCTCCTTAAGATTAAACCAACTTGTTGTGACAATATCCCTTCTTTTTATGTCTAAGTTATTCATATAAAGCAGTAAAAACTATACAGTTTGCACATTGTACCAATCGTTTTTAATTCCATAGTAAATTATTCTTGAGATATTCACCATTGTTTGTGCACCGCTATTTTGCTGATGTGCTGCTCCCACATAGTACCACTTTGCTTTTGTGGTAATTTGTGTCCCACGTTGGTTTTTATCTGTGGTAAGTCAGATTATCCCAGTGTTATTCAGTTAGATTCCTCCATCCCACTAATACTTATCAAGCGCTCCTTCTAATACTAGGGCTGTACAGACAATGCTGAATATCTCTGGTATGATATACCATTGTGAAAATATGCCGTTACAGTGTGTATTCATTTTAGTGCCATGTAAGAAAAGCCACATTTGTTTTTGGGTTGATGTTGTCTGCTATTCAAGTACATTGTTCACATAATGGACACACATTGCCTTAATTCGCATTCTGTAACATGTATTGGAAAGTACATATATCTTAAATATTATTATTCATATTATTATAGCTCATATGTATAAAAGATACAATGTATTTTTAAACTCATAAAATGATTATACAGTTTTAATAAACTTTTTAAAATTATCTCAAATGATCAATTTTAAGGCTTGAATGTCATCTCAAAATGTAATTTACGTTCCAGGATTAACAATGTCCACAGAGCAAGTCATTGAAGAGACTGTGATAGAAGAGGAGGAGGAGCAACCTCCTGCTAAAAAGCACCGATCTGAGGAAGCTACAGAGTCCATGGTAAGACGAATAACCAGGCTACTTTCCCTTTAACTGTATATTAGCTGTCACGCACCACAGTAACATAAACTTCATGTTCATTAGAAGTAAACACTCAGTTTGGTGCCGTGGCAGAAAGCAACTAGTCACACAGACAAAATCAGTCGTAATATTTCTACATAAATTAGAGAGTGATAAAAAGCGGCCTTGAATTCAGCTGTAAATAAGAAGTGCTTGTATGTTGCAGATAAATAAGGACTAGGACATATTTATTTATTTGCTTCAGTATCGCCTTTTCTGAGTCTTCTATCCTTCAAAGATGGGACTAATCAGCACTGTTTACCTTGTAATTGAAAGTGTATAGTGCAGGCATGAAGTCTGCATCTCTAACCTACACCTGAAAAGGGTTGCACTTATTATTTACCTAAACACCGATTTTTATATATATATATATATATATATATATATATATATATATATATATATATATATATATATAAGTGAGAGAGAACATTTTTTAACCATTAATATTAGTACTTCACTTTTTATCCTGCCCAAAAGTTTTCTCGTAAACCCTTTAACCCCTTTTTATAACTGTTCCTTCCTCACCCAGTGTTAATCAGTAACACACATGCCCATTTTATTCATGAAGAGTAACCATGATCATGCCCACTTGGGAGATGAAGGGGGTTTGTGGGATTATAACAAGCTCTTACACTGGCCCTTTAAATGCTAAAATAATATACTGTATAAGCCGAGGCACCTATTTTACCACACCTCTTGTGTGCCCTCTGTGCCCCTTTCTGGTGTCCCCCCTCTCTCTCCCATGTGTCTCTTCCCCCCCCCCCCCTCTCTCCCATGTGTCTCTTCCCCCCCACCTCTCTCTCCCATGTGTCTCTTTCCCCCCCCCCCCCCTCTCCCTCCCATGTGTCTCTCAAACCCCCCCATCACATTACCCATTCTCTTCCATCAGCTGCTCCTCAGCGTGTTTTCCTGCTGTGTCGGGACCTGGCATATGCTAATGACGTGACGCGCATGTGACGACGCGCCGTGAGCATATGCTGGTAACAGACACAGCCGGAAGACGCGGAGGAGCAGCCGATGGAAGGTAAGACAGGTGGGGGGGGGGGGTAATTAGAGAGGGGTAAAGTGAGGAAGGGGGTTGAGGATGAGTAGCATAAGGGAGAGGGGTGGAAGAGACACGGGGGGGGGGGGGGGGTGGTTGGGGGTCTTTTTCTGCCTTAAAAAAAAAAAGGGGCTGAAAAAACTCGGCTTATACTTGAGTATATACAGTAATTCCTTTTCAGAAGATGAGATTTTATAAGTGTTATCAAGGTAAAAAGTGAAAAATATCATTGGGGCCAGACAATGTGCATCAAAGTGTATAAAAGGAGCTTAGATTGATAATTGGCAGCACTTTTTGGCTGCATTTTAATAAATAATAATTGTCAGGTGTAGTTCCAGATGACTGAAAAACTGCTAATGTAGTTGTTGTGTTCGATTCTCTGTCCTTATGGAGCGCTACACTCCAGGCAAGTCTGTCAGCTACTGCCACTCATTTGTTGCTTCAATGATCTTATCTATCCATCTACGCCTCTTCCTTCTTCTTGAGTGTCTTCAATATTTCCCAGCATCAGAGTCTTTTATAGGGAGTCCTGTCTTCTCATGATATGGCCAAAATATTTTAACTTCAATCTCATGATCAAACCTTCCATTGAACAGTTCATCTTGATTTCCTGTAGTGCAGATTTAGTGGATCTTCTTGCAGTCCAAGGGTCTTTGAATTGTAGTGTTGCCGAAATCTGTTTATGACATAAATTCTCTGGTGCTCAGCCTTCTTTATGGTCCAGCTCTCACATCCGTATGTTACTACTGGGAATACCATACTTTTACTATGCAGACCTTTGATAATGTAATACTTTTACTTTTTACTAGTGTGTCCAAGCTTGCCATAGCTTTCCTCTCTCAGAAGCAAAATTTCATGGCTGTAGTCACCATCTGAAGAGATCTTTGATTCCAGAAAAATACATTCGTTCACGGCCTCCACTACTTCCCTATCTATTTGCCGGGAACTGAGATTGCCGTTTGCCATGGTCTTTGCCTTATTATCATTGAACAGCAGGCCAGCTTTTGCACTCTCTTCTTTCACCCTCATCAATAGGTCCTTTAGTTCCTCTTCACTTTCAGCCATCGGAGTAGTATCATCAGCGTATCTGAGGTTGTTGATATTTCTTCCAGCAATATTGATTTTGTCTTTGGATTCATCCAGTCCAGCCTTCCGCATGATGTACTCTGCATATAAGCTGAATACATAAGGTGTGACAATATACAACCTTGTCATACTCCTTTCTAGATCTTGAACCATTCTGTTGTCCCATGTTCGGTTCTGACCGTGGCTTCTTGGTCTATATACAGATTCCTCCGGAGGTGGATGAGATGATCTTGTACTCCCATCCCTTTGAGGACATGCCACATTTTGTTGTGCTCCGCTTTAGAATAATCTATGAAGCAGAAGTAAATGTTGTTTTTCTAGAACTCCCATGCTTTCTCTATTATCCAGCGGACGTTGGCAATTTCATCTCTTGTGCCTCTTCCTATACAGAAGCCGGCTTCTACATCTGGTATACAGTGGATATAAAAAGTCTACACACCCCTGTTAAAATGTCAGGTTTCTGTGCTGTAAAAAAATGAGACAAAGATAAATAATTTCAGAACATTTTACACCTTTAATGTGACCTATAAGCTGTACAACTCAATTGAAAAACAAACTGAAATCGTTTAGGTAGAGGGAAGAAAAAATATAAAAATAAAATAATATGGTTGCATAAGTCTGCACACCCTCTTATAACTGGGGGATGTAGCTGTGTTCAGAATTAAGCAATCAGATTCCAAATCGTGTTAAATAGCAGTCAGCATACATCTGCCATCATTTAAAGTGCCTCTGATTAACCCCAAATAAAGTTCAGCTGCTCTAGTTGGTCTTTCCTGAAATGTTCTTAGTTGCATCCCACAGCAAAAGCCATGGTCCACAGAGAGCTTCCAAAGCATCAGAGGGATCTCATTGTTGTGCCATATTTTCTCCACTTGATGATGATTGTCTTCACTGTGTTCCATGGTATATCTAATTCCTTGGAAATTCTTTTGTACCCTTCTCCTGACTGGAACAGTCAGGAGAAGTTTTGGAATGGCCCAGCCAGAGCCCAGCCCTGAATCAGATTGAAAATCTGTGGGGTGATCTGAAGAGGGCTGTGCACAGGAGATGCCCTCGCAATATGACAGATTTGAAGTGTTTTTGCAAAGAAGAGTGGGCAAATCTTGCCAAGTCAAAATGTGCCATGCTGATAGACTCATACCCAAAAAGACTGAGTGCTGTAATAAAATCAAAAGGTGCTTCAACAAAGTATTAGTTTAATGGTGTGCATACTTATGCAACCATATTATTATTATTATTTTTTTTTTTTTTTTCCCTCTACCTAAAAGATTTCAGTTTGTTTTTCAATTGAGTTGTACAGGTTATAGGTCACATTAAAGGTGAAAAAAGTTCTGAAATGATTTATCTTTTGTCTAATTTTTTTACAGCACAGAAACCTGACATTTTAACAGGGGTGTGTAGACTTTTTATATCCACTGTATATGGTTGGAGCCGAGCTTGTAGGATGTTAAGCATTACCTTGCTTGCATGTGAAATTAGTGCATTTGTTCGATTGGGATGGAATGGGATTGGGATGTAGACCTTTTCCAGTCTATTGGCTACTGATGAGTTTTTAAGATGCGTTGGCATAATTTTGAATAGTTAAATTGGAATTCCATCACCTCCTACAGCCTTATTATCAATTAGCAAGACATCCTAGGGCCCATCTCACTTCACTCTCCAAGATGTCTGGCTCCAGGTCATTGGACAAACTATTGAGGTCATCACTGCTGTTAAGATCCTTCCTGTATAGATCTTCAGTGTATTTCTGCCACCTCTTCTTTATCTGATCTTCTTCTGTTAAGTCCCTACCATTTTTGTCTTTTTTTTAAATATTTTTACACCCACTTTAGCATGAAAGGTGCCTTTGAGATCTCCAATTTTCTTGAAGAAATCTCTTGATTTTACCTTTTCGGTTATCTTCTTCAATCACTTTACATCGCTTATTATAGACAGTCTCCTTGTCTCTTCTTGCTATCCTCTGGAATTCTGCATTCAGTTGCACAAATCGTTTCCTGTCTCCACCACCTTTCACTTTTCTTCTTTCATGAGCTAACGTCAAAAACCCTCATCAGACAGCCAGTTTGTCTTCTTAGTTTTCTTTCTTTTGGGTACTAACCGCTATACAAAATGTGTAATAAGAAAGACTCCAGTGACTACAGGCCAGTAAGCATTGCCTTCAGTAGTATGCAAATGAATGTAAACCCTTTCGAAAGAAGAAAATATGGGATACCTAAAATGTAATAATTTACAAGATTAAAGGCAGCATTGGCTTCATTATTGATATGCCATGTTATACTAAGGTAATTTTTTATTTTATTAAGTAACCAAAGTAATAGACCAGGATGCATGCAGTAGTAGATGTAGCGTATCTGGGTTTTAGTGAAGTACAGGTATACCCCGGTTTGTGCTACCCAGCTGAGTGCTTATTCGCGATAGCACTCTTTCCGGTCCCAGTCTTCGTAAAAGGGCTAAATTGCATTGTAGGCATTTAAATCCCCACTTAGAATTTTTTTTTTCTTTTATCATACCGCTAAAATGCCCCGTTTTTAGCTCTGTTTTTGTGTAGCGCTATTGCATGCAGGAACGCATTTACTGCGCTAAACGAGGTATTCCTACACAATAAACTAATTGGGAAAACGTTTATAGTCTGGTGGCTAGTTTTAAACCTAGTTCATTGGATAGGACACTGGCTGAACGATGATTTGATACAGTCCTAGGAATGGCTGGATACCGGGATCTGTTTTGTTTTATATATTTATTAGTGATGGTACGAGTGACTTCAAGGGAACGTTTGCCTCCTAGCAGATGACACAACGTGTAACCGTGTAGACGTTCCATGAGGCATAAGTCAAATGCGAAATAAATTGAGAAAACTAGAGCAGTACTCAAGTATGTTTGGATCTATAAATTAAATGGAGAATAAATGTAAAAGTATGCTGCAAGAAAAGTAAGTTGGATGTGTAGATTTAATGGTGGAGTTATTAACAGCAGAAATATATAGAGGTACTAATTCTATGCTATAAATCCCTAGTCCCTCACCAAGGTCCATTTCTGTAGACCAGATCCCTCCAAGGACATTAGACATGGTCTAAAAGACAAAAGCTACAAGGAAAGTCTTCATGACCGGAATCTGCATTGATTAGACAGCACAAGAGAGAGAGGAGATATAATAGAAACTTTCAAATGTAACAAATGATTTAATAAAGTTCAAGTGTCTTTGAGAAAAAGAGGAATACAAGAGCAAGGTCGACGATTGAGGTAATGTAAGAATGTCCTACTTAACCGAAAGAGTAGATCGATAGAACAGCCTTCCAGGTACAGTTACTCACACAGTAATGGAATGTAAGTACAATGCTATCCTGAGGGTTAATGTAGCCAATCTTTTAGGTACATAGAATGGGCAGACCAGATGGGACATTTTTCCTTATCTGTTTCTATAGCATGTGAGAAATGTGTTCACTTTTTTTTTGATATTGGTTATTTTGTTTCTGCCACCCTAGGAGGATGACCAAGCCAGGCAGCTGTTGCAGCAACAATTGCATGAAGCAAACTGCAGAGCCCAAGAGTTCCGGCAGCAACTCATAGAAAAGGAGCAGGAGGCTGAGGGATATCGGGTCAGACTTGAGACTCTGGCTCGATATCATGTGAACGGGGACAGCTTTATAGCCTCAACAGAAGATGGAGAAACCATTATCATCTCATCTGAGGACCTAGCAGGGACAGAGATCACGGAAATTGAAACCGTGGTGCATCACGCTGACATTGCCACAGAGAGTTCGACGTTGTGACTGAGGCAACACAATGTAACTAGGAATGAAGCCAAATGAGCTAGAATTTGGCATCAAAGAGCGTACTGTAAAGGCTCTGTGCATAACACATTGGATGCCTGCAACGATCTGCTGGAGAGAGACAGACAACAGAATTGGCACCTAGATGCCAGCTTTCGGTCCACGTCTGTATTTACATGTTACAGACCGCATAGAGAAATCTGAATCGTGCTGCGCTTAGAACTAATTCCCCAGGCAATCAAAAAAACAATGTGCACTCAAATACAGTTCTATGCAAGTCACTTATGTGACATTCACTTCCCCTTGTTTTAGAGCAAAGATTAAAAAACAATATTTCTCTTTAACGCCATTGCATCAATTCCAGTTCCACTTCTAAATATCAAGGTTAACATTGAGTTACAGAATATTAATGTTTCTTCAGACATGCATTTTGGCCTTATTTCAGTTTGCAGCTTTGCCCTGAAAGCTCATCTGAATCAATTGATTAGTTTATACAGATTTATATATGGCATCGATAATGGTGACCATAGCATACATCATTGTGTGATAGAAACTTGCATAGGCTGCGAGTGGTCTTTCATCTTTCCATCAACAATAAGAATGATTGATTCATACTTTCAGTTTATACAGGATTTTGGATCCAGGGCTTTTACCAGTCGGTGTGCTGATAATTCTGTAATAAAGTAAGATATAAATGTACATTTTTGACCTTCGGAAAATTCCCTTGGTTGTGTAAGTGATGCATTTACTGTAGCGAGCAAACCAGAAATCCATCATTTTGTTTCTCATTTCTCTGATTTTTACAGTGGCTACATATTCATGTGCGGTAATTCTTAATTTGGCTATTGTTTGACATAAAAATATACCACAAGACCAGTGTAAATACAGAAACATGTGAATTGCTCTAGACATTTTCACCCAGGCTAGCAACCACAAGCAGTGTAGGCAATGTAATACCTTTTCTTGTTTCCTGTTTGTTTATTTTTTT
This sequence comes from Discoglossus pictus, assembly GCA_027410445.1. Classification (NCBI taxonomy): domain Eukaryota; kingdom Metazoa; phylum Chordata; class Amphibia; order Anura; family Alytidae; genus Discoglossus; species Discoglossus pictus. The sequence continues at coordinate 282,981,209 of CM050168.1, forward strand.
GTTTTTTTCTTATTCATGATTCAACACCTAGTGCATCCACTCAGCTATCACATAGCAATTTGTTTTCTGAACAACTTGAACATATGGTGTGTGATTTATTTAACATTTTTAGAACTCTGAGACCTAAAAATGCAAGAAAATAATAAATTCCCAAATTTGATAGAAAATCTGCAGCAATGAGAAATCTTAATCCTTTTTAGCTTCAACAAATTTTTTTCAGGAAGCAGCAAATACATACAAAAAAAAAACTCTACCTCATACTTTAGGTGGTAACAGGGTCCAAATAATCTTAATTCCACCTAGTAAGCCATTTTGTTAAGGTATTTACTTCTAAATTTCGGTTAGAGTAGGTCAAGTCAAACTTTATTTCACAAGAAGAATGTGTAATGGTTAAGAACAGGAGTTGAGTAATCACATTGTACTGAGCAGAAAACGAAATATTACATTTACGAATCTAGTTTCTCCTATAACAGGAACGCCCAACCTTTTTCATCTGGGGACTGGCTGCGTATCGGTGCGCATGTGGACCACTGTTTTGAGATGCAGAACATTTTTGACAGGGTTACATACTATATGTAGTACATTAAATGATCAGACATTTTTCAGTATATAGTGGGGCCTCTATTCGTCATTAACCAGTCCCTAAGGGACGGACGGATACTGAATGTTTTCCATAGGAATGAACTAAAATTGGAATAATTTATTCCCCGCCCGAATGTGATACATAATATATAAAAATGTAACCTGAACTTTACCTTAATGAAGGAGTGATGATGACAGAAGCTGAAGATGAGCAAATGAATCATTGATTAGAAGGGGAGTCACCTTCCATTAAAACATCAGGTAACTCCAATTCTGGTGATCAATGTCTTTATTTTATTTTATTTTTTTGTCCCTTTCCCAATGATTCACTAGCACGTGCTTTTAGCAAAGAACTCGTCCAATGTTGTGTGTGTTTTAAGATTTTGGCACCAATATTGGATTTTCAGGTTAAATATAAGAGCATATTGGATTTGATAAATATAGGGGTTGATGAACATAGAGATTCCACTGTATATCGGTTTGTCTAAATTGTTAGTCCTTCCTCACCCCTTTTTATCCCTGAGGACCAGCAGATAAGGTCTCGAGGGACTGTAGACAAGGTGCACAGGACTTCACCTGTCTTAGGAGTGACTGTTGAGAAACATTACTCTATAGATCAATATAAATGTACTCTCTTTGATACTTACATTTTTTCCGGTAATAAATGGCTTTCAGTTTAAGTTACTGCACCTTATTTGCAGAAGACATCTTGATCTTTCCTCACCCCATGAAGTAAAATAGAATGTCTAAAACAATATTCCATTTTGGCAAAATCTACTTGAAGCAAATGATAAAACATAGTTGACCCTCAATCTTTCAGTTTACTCCTTTCTGTAAAACCCCACACCCTATTTTACCCTCTGAATTCAGTCTTTTTGAGACTTGGTTTTCTTTTCTTAATAATAACGTTTTGTATCCGCCTTGTTGGGGTGCTATTCCATAAAGGCACCACCTTTTTCAAGACTAACCTCATTCCAGCTCATTTGTAATCTATATGCGCAAATCGATCCTGTTAAACATTTGCTTCATCAATTGCTCCTTAGTCTTTGTCAGTAAAGCAGTTAAAACCAGAAAATCAGTAAATACCCTGTAGGTAAAAATTTCATATTTACTGTTTGAAATTTAAATTGTTTAAGGAATCCCCTTTAATGCTTCGGCTGCTTTCTAATTCGCTGTTATCCTTAAGGCAAAAATCAAATGTTAACATTTATTTAACGTTCAGTGCTTGGAGAACCATTAACTTGCCTTCTGTATTAATGCATTTTAATGTCATTTTAAAGGATTTTTTTTTCCTTGAAGGTGCACGTTTTATTACTTGCGGTTATTTCTTAAAAGGCCACTGTAAATGTATATTTAAAATATACCTTTGAAGAACTGCAACTGAAAATAAGCAAACATCTTTTTAGAATGTAATAAATATAATACAGCCTGCACTTTATTACTTTATATATGCAATTATGCTGCAGTGGGACCTAGTAGTTTTTGCGGATTAACTTCCTCAGGTGGGAGACCGAATACAGAAGAAGTTTCTAATGAGGACCAATCTTTTATTATTATTAAAAAAAAAAAAAAATGTTACCACACAGTAAAGAATAATTGAATATAAAAGTTATAATTTGTAGGTTGTATTTTTTTCAAAATGTTTTTGTTAAAGGGATGTGGAAGGTTCCTGGATTTTACTAGGTATATAATATACCTCCTCCTTAATATAATGCATCTCGGTTATCAACTTCCACATCCTTGGATCGGCTTTTATAGGAATGTTCTAGAGCATCCACACCCGTTGGATCAGCCTCGCAGAAAAGCTCCGATTTCCCTGTGGCAGCATCGCTTTACTTTCTCTATGTGTAAAAAAAAAAAGTTTTCTTGTAATTTAGAAGTCAAAATCACAGAAAAAAAAACCATTTAACTTTTAGGGTGGGCAAAAGTGATGGGAGCCCTCCACCGTACAGAGTGAAGTAATAAAAAAAGAGAGAATCTAGTAGACCAGAACTCGCTGTCTAATTTAGTAGACCATCTTGCTTTCTTAGTCCTGCAGAATTTTGAACCTGCCCAGTTATCTTTTTTTGTTTAAATACACTAGATTTGCAACATAACAATTAAGAATCACTGTGATCCAAAAAATGTTGGCTGTTACAAGGTATAATGAATCCCTTATTGTACAGGAAACCAAAGTGTTTTGTCCGAAACTACCCTTTTTCCATTTTATTTTATTTTTTTGTTTTAATAATTTGTTTTCTTTCATGAAAAGATAGAACAGTGTAAGTTGCTTAAATACTTTTTTTTTATTTTTATTAACATGATTTTTTTTTTTTTTTTAATATTGTCAAATGAAAATATGTATACAATACTTTTTGTACGGATTTGTAAAGAATTTTATATCTTAATAAAGTCTTTTATATTTTGATTTAAACTGTGTCATTGAGAATACATCTCATAAAAAAATAAAGATCTGATTTGGCACTCAATTATGTTTTTGATACAATATTAGTTATTAGAATCATTTATTTTGAACAAGAGTATTAGAGTTTTATTTTATTTTTTTGTCGTGAAACATTTATTCTGCATTTAACATGGATACGAGATGCAATAGTACAGGTAAAACTTAAAACACATCGATCTAAAGAACGAGAACCCTCTTTTCGTTAATGGCGCTACTAAAGAACACCATATGTGTGTAAAGGAAATTCAATGGTTATATTCTTTCCATTTTAATAAACAATAAGGGAAAACTGTAGAAAATCAAGGAATTTGAAATTGACGGCTGAAAACTGTTGAAAATAAACTATAAGGAAGATAGGAAAATAAATGGAGACAACAAAAAGGTAGCCATCCTTCCCAGTCACAACCTTTTGTACTTCCGAAGTCTTGGGTATTCCTCAGTTCTTACCAAGTCTTCATCTTCTGAGCTTTTCTCAGAGTTCTACCATCTATTCCAGTGACTAGCTTGTTAATCTAAAGACAACTTCCAAAATTAAACACGGTTATTTTCATTGACCATCTGCGGGCTTTACCATTCAGAAGTATAATGTCTTGCCCATATCTTGGTAAAAGCAATAATAATGCCACACAGGACATCACCAATTAGACTGTTTTTAATTTATTATGTTTTTTTTCTTGTAAACCTAACATTTTTCTTAACTTAAAATCTGTTCCCAATCTCTGGATGCTTTATACATAGGCTGATATTTACTAAGGTGAACATTAAAGTCCATTAAAGTGCAAAGTTAACCCATACAGTGGATATAAAAAGTCTGCACACCCCTGTTAAAATGTCAGGTTTCTGTGCTGTAAAAAAATGAGACTAAGATAAATCATTCCAGAACTTTTTCTACCTTTTAATGTGACCTATAAACTGTACAACTCAATTGAAAAAATGACAGGATGTACACTGAGTGAGGTTGCCACTGGACTGACTCATAATTATTATTGTCTACAAAATTTCAGTGGGAAAAATAAAGAATATACATTAATATATTTGTATAAAGTTTTCCTCCTTTGTACTATAAATCTGCCCTCCCTTTTCTTTGAAGTCCCTACCCCTATTTAAACTCCTACACTTCACTAGAACTGCACCTGATACTGAAAATGTTCGCAAGTTCACAAGTTCGCCCCTTCCCCGTTTATACTAACTTCTGCCTTCTCACCTGGGCACAATTAGTGCACTCTGCAATTTATCAGCCTTTATCTGTAAAGGAAAATCCACTTGCAAACGACATGTATGGTTATTTCTCTGGTTGTGCTTATCCATCCTATTTACTTGGGGCTATAGATGTACAGCCTTATTAAATTGTGGTTCAGTAAATTTAAAAGGGGTCTATTTAAGCACATAGCATATTTTTTTTACAGAAGTTTTTAGTTAGTGAAGACCTTGCTTTTGGATAAAAGTTCACCAACTAAAAACTTCTGTAAAAAAATATGCTGTGTGCTTAAATAGAGCCCTTTTAAATTTACTGAATTGCAATTAATAAGGCTGGTAGTGTTCACTTATAATTATGTCTAATCTAAGTTCATATGGAATTATTCTAAAATTATGATGAAATGGGTGTTGGGTATTCAATGTTGGCAGGGTGAACTTATGGGTCTCACTTTTTATAGTAGTATGAAATGTTATTATTATGATTTTTATTATTATTAACCTTTAGTTATAACGCGCCAGCATGTTCTGTAGCACTGTACAGGGGATAAGAACAAGAAAAATTACAATCTTAACAAACTGCAGAAAATGGAGGGCCCTGTATTTTTTTTAATCTTTGTTGAAGTTGCTATATCCAAAGTACCCTACAAGATTGGAAACTCACTGCTTACACTCTAAAGGGAATGGAGGAGGCAGAAACCTGAACAAGAATAACAGATGAGTAGCAAGGAAGATCAGGAAGAAAGTGAAAGTTTAGGTAGGAAGGTATGCAAAGTTAGAAAGGTTTATCATTAATAGGATAGGGAAAGGATCTGATACAAAGTCATTGTGAGTGTGTAATATGTTATCTGCCCCCAGCGGTAATGTAACCTGCTAGTTGAAATGTCAGACCAGGCGCTGGGTTAGGAGAGATATCCCCAGAAGCCAGTAGAAGGAGAGTTAGGGGAGTTGGGAATGGGACTTGTAGAAGTGTTTCTGCTTATGCGCTTTAGAAGGGGGAGGAGATAGTGACTGGAGGAAGGAGAGTAGCTCATGGGAGCATAAAAGAGGAGAGCATGGAGGGTGAGATGGTTATGTTGCAGACGTGGAAAAGTTGAGAGTAAAAGCCTGAGGAAAAGGCAGGAGGTTAAGAGGAAGGATAAGGCGGGAGGAAACATTGTGTAAAGGTTTAATTAGGAATAGTTAGCAGGTGTTTCTAATTGATCATATTAAAGAAATGTGTGTGAGTAACCAGGGGCGGGTGGTAGAAATCAGTAAAAGTGATTTTTGCCAGGGCCAAACACTTCCAGGTATCGTGATTATAATCCACCTATATCCAAGCAAGTGATTGGAGGATATTAGTTTCCTATTCAAGTGTACTTTATTAAAGGACGACTGAAGTCTGATATTTTATTGTGTTGTTTTGATAATAGGAGAACACTATATGAATATAGCATTATATTACTCTTTCATTTATTATTTATACTATTTATTATTTATACTATTGGTGGCCATTGATTTGCTTCCATGATTTGACACGAGGATAGTGTGCCTACACTTTTGCTGGTCCGTTTCATCTATATCTTGCCTTAGTACCATCCCTATCAATAGAATCTCATTTTAAGGTCACTCCCAGTTTAAACATTTTTTTAGGCAACTATCAAACTTTGGTTGCACTCTTTGTTTTAATAACCGCAATCTTTTTACTTTAGTGTCCATTTACTGTAAGCAATATAGACTTTTTTTAGATTGATTTTGAATTCATTGTACCATTTGATTAATTTATTCTGTACCGCAGAGTTTTATATAACATTCTTTTGTCCGTGAAAATACGTTTTGCAAAAAGAATAAAAAATAAGCACCGAACCTCAGACTGCAAAATATTTTACACACGGTTTTAATACCATCCTTGGGACAAAGAATTAATGGCCCTACTTAGAATGAAATATGATTTTGCACATGGCGTTCCCAACTAGCACGCTCAAATTAGATCATTTATCTCCTGCCAGCTTCTTGTCTTCACAAGTACGATATGAAAAATAAAGACAGCTAGAACGCTTTCTTGAAAAACATTTAAGACCTTGTAAAATCCACGAATACAGCATTTTCTGGCCAAAATACAAACATCATAGATGCACTTGGCGTAACGTTCATGCAGTGCGGTTTGGTCTCTGCTATCGGCGCAAGATCGTAAAAAAAGCTATTGGGAATGTAGTATAAACACGCTGTAAAAATCCAATCTCATGAATGGTAACAAACGCTGTCATTTGTGCCGTAAATATGATGAATGTTCTTTTCCTCGGATATTTATGATGCTTGAACATTTCTGACATCTACATTAAGGCCAAGATGATTGTATTGAGACCTATTGTTCAACACAAAGCATTACTAGTCATATTATTGTTAAGGAACGACGAGGAAAGAATATACATTTTAATACCTTGACATCTTCTTTATAATATACTGTTTTTTAAAACTCAGTTTTTCAATACAAATTCACATATTTATATAATATCTGTATAGTTTGGGAAAACCATATTATTAGAGCAATTTGTGCCCAGTATGTATTTCTACTATTTTCTTGTACTTTCTCTATTTTTTGCGAAATTTGAATAATAATAGATGGGATTACCCAAACTAGACCAAAAACAAGGTAAATAATGCACAGTCTTATTTGTTAATTTTGTCCTTCAAATCATTGACCTCTAGACTTGACAAAGAGAAGAAAACTTTCTTGAAACGTCTCCAAATATTGTAAGTTAGCATTGCAATATTTGGAGATGTTCTTGTAATTGGATCTCTACATTGCTTTGACTTCTCATTTACTTTGCTTTATGAGGTCAATTACGCCAGCCTTTATACTGCAAAATACGGGTTACAGACAACTCATTTTTAAGAACAGGCTCCTAAGGTTTGTTATATGTGTTTATTTTTATGTTCTGTTAATTTGGATTATTATTACAGGAACGTATCTTGTCCGTAACCCGGGGACTGTTTGTAGTGCGAAAAAGTGGCATCTTTATAATGTTGTTTTTTGCTTTTTATGCTTCAGCCTCATGATCAAACCTTCCAGTGAACAGTTGTCTTGATTTCCTGTAATATGGATTTATTGGATCTTCTTGCAGTTCAAGGGACTGTAAGCAGTTTTCTCCAGCACCATAATTCAAAGGTGTCAATTCTACAGCGCTTAGACTTCTTTATGGTCCAGCACTCACATCCGTATTTTACTACTGGTTTATAATATAAAAAATCCTTTTTCACTGTGGGATGTCCTGAACAAAGATTGTACCTGGTTTTGTAATTTTGAAAGAAAAGGATGTCTTTTAGTTAAAGCACCCTACCCAGTATCAGGCTTTTCTGTAGTTAAATAATTACATATTTCAAATACACTCTTTAAAAAATTACACTGAAAACAGGTAAAATTGGTAGCATGTTTCATGTATACAGGTTCTAATTTATTACCTTTCTATGCTGCTGGGGAATCTACATTTGTATTTTCCTCTTATATACTTCCTGGGGACGGAAAAGACTTTGAATGCAGGGGAAGTGGGACTTTTGTATCTAAACCCACCACAGGACTAATGGAAAACTCTGTTTACAAGTAGACACGCTCCAGAGAAGCCAGACAGAATTAGGTGAGAAAAGAAATGGAACACTGCAGAAAATAATATTTGCATATAAAGAAAAAAAATGTAATGGTTATGTTTTTTGCTCTCTAAAACAGTTTGCCCAGTATCAAGTGTAGTTATTCAAAATATTCAGCAGAAAAAAATGACCTCACAGAAACTATACTTGTTGCATTATGCAGATTAGAAGCAGAAGTGATTCAGCTCATAAGACAAATATAAAATAAATGTGGAGAGGACTTATCTGGCTGTATATAAATCTTGGGGCCCTTAGAAGCAGGCCAGTTTTTTGGTTTAATCAAATTAATTTGCTTAAAAATAGACTATCAATATTTAAAATGTGTCATCGATATTAAGATAATAAAACATAATCAAATTCTTATAAAGCAAAATTCATCTATCTTCCTGTGATAATAAATTCTTCTAGACTAATGGTGGGCAAGCAGCCTTCAGCCGCTTCCCATGTAACCCCAGCCTGGAGTGTGAGAGCATGCTCCTCTTCAGCAATACACTGTCCATTATATGTAATTAAAATTAATAAAAAAAATAAAAATAAAAAGTATTTCTAATTATCTATGCCACTATTACCAATAAATTCCGCTCCTATAGTGATTTTCCTATTTTGGTGATAGCGTAAAATAAAAATGTCCAAAACACTGTAAGGTCCCTTTAAGGACTCAAGGGCTCTATATGAGGCACTTTAAATGAAATAACTTGCCTGCAATTAAAATGTACAAAAAAAGTATATCCAAATCACTTTAAAAAATAAAAATCACTTTATTTGTTAGATTAAAACAATTTTTTGGTGCAAAAAAGAACCATGATTGGACCGAACCAAGTAGAGTAAAGGCCAGGTAATTTAAGATAATATTGATCTAAGACCCGCAATGGTGTTCCTTCTAACTGGAAGTCCCAGCTGAAAGCTTTGGCACCAAAAGTTGGCTTGTCCTCGGCAAAACTAAAACTATTGAACTGCTGTTAATATATAATTTTTTATGCCTACATCTCCATCCTTGTATTGCATCTGGAGCGTGCCGGAAGTCCACATCAGACGTGCCTAACGTACGTTTCACCACTCTACATGACGTTGTCACAGGGGATGGTGAAGGCTCTCTAAATAGGCACCTTAATTCCTTCAATCACCTATGGTGATACTTGTTCGAATAAAAAGGTAATTATTTCAACATTCCTTAAATCAATTATTATCCCAGTAGGATGTTTGCCAATGCTATACTGCAAGTTAACTATTGATTATTGAGAATGGACCAATTTATTAAAGACAACAATATAAAACATGTCACCTCTGCCCTTTACTATATACACCCATCCATAACAAATGAAGCTTCATTGTATATCCATGGAGTGAAATCTGTAAAGACTAATAGTGTAAATATGAGCCTGCAGGCTAATAATTGCAAATAAAATGCGTACCAAGGCAGGAACACTGCACACGTCTGCCGAGGTCATTCACATACGGGAGAGGAACGCTTCCTCTTAGTTTGATTAATGGCCTCAGATATGGGGTAGCACACATTCAATTTTGTTCACATATTGGATACAAAAGGTTGGATGAGATGCTCTTCCTACCTTTTTTGTTACACATTTTGAGAGTACTATTCCATTACACACTCCTTTGTAGAATACATCTAAAGGGATACTGCCACGCAGCAACATTTAGGAATCATAGTGAAGTATCATGTAAATAAAAACCTATGAATATAATATAATAAAAAATGTCAGCGTAATTACATTGTTTTAGTATTTTTATGCTCTGCTATAAATATCGATGCTTGGCTCTTTGACCTACCCCTCGGTTAGGGCAGGGTCACTGGCTGTTTGGTCTTGAAAATATTTAATGTATTGTATTAGTCATTTCATTCTAAACTGAATCACTCCTGAGATCATTGGCTCTGCTGGATTCTTATGCAAATGAGCTGCTCCTGGATAATAATTAGTTGCATTGATACACTAATTAGGATTACAGCCTGACTCTGGATGCAAAGAAATGACCCCCCTAAGATTATCATGTAGTTAGATTTTTTCAACAACCCTTATCAAGCACTCTGAGCCACACATTAGCATACTGAGCCTCATATTAGCATAATTGAGCCACGCCATGAATACAGATTATGTATAGACGGATTTTAATATGTTTTAGGTTGAAACCAACTTGTGTTGGGGGAACAGTGTGCCTTTAAGCTATTGAACCGTTAAATGAACAAACCTTAACAGATTAAATAACGTGCATACCTGGAGAAAAAAGGAGAAAACCTAGAGATATGTTATATAGAACATCTCTTAACACTGATACAAATATCTGACCAGTGGCTGCTAACTGCAGTTATGTCTTTTCTAGTTAATATCAGATATACACAGATTCCAGCACCCAATCAAGAAGTGAGCATTGCCATTATGGGATTTGGAAAGCTGTGATAAAGATGAAAGTGATATTGGCCTCCATGTAAATCAAGTTAGGGCACTACAATAATGTAAATCTTTTGCTCCCCACGTTTAGGGCACTGGGCCCACAGCCGTAAATCCAGCCCTAGCTGCAACAGGATTATGTGCGGGGAGCAGCCAAACCAAGCTTTACGGATGAGACAGGGCTCTAGGAGCCAATAGGAAATGGGATCATCATAAATCTTATAATGAGGGGGAAGTGCAGTAACAACTGCTGTAATTGCTAGGCAAGGAAACAAAGATATATATAAAGTAATTGTTTTTTTTATTTTTTGTATTTATTAATATATTTTGATATTAAAAAGATGGGACACTTGTATTTATAGCTTTAATAAATAAAGATGTGTTTATTGTGAGTTAAAATATGATATATTTATAGTCAACGCATTAGAGCATTTGTTCCTAGGCAACATGGTTTTGTGAAGTGTCAGATTGTTAAGTTTCAAATAATGTTGACATTTCATCATTTTGTAGTGCTTTTTGTGCTATACTGTCACTTTAAATGCTTCTGGGGTGCTCAGCAAAGGGTTGAAAACTACTTGCAAGTGGTCTTTGTTACAAGTAAATCTTTCTTCTGCTTTTTCAATTACGGCAGTGCCCTGATGTGCGAGTGATCCATAAATTCTTATTAGCAAGGGGTTTGGGTGTCAAACGTGTAAGGGAGTAACTCGTAATTTATTGTCAGTGGATAATTTTATCTCGCTTTTTGGCATTGTCGTGCAGTTTACTCGTAGCAGTGGCCCGTAGCAGTTCTCTCGCAATGTTTTAGGTATGGGGGATTAACATAGCTAGGTAGGATTTACTTTGCTACTAATGGACAGAAAATATGGCCTCTGGGTCCTTAAAATGGCAACACAGTGATGCTTAGATTATTTTATGCATAGTAAATTGGTAAAACCATTGTGGAGGAGAGGTAGACATGAATTACTTGGTCGCGTATGTAGGGCGATTGAGCATATGCGTTTTGGGGTGCTAGAGAGAGTCAGTGATTTGCTAGTTGTGAAGAGATAAAACTATGTATTTTGGGAATGGAACATGTTCTCCCACTCTAGTAAAAGACGGGGCCACATGCGAAGTACCAGAGAGATGCATAAGACCCCCGAGTCACCTTTTACTTTCTACTATAAGGCCTTCATCTTGTTTGATATTTAAAGGCTAAAACTGAAAAACAAGGTAAAATATATTTTCATTCAATTTCATTGGTTAACTATAAAATAACCAGAGTCTCTTTTGAAATCAATTTTGGCTCTTTAATTATCTTGACACAGTCATTATGAAAAAGTCAGTAGCAATGAAATAAAATTACCAAAAATACACCCAATCAAAATGTGCAATGTCATTTATCGATGATAAATATTTCAGAAATCCTCATCTATAACTTAGCAATGGTACAGTTCAGAAGGAGGAAACACATATACAGTAGTTTGAAATCCAAAAATGCTGTGTTGACTGTGCACCCACAGTTTTACATTTTTTTTTTGTAATTAGAAATTTATAGAAGAGCTATTATTTAGCGATGCAGCAAGTATAACGAGAAATTTGCAGTCTATGACAATTATGGTTTGGCTTCCAAAAATAGTCCCAGACCCCAGGAGATTTATGTTGAACAGTGCCCAAAAGCCCTTATTTTCTTGTGCTTTTACGAGATAGAGAAAACTACCCAAAAACTCCACTGTGTTTCTATGGCAACTCAAATAATCTCTTCTTTTCAGGTGCATTGTTGTTTTTGGCACTAGTGACTTGCTAATTGGATATTAGGTTTGGCAGTAACACTAGACTTGTTAATGCCTTTAGTTGGAAGCCTGTTATCAATCTTGTTAATTAACATGACATAAGGTTGCCCAAGAGAAGTCAAACGTGGAGTTTCTTGTGCCTAAACCTGTTAGTTATGTGCTTCCTTACCAGTTCAGTAATATAGCTCTCCACATATTTTTTTTATCTGGAATGTGTTTACATAGCTCATTGTGGACATCAGTCTGTTGTCGTAATGTGCTACTGGTCCCAATATCATTTCATGGCTTTTCCTTGTTGGAGTGATATTTTGGTTTGGAGGTAAAATGCCATCAAAGCCATAAAATCGAAAAATTCAATGAGCAACCAAAACATTAATCAAGCAGATGGATCTGGATACAAATTTTCTTCTAATTCTGTATGTCATTAATTATTCCACAATAGTGGTACACTGGGATCTTGAAGGTCTTGATACTTCAAGTTACAAATATGGAATTGGACATAAGATCAAATCTGCTTGTCCCTTCATTAGTATTTTTGTGCAGTAATAGATATTGACTTGCCTATTGATTTTTTAAATTCTCTTACTAAATTTGCCTCTTCTAGGAGCATTTCTAAGGATTAGCACAAATCATTTATTTCCCATCTTGCAAGAAAAGCAGTTTTGACATCTGTTTCCTACTTTCCATGATATAAATGTAAATGTTGCCTTATTGGTCCTGAAGAAAAGCCTTTTAGAGGGCCAGTTAAATCAATCTTAAGATGCTTTAGATGTCATATGTACTTATTAGAGCTGACCTCTAATAAGTGTTACCCACTGAAACCAACTCTTTAATCTTTTTTTTTTCTTAATACTGTCTTATACCTATTTTATTAATGACTGTTCATTGAGGCATTTTGTGATAACAGCGACACTTAAACAATGAAATGACCATCATACCATATAATTTGTGGACCAATTTGCAAACCCATACATGCCAACATCAACTGAAGAAAACACTGTTGCAAGAATGGACATTAGCAAAGTTTAAGCTTATGTCACTTTTGATGTCGGTTGTTAGGCTTTTACAGATAGTCATAGTGTGAGGCTTTGTTTCTGTATTGGCAAGACAAACTTTGCTTCCTAGCATTCAGCATAGCTTAGTGCAGGTTACAAAGTGTTTTATGAATCGTAAACATTCCACACAGATAGGCTTTGTAGGATAAAAAAAGATCTCCAAAAACACCCTGAAGGCCACCAGTGAAAGTCTGAAGGCCTTATATCATATATCAGATATACCTTAGTCAGGCCCAACGATAGTCAAAGGTGTCCTTTTCCATGTAGTCTGTCCATGTGGAGGACGGCATGCTGCGGTATGGGTCAAGGAGAATTCGAAAACATCGGATTATGAGGAGCCCAAGAAAAATAAACAGGAAAAAGACTAATACAAAGGCAGCTTTTTGTTCCAAGGTAAGGGTGCTCGTTGGTAAAGCAGCTCCAGAGTTGGAAAGTGTTGTGCTCAGCAGGTCCCCGGTCATTGCCAGGAGCATACTGTTTTCAGTTGTGTGTCTTCTTTCCAAGACCTGCAGTCAGAAAGTGCAGGTTAGTAAAATACAAGACTAATCTTACTTAGATGAGAATTTATGGAAAAAACTTTACCTAGTCTTAAATTTCAATATTCCTACCAAACTATGTTTTTTTGAAACATAACTTTTAAAACTGGGTTAACAGTATACTTTTGTAAAACATTTTTTTTTTATATTTCAGGTTAGTCCTACCAAACAAACTGTCATTGTTTAATAGATATCCCTTACTGTGTCATGGATATATATATATATATATATATATATATATATATATATATATATATATTGTGACAAGGTGTCCCCAGAGGTTGGTGGGGAGGTGTAGCGGGGATGATGACAGCAACAAGAAAGTGAAATCCAGCTTTAAAATGCTCACAACAAGATACAGGTGTGTTCCCTCCATTAGGTCTGACTGTGAGTGTGTGAAGGTGCAGGCTGAGAGGTGTCTGAGAAACACAGACCACATCAGTGCAAGTTGGTCTGTACTGGAGACTGCTGGCAGAGGCAGGGGCTCAGAGAGTGAGAGCCTTATGACAGCAGTGTTTATGAGGAGAGCTGTAAGATCTCAGAATGTGTCTACCCAGGAGGGGAACTGCTGTTGAAGGAGACCACAGGGGACTACAGGCAAGTGAAACCCCTGAAGTAAAAATACTGGAGGAGAGATGCCAGTATAAAGTGTGGATTCAAGTGTTTGGACTGTGTATTGAGACAGTGTGATAGTGAGGGCTAGTGAGAGCTTCAAGGAAGCTGGATATTATTTTCTGTTCTGTGTCCTTTATATGCTTGCCAAGAATTAATAAAACTTGTAAAGGATTTGAAAAGCCTGTGCATTCCTCCATGCTAAGAGTTGATTAAAAGAGGGCACTGACTCTGTCTGACCCCCCACCCCTTTAACCTCTGCAGCAATCCTGGCAGCACTCATATGTCTTTTTCCCAAAGAAGCAGAGCATGATCCCCTCCCTGGGCCACAGGGCAGTATTCCAACATAATAACGAACCCAACACACCTCCAAGACGACCACTGCCTTGCTAAAGAAGCTGAAGGTAAAGGTGATGGACTGGCCAAGCATGTCTCCAGACCTAAACCCTATTGAGCATTTGTGGGGCATCCTCAAATACAGGCCGTACACTTACTACTTTACATTGTAGCAGAGGGTCATTTCTTCAGCGTTGTCACATGAAAGGATACAATAAAATATTTACAAAAATGTGAGGGGTGTACTGACTTTTGTACGATACTGTATATATATATATATATTATTATTATTATCCTTTATTTGGAGCGCCAACATATTCAGTAGCGCTGTACATAAGTAAAGTTCCAGGCAGAGTTAAATACAAATTAACACATAGCAAAGCATGGAGGGCCCTGTTATATTATATATATATATATATATATATATATATATATATATATATATATATATAGATATATATATATATACTAGCAACTTGCCCGTCAAAAAATGACTGCAAGAAAATTATAAGCCAGGGAATGCTGTTTGCCACACAATGTAAGGCTTTTGGTCTGCTTTTGGGCGATCATTGCGAGCCTCTCTCCATGGTGTATTTTTGGTCTTGTGAGTTCCTTTGGCACTCATCGCAAGCCGCTTCCCTTGTGTACTTTTGGTTCTCTGCACATCCTGTGCGTTCATTGTGAGCCCTGCGCTAAGCACCTTTGGCGGCGCTCATTGCGAGGCTCTCCTCTGCTATTTGTTTTTTTTTATATATATTTTTTTAAATAGTATTTAATGAAATAATTAATTAATACATTAATGTACTTTACCTGTTTGTAATTAATATATCCAGCAATGAATATCCTGAAGAACTAACAATCTTTTTTGATGTTCCTGCAGCATACAATGTACATTTGCACTGTTGCTGATCTGAGGTGTAAGTGTCAGCAATGTGTCAAGTGTGCAGTGTAAATAGGCTGCGTGCGCGAAGGCAAACCGTTTGTGCAGTTGTGTAAAGAAGCATTTTATAATAGTAATGTTATTAGTTTCAAGTTAGTGTTTCGTTTTTTTTTTTACCTTCGCTTAGGTGATTTTCGAGTGACGAAACTCTTCAAATTGTACTGAAATTCGCATTCTACCTCACTCCAAGACGTCCTGGCTGTCCCCCCGTGCTGTGTGTGATGTTTTTTATGTGTTTTTATTTTTTGTGTGCGCGGTTCGGCCGTTAATTTCGTATTTTTTGAACCTCGTATAATTTTTTTTTTCAATGTGCCGGGGGTCGTATTTTTTTTGTTGTAAGTGCGGCTTTCCTCTGCAAAGTGTTACAGGCCGTAATTTTTGTAGCCGATTTTTACAAAGTGCTACGGGTCTCGCACTGTGAATTGTCTAACTGAGCGTTGTGTTGATCTGTAGTCCCGCGGTTCGTAGGTATGATGCTTAAGTCGTGTGTGGGGTCGTAGGGATGAGCGCCTATGGCATTCATCTCCACCAGCGCAGTGAGCGCATTTGGCGCTCCCTGCTTAAGTCGTAGTGGGTCCTAGGGATGAGCATCGTGAGCCCGCAGTTTTAACGTTGCGTTACCAACGGATTTTGGCAAGCCCGTGCTGCTGAGAACTATATATGTGATATCATATATCAACAGGAACAGTTAATTGGTGGGAGTTTGGATCAAATGGAGTGACGGTATCTGATTCCTGTTTCATAGAGGCCAAGCAACTGACTATTATTCATAGGCAGGTGGTGACCTAGTAAGAGGAAGACGGTCCGTTTTTTTATGTCTACAGTTGTAGCTTAAAAGGGACATGGAACACAATTGTTTTTTTTTCATGCATTTAATATAATTTTTTGCTGTTTAATCTCAATTAGTATTAACCGGGAATGCAGACGGACAGCAAGCCCACAAGAGCAGTTCAGATTCTGAATAATTGAGACCTTCATTTAAAAAAAAAAAAAAGGAAAACACACTGTAACATTATCATTTACCCTCTTTCTGATGCAACAAAGAAAATAATTCTTTCCATGTCTCTTTAGGTTTCCTTCTGACAGCAGAGTACTCTAGATCTTTGAACGCTTGAAGAGGAAAGTGACACATTAATGAGAATGTCACTGGTACAAAACAAATATCTTCAAAACAATTCTGGAGACCCAATTGACAAAGCTCTATTTGACAGCACTTATCCTCTACAAGAAAAGCATACTTAAAGCAAGAGCTTTAGATATGAGAGAGCACTTCTTATTAAGTGTGAATATAATTAATCCATGTCCTATAAATGCTGCCTATAATGAATTAAATTGCGGTAGACATTTTTATGTAGTTTATATTAGACAAGAATAGGTAAGAGAAAAACCTATTTTCTATCTTCACCTTATTAATGCACCATTCACTCATTTGTATTCACTCATGTATATCCTATATCCATGCATAGAAGTAAGCATAACGTCCATTTTTGCACTCAGTTTGCACTTTAGCACATTTTCTAAGTTGTTTTTCTGTGACAGAGACTAGCACAGAAGGGGGACTGAAAATGATTTTAGTATGTCTTCACTATTTCTTGTTATCAGTCCTAAGAGTCAACCCTGTGTATCCGTGTATATATACAGTGGGAGGAAAATGTATTTGATAGCCTGCTGATTTTGAAAGTTTGTCCACAGACAAAGAAATTATTAGTCTATAATTTTAATGGTAGGTGTATTCTAACAGTGAGAGACAGAATAACAAAAAAAAAAAAGAAGAAGAAAAACGCATGTCAAAAAAGTTATAAATTGATTTGCAGATCAGTGAGGGAAATAAGTATTTGACCCCTATCAATCAGCAAGATTTCTGGCTCCTGGGTGTCTTTTATACAGGTAACGAGCTGAGATTAGGAGCACTCTCTCTTAAAGGGAGTGCTCCTATTCTCAGCTTGTTACCTGTATAAAAGACACCTGTCCACAGAAGCAATCAATCAATCAGATTCCAAACTCTCCACCATGACCAAGACCAAAGAGCTGTCCAAGGATGTCAGGGACAAGATTGTAGACCTACACAAGGCTGGAATGGGGTACAAGACCATAGCCAAGCAGCTTGGTGAAAAGGTGACAACAGTTGGTGCGATTATTTGCAAATGGCTCAGGGAGTTTCAATGATTATGAGAACGGCGAGGAATCAACCCAGAACTACACGGGAGGATCTTGTTAATGATCTCAAGGCAGCTGGGACCATAGTCACCAAGAAAACAATTGGTAACACACTACACCGTGATGGGCTGAAATCCTGCAGCATCTGAAGGGTCCCCCTGCTCAAGAAAGCACATGTACAGGCACGTCTGAAGTGTGCCAATGAACATCTGAATGACTCTGAGAAGAACTGGGTGAAAATGTTGTGGTCAGATGGGACCAAAAGCGTGCTATTTGGCATCAACTCAACTCGCCGTGTTTGGAGGAGGAGGAATGCTGCCTATAACCCAAGAACACCATACCCACCGTCAAACATGGAGGTGGAAACATTATGCTTTGGGGGTGTTTTTCTGCTAAGGGGACAGGACAATTGCACCGCATGAAAGGGACGATGGACGGGGTTATGTACCGTCAAATCTTGGGTGAGAACCTCCTTCCCTCAGCCAGGGCATTGAAAATATGTCGTGGATGGGTATTCCAGCATGACAATGACCCAAAACACACAGCCAAGGCAACAAAGGAGTGGTTCAAGAAGATGCACATTAAGGTCCTGGAGTGGCCTAGCCGGTCTCCAGACCTTAATTCCATAGAAAATCTGTGGAGGGAGCTGAAGGTTCGAGTTGCCAAACAAGTGCCTCAAAACCTTCATGACTTGGAGAGGATCTGCAAAGAGGAGCGGGACAAAATCCCTCCTGAGACGTGTGCAAACCTGGTGGCCAACTACAAGAAACGTCTGACCTCTGTGATTGCCAACAAGGGTTTTGCCACCAAGTACGAAGACGAAGGGGTCAAATACTTATTTCCCTCATTGACCTGCAAATCAATTCATAACTTTCTTGACATGCATTTTTCTTGTTTTGTTTTTTTCTGTCTCTCACTGTTAAAATGCACCTACCATTAAAATTATAGACTGATCATTTCTTTGTCAGTGGACAAATGTTCAAAATCAGCAGGGGATCAAATACTTTTCCCCCACTGTGTATATATATATATATATATATATATATATATATATATATATATATGTATATATATATATATATATGCTGTGCAATTAACAGTGAGATCAGACCACTGCATATAATGTTCTTTGGGTGATCTCAAAGCTTGAATAAAGAAACTTGATTGTCGTCTTAGTTTCATTCCTTGTTTCAATATTTGGGTAATATAAGAGGCACTGAAGAGGGGATATTTTCCCAAATAATAGAAGGATGTGAGGATAAAAGTGGCGCGAGGTGGGGCTGTACTGGCCCTGTGTCACTCACAGCTACCAGTAGTCTGCAGTATAAAGCCATTAAGAGGTGGTTTCTTGTTGCTGCCTAAAATGTTTAAAGGATAGGGTTTGATAACTATTCCAGTGGCCATACCTGAATTTGTACGATTTCTGGGGACACAATAATAGAAAGAGATCACTATAGGTAGCAGTGATAATACTGGCCAAATTCTGTTGTGGATGCTAGGGTTTTGGGGGCATATTGTGGGGATTATGTCTATTGTCTGTGGAGCAGGTTCTCCATGCTGTCATCCACCCTGCAATAGACTTTGAAAGGTAGTCTTTAGTATATAAAAGTATATAAAGAGTACAAATGGATATAGTCTGTTTTTGCAAGCAAAGTTAAAGTATCAGTGAGTGAAACAGAATTAAAATAATTTGTATAATTGAGTTTATTACAATATCTAAGACTCCTAAATACTTCACAAGAAAAATAGTAAAAAAGTAATTTTATGGAATTTTCCAGGACTTGTAGATAACTGGTGATAAATGAAAGGCAGTTTTTTATTTTATGTTTCTAAAAATTAACCTCTCACAATTCAAGTTCTAATGGGAACATAAAGCATATATTAGACTTTAGTCAATGTGACCCTAATTGATTTGCTGCCATTCTTTGACCTATTTCTGTTTCCTTTTTTAAAGCGTATGTCATGACCCAGAGATGAGGGGCTCACTACACCCCCTAATTCTCCTAATTTAGTTTACAGGAGCACTCGTCAGGTTGTGACTTTATATCCATCTCAGCACCCAGCAATTCAGATCAGGACATCAATCATGGAGAATCAGGAAAATCAGACACATGCACCCTTAGTTAGTGCAGACTGCAGACTGGGAACTTTATTCTTCTTACACAAACACAAAACGATTTACCCACACCCCTTCCTAATTCCCCTCCTTAAAAGAGAGAGTCTGATTTCTTAGTGTGACCTCCCCCCCTCTCATGGCCAGATACACCAGAGCCTGGTGGTTATCTGGCCAGGCCACTTCATATTTCTGTTAGTTCAAGTGTATCACTTTAGGGCAGAGAGGGGATGCCTGGCTGTTCTGAGGGGCCCTCCACCTGGCTTGATATCACAGTCTGAGTCCCATATTCAATTTCTTCTTGTATTTACCCACACAGTATAGTACAATCTTCATCTGGTCCAGCCATAGAAAAAAATAGTTGGCCTGGCCCATTTGTACATCCACATTGACAGAGTCCTGGTCGGAATCCATAACATACTCTCCCCAGACCCCTTGAGCGTAATTACTCTTGTCCATATCTCCTGGTTGGTAGTCCTCTTCATAACTTTCCTCCTGACAGGGTTCCTCATAACTGGATGGCCACAGCCCCTCCATGGATGCCTCATCCAGTAATTCAACATACTCAGCCTCCAGCTGCGGCTCTTGCTGAATCAGGGGTTCAAGCAAATTAGCCTCCTTGGACCAAGGTTCTAGTCCCAGCTCTTGACAGCATTTAAGAAACAAGTTATTCTGCCTCTTTACTGTCCCCATGCCACACTCAGGATGACCAAACATAATCTAGCAGAGCGCATCCATTATACTCCAATCACAAAATAGGGATCCCCTCTAAGGGCACCAAAGGCCCTATCCAGGCATCATATTGCTTTTCCAAGTTCCTCCAGCCAGCCTGATAGCTGATAGCCACAATCCCAGGAATGCCATCCATTGCTTTAGAAGGGCCATTTCCTCACAGTCCTTTTTCTCTCTTGTCACCTCGAAGTCGGCAGAAGGTTTCTGCCTCCACTGGGGATGGAAGTTTTACATCCACAGGAACTGGGAAGGACAGTTAAGTACCCTTCTCTTCTCCCACAGAATCTCCTGCCGACTGCCACCAATATGTCACGACCCAGAGACGAGGGGCTCAATACACCCCTAATTCTCCTGCATTAGTCTTCAGGAGCCATCTGCAGGTTGTTATTTACATTCATCTCAGCACCCAGCAATTCAGATCAGGACATCAATTTAGTGTAGAAACATACTGAGACATTATTCTTCCTTCAGACACATTTTAAAATCAAAACAATAAAAAAAATCACAAGGGTCTTTCTGCACCGTTAATAGGGCTACCACACCCCTCCTTCATTCCTTCCAATATCTGATTTGGTAATTTCACTGGATACACCAGAGCTTTGGGTTCTCTGGTTAGGTCACGTCAGATCAGGCCTGGGTTAGGTGAAGCATAATACTTTATGACTATCTGAGGCCAGAGAGTAGATGCCTGGCTGCTCTGAGGAGCCATAGAAAAACCTTGAGTTTAACCTTTTGCTGGCCCACTAACACAATAATGCAGAACGTGTATCTCTGTTAGTTTACAGGTGAAATTACATTATTACAGTGCACAAAACACCATATAGCAACCACAACATGAATTATTGTGGCCCACACTACACCTCACATAAAAACCTAAAAAAAAATATCATGTTTATTTTAATAACCTGGGATATTAGTAACCCAATTAGCAATCCAAAATAGCAGGGTTGCTTGTGGGGTTCAGGGGAGTCCCAAAATCAGCCATGACAGCATAGTACCCCAAATAATGAGTGTATACTCTTTTCATTCAAGATTATGTTCTCATTTGATACCACTGCATTTCATTCATTCTGCTTACATAGCATGTTACTTATATAAACGTCATCTATCTTGCAACAGGGACATTTATAGGTACTGGACCATTCAATTTTGTCGTTCCCCCACACCCCAGTTCCTACCTCTCTTTGCCTTTGTTATATCTATCATACAATAACGGCACACTAGAAATGTCAGGTAAGAGAGAGAAGTATCACAGAAAATAGACATTTTGTTAATATGAAAATACTAGCCCCAGCATGCTCTGGCACTATCAGGTCGGCTGCTCAATCCTGAACATGTGCTGCCCTATCTGGGCCTTGTATGTCTAGGCACGCAGCTGATAAGTACCATACTAATTTAGGCTTCACAAATGAGTAAACGTACATCTATCAGTGTTAAAATTTAGCTTCCAGATTTTTCAAATTCTCCTGTAAATAGATTGCGCCCTGATCAGATATAATTACAGTGCAGAAAGCAAATTCATCTTCTAAAGTTGTCTCATACTTTACTGCAAATACATTTGCCACTTATTCTGGTGTACATCCAACATCTCTGCTGTGTTACTGCTACCCTCTCACATCCCAATGATTCCCAGTGCTTCCATATACTTGTTTGCTCACTCCCCATCGTAACTCTGCAAGTCCTAATCCTCACCATATAAATATTTCAGTCCATATCTACAGATATATCTTTATATCCATTGCCTTAATCCATGTGCTGTTTTATTATATACAACCGCTCTGTTTGTGCCTGTGAATTTTCACTTATCTGCAAACTATCTCACTACGCTTCAACCCTGGCTACCTCCACCTCCAACAGAATCTCCTTTTCTACTGTAATGCCATGTCCTCTTTTAATTAAACTGGTTTTACCCTTTCTAATCTGTGGTCTCATCGAAACGTAATAATTGCCTAAAATCATCTTACTGTTTTTCGCATCCAATTCTATTATCTGTGGGTTTGATCTTTTAGTTTCTTGCCAAGGCCACCTGTTCCTTCTTCATATACCATTTTTACATTTTCCTCAGCCTCGTCCAAATACTCCATAGTTTTCTTTGTCATTTGTTGTCATTCTTGACCCACTCACTCTTTTTCAGTCAATGCCTTCTTTTCTTATCTAATTTATATTTCTACACCCAATGACAGGATACATCAGTCTAAATTTCCATCCTACCACTTCTTCATACCTGCACTCATCGTCTTCTTTATGCCCCTCCTCTTGCCATCATACTTCCATCTAATTCCCACTTTTATTATGTCCAACAACTAATGTACTTTGCCCATGTCATTCTGATAATGTTCTCTTTCCTAACCCTCATCCCAGAGCTACTTTCCATCAAGAACCCATGTAAGACAGCATTCCTTTTTCCTTTCATGTCCATTATTTTCTCGAGCACCCACTATTTCCATATCTCAGAAAACAACATTTGCCTTTGTACATAACTTCCATGCTATTTGTTACTCCGTGCTTTCCTTCAGTGAACACGTCTCCTTTGTCATCTGCGTTTGCCATCAACACGTCTGCCATAAACTCTTGTCTTATTTTATATAATGAACATTCCTCACTTTTCATACACCTTCTGTCTCATCAATCAAGGATATTGGTTTGTTGATTATTACTGCAAAACGTATAATCCCCTATCCTCTGAGCTCTACCATCTTTCTCTCAAAACTTGTCCTAATTTTCAAGATGTTTTTTTGACTGTTTCTCGTCTCTCACAATCCTTTACCTAATATGTATGTCTGAAGTCAGCTCCCTCTCCAGATCAGACAACTTTCCCGACTTTCGCTTACGTCAAAATATGTCCCCAATACCCAAAACATGAAATAATTTAAAACTATAGCAAGTATCAAGTACTTTATAATTTCAATGTTATTTAAATGTATTTTCCTGTAGTCAACTTATATTAAAGTTTGTAATTTGTCTGTTAATAAGCATTTCTGATCCACTGGCTTTTATCTTTGTACAGTAAAACCCCCGTTATCCGGCACCCTCTGGGACTATCGCCGGATAACTGTAGTTGCCAGTTTATCGGGAGTCCCTGAATGTAAGGGTCTAAACAACCCTTTAACTCCCAAAACCCCTTAAAATGCCTTAAAAAGGCATTAGCAGCTAAACTGGGCCATTAAAGGCCAAAAAAAACAATTAGAAAAAAGTTAGCTTTTTTTGTTTTGCAGTCTCGAACTGCCGGATAGGTCCGGTTATGCCAGTTTATCGGGCGTTTTTGAAAATAGGGAATTGATGCCGGTGCTGGTTGATTGAGAGTCCGGTTAGTTGAGTGCCGGATAAGCGGGATTCTACTGTACTAGCGTGTAATCATTATTTTGTGTTGTCTAGTCGTTCAATTGTGCCGACTCTCAGTGACCCTATGGACCACAGTACTCCCGGCGCAATATATTGGTTTGCAAGTTTCTTCTCCAGTGGGCCGCGATTTGTGTGACCTCTCTGAAATGACATGCCCATCTTGGGTGACCCTACTTGGTACAGCTCACAGCTTAGGAAGGATACCTGCTAGATTGTGTTATAATAATCCATCCTTCATTCATTCTGTATGACCAGCTCTTATAAACAAGTTTTGGTGACTCTAGTCTAACTTTGATGTCCAGCCGTTAGTTATCTAACTTAATGACAGCTTTTCAATTCAGCCATGATAATAATGAATGGAAAAACCTATAAAAAAAATCGTAATCATGAGACTTAAACTGGTGCTAAGGGAGCTGTACAGAAATCAGTTGTTCTCTTGGGTATAAAGTGGGTACTTATGCTCAGTACTGATTATTTAACCTAGTATTATTTTTGCAGAGTTTGTTTTTTGTATGGAAAATGACACCTTGGTTACCCCTGCAATGATCAATGGCCCATTATATCACCTAAACAGTATCCATTTAAACGTCCCTCACTATAGAGATGCCTTTCAGATTGTGTACTGTACATTACTCCCCTATTATCAATAAAACAATTACAGGCCCTTGGCCAGCCGGGACAACCATTAGCAGGACACAAGCATAAACTGAAATTCAGAATTTCCATCCCATTAATTTTATTTAGCAAATGTAGAATTGCTCTGAGAAAGCTCTCTCCCCCCACTCTGTTTTTGTCTTATCGCTCTCTCCTCCACGGACTGTGCTTTTCACATTAAGGAACATGCATGGGAGGAGGGAGTGCAAGGTAGGCAGTGATAGCCAATTCAGCAACTCTGTGGCCGCTCTTACTACAGATATTACACAGCTATTCATTTCTGAGGATCTGCCTGGTGACAAGTTTTCAAATTGGAATTGTGTTTTTGTTGTACGTTTACCCTTTGCTCTTATCTCTTGCCAAGCTGACTCATCCTAGTAGATAACCGGAATCTAGTTAAGATTTTCAAGCAATATTTCTCTTTTTCTTTCAGTCTAAATGTCCTCCTCCCTTTCCAGAGCATCCTTCAGGGAAGATGCATTTTAGATTCTTGAATTTAATAACTACTGTCCGATCATTATCCTTCAAATCTCTCTAAAAATCAGGAATCCACATTGTGGTTTGGAAAAATAAATCTAAATTGCCTATGGCCAGAAGCGATAGCTATTGATTTATTTTTTCTAAGTGCTATTGATGAAGAGACAAATATCCCAATCAGTTAATTAATTGGGTGGTGACATGGTGAAAGCAGAGCAAATAATTATTTATTAGTATTGTCGGTAAAGATAGGAAACAGTTTCCTGGTCTCTCTTTTTGCTCTGTTGTTATTTATCTATTTTATTGCATAGCTGTCAATCAATAATTAGTAAGTGGTGACTGTGCCCGTAGACTGCTTTGCCCCAGAGATTTTCCAGGTTCGTTAAC
Organism: Discoglossus pictus; assembly: GCA_027410445.1. Taxonomy (NCBI): domain Eukaryota; kingdom Metazoa; phylum Chordata; class Amphibia; order Anura; family Alytidae; genus Discoglossus; species Discoglossus pictus. The sequence continues at coordinate 283,006,567 of CM050168.1, forward strand.
AAGTTTTCTCTCAATTATACAAGTTGGAAATAGTGTGTGAACATCTAATTGCTGAAAGATATGTCAGAACATTACAATATGGTCTTACTGCCTACTTATTTCTCCTTTCATGTATACGCTCAGTGGCGGACCTAGTGAGGGCCCAAGAAATGTAAAGAAAAAATAATAATAAAAAAAGACTGTACTGTACTTTTTTATTTTAATAATGACTGATTGTACTTAATTTCATTATATATCCATTTATAATTATATTAGCTGCTCATAAATGCCTTGAACTCACAAATTTGGTTGCGGGTGTTTGTTTGCATAAATGTTTAGATGTATTCTATTGACTCCTTAAGGCTAAACTCATGACCCTGCCTTCTTAAGTCTGATTTCAGAGGTCGTGATCATATGATCTGATAATATTTAAGCAAGCCCGTAATTGAGACACAGCCAATAGTAAATGAGGCCGTCTTCATGACGTCAGTGACACATGGAAGTTAGACGTAATCTGCAAATGGCAGGCTACGAATTAATGAGTGCCAATAAGTAATATTTGCTGAACAGGCTTGCAATCATGCAATCTAGCACTCTATAAAATGCATTAGAACATCTGTTCTACTCCATGTGGATTTCATGATATGTATTAACCCCTTACCGAGTCCATATTACTCAGAAATTACATTTAAAAATATGTTTTTAATTGCATATTTGTTAGTTTGAGACTGTTTTGTAATCGATGTGTTTCTATGCCTTCTCATGCTTTTAAAGTACAGTATTGTGTGTTTAATTGCTGTTACAGCTCTAATAAGTATTTGAAAAAAGCCCTTGCGTGTCCTATTTAGTACTCAGAATAATTTTGACAAAAGCGTGATACTTTTTTCTGTTGTGGCTCAGACTTTATTTGCAATCTAACACTCTGGGTCTAATAGAATATCGATTTTGTGTAACTTTAATTATTTAGTGCTCGTAATATTCAATCCGTGCTAAAACCAATGGAGTTCTAAGGCCAGTTTTGCGCCTTTGGCTGGCCCATAGTGTTTGAGGGCGGGGAACTCGTAATCGGATTGCGAGTAGCTAATAGAATATGTAGCAATACTGAGAGCAGTTTTAAGTGTGTATAAATTTACAGATTGGGCAATAGAATAGGGCCGTTAGTCTGACACAAAGTTTTCAAACATATACATATATATATTAGTTTAATTGTACAGTGTCCTTTTACATTGCCTTGTGGTGGCAACAATATATTATTGATTTTGGGGTGTACATGACTTTTAAAGTGTTTTGTGATTAACCCTTTCACCCACACACCCACACCACTAAGTTTCCATCACAAAAACAATTAAACTAATCAAAACACTCAAGAAAACTCATTAATGCGCTTGACTATGTTTAAAATAAATTAAAAGGATGTTTAAAACTACAGGGAATAACCACTTTATCAATTTAATGTTATTAAAAAATGCATTTATCTGCATTAAACTAACTTTGAGGTCTGCCAGCTTTTTTATCCACCAACAAATCAAGCTTTCTATTTTTTGATAAAGAGAAATCACTACAATTAGTTACTTATAAGCCTCTGAGACATTGGGTTCATTGTCTTAATAGCCGTGACCTGCACACAAAGAGAGAAGCCATACGTAATGTGCATTCAGGATCAGGCAAAGTCTCCAGGCCTTGTCAGTATTCAAGGCAATTTATTTTTCATCAATATCAAATATGAATCTTGATTTGTGGATTGGTCATAAAGTCTGACTGACAACTAGAAATGATACATGTCAGTGTTAATTTACTGTAGAGAATGCAATTTAATAATATTTAATTGATAAAGTACTGTTTTGACATTATGCCATACTTAGAACCTCTGCTATGTAACTTGATATACTATGCCCATTAATTATAACATCCCTGATACTTAAAACATTAGCATCCATTGCCCCCACACCTACTGTGGTAGGAGAGGATACAAATTATTTAATTAAAAAAAGAGGCCTTACCTACCAAGCCCTTCCTAGGCCATTCCACCAAACTAAGCCCCACCTACTCCCTCTAACTTATTTAGACTATTGAGCCACATTGAGCGTAAGTGATCTAAAGCACCTACCCCATACCTCACCTATTAAAAATCAATAAGATATTCTGAAGGAATTGCGTTAGTAGCAGTACATACCTGGTACGCCATGTAAAATATACCTGGATATGTAGGGGTTAATCATGTTATGTGAACTGTGGGATATCTGCTACTATATGCAGTTGCAAATGTGTCCAATGAAGAGGAGGAAGAATGGCCCACTCAAGACAATAACCCAGACACCTGTCTTATAGTTGGGTGAGGGTGGTAGGGGGGGTCCTTCATATACTGCTCACACACAGTGGAGCTAATCTTGACCAAGGTGACATGTGGAGGCATTGGATTGGTGTGTCAGGGAATATGTCCCATGTGGGGCAGAGGGGTCCTCAGTAGAGACTAATAGCCAAGGAACAATATGGACTCTTCCCTCGAATTGGTACTCTACTCCACAGTATATCCCTGAGGAGGTGCCCCTTGCGTTTATAAGTGTGTGATGCATCAATAAAGCGTTTCTTGTCAGGCTTTGATTGCGTAAATTCATTTTACACATTGGATACTACTATTCCCACATTACAGTATTATGGCAATGGTGTTGTAGAGATAATTCCTGTTGACGATACCATAACCAAACTTGGAAAGGTGCCCCTCAGCACCACCCCTTATCCATTAGGGTGAGGAATCAGACCTATGCCTTTAACACTTTTTGAAAATATGTTGAGTCTCTGGAGTCTCAAAATAATGAAACCTTTTTGGAAATAAGTAATACCCTCCATATCTCATTATTGTAAGCCAAGGCCCTTATCACCTAACATTCAACCAAGCAACAAGCAATTAGTTAGTAGCCATTCACAGAAGTGGTGACTTCAATCAATGAGAGTAGCTCAATTGAATCAATCCGTAATCAAAATTGTAATTTCCACACTCTTGTTATTGATAGCCAAATGGAAAAGATAAAAAAGTACTGAGAAAAATCCAGCTTTTGGGATTACCCAATTCCCATGGGCGGAAAAGACAAAATACTGAAATCTGAAAGGTAAATATACATTTTGTTCCACTCTACTTATTATGAGCTACGTATTACTAGTTGGAGAATAAGCCATATCTCTTAAATGAAAAAGACAAATAATCTACTGAGGTAATTATTAGGTCAGCTATCTGTGCAATGTATAAAATGGGAAGAAAGCACCTTGTGGAGATCTATTCACTTGTATTTTGGTGTGAAGGAAGATAAGTTACGGCCGCATTCAAATATAAATGAGCCCAGAGGTATTATTTATGGTCGGATAGTGAAGTAAATAATTATATTCTGTGGTTTTGTTCTATGATTGACCAACTAACATAAAAACTAATGTCGGGAAACCACTGCAATATATATAACAATATTACGTAGAGGAAAAAGAAAACAGTTTTGGGCACTTGTGGTTCTTTAAATATTAATACTTATTTTTTATTTATATATTGATAAAAACAGTAATAAACTACAAAAATGATATAAAAGGAAAATGTTACCCTAGGTTCATCTACGCAATTGGAGCCTAAAAAACCTATACAGAAAGAAAAGAAACCTTGGATTAATTAATTTATTCGTAATATCACTTACTATTGCAGATACATAATTAAGATTGGAACCTGTAAGGGGAATTAATCCAATATTCATTTACTTTCTGTATATGTTTGTTTTAGCTTTCAAGGATAGTAAAGTATCAACAAAAATCTGAATATTTGCAATTAGAATTTATGTAAAAAATATGATTTGGCAATAGAAAAACAATTTACTATATTTTGACTGTCAGTCAGCTCAAGATTCTCCCACCAGAGTAGTCTTCTTTTCATTAGCTAATTACCATATTTGTGGATTTATCTGTTGGTTAACTTAATACTATACTAAATTGCATCCAAAAATAAATTACTAATTTGGAAGCCACTCATTCATAATGAGGGTAATTAGGATCTCTCAAGCTGAGTGACCGTCAAAATTTAGTAAATCTAAAGTAGTTTTTCTATTACTTGAGGACATATTTAAAGTTTCGGTTGCAAATATTCTTATTTTTCTTGTTACTTTATTATGCTACCATAATTGGAAACCTCGCTGTGCCCTTTTTAACTTCCCAATTTGCTGTGTTTTTATATATTTCGGTATATTCTTTTACTTGCATAGCACAATGATCAGTCCTCACCTAACAAAATCTAAATTCAAAAAGTAAACAAGTCTGAGTCACTAAAAAGCAGTTTGCTTTATCTGCGTTGCATCACTGGATATAATCAACCTTGCAGCTATAGCTTTTCCTCCTACAGACAAGGAGAATTAGTGTGGTAAGAACGCAAATGACTCATCTCATGTCTTGAAGAAAACTACAGGTGCTGTCAGTACCCTGGGTGATAGTTTTGATTTGGAGCAAGGTCTGAAAAGGCTTACAGGCAACAGTGTAATTTTATCCTATATGAAAGAAAAGGGATCTAAGCTGTAGAGGTGATAAACACCCATAAATATATGTATCCCAGTCTTAGACGATCCTTGGGACACAGCAGTACAGAAGAGACATATTGTATAAAACACGGTATTCTGTAGGCGGAAACTTTATTTTAAAGCAATTTCAGACGCAATACCCAAGGATACAGGATCAGTCTTGCCAAAAAGATTGTTTGCTTCTTGGATATGCTACAAGCAAGTAACAAAAAACCAATAGCCTTTTTACCTTTTCCCAAGCGAGAAGAAAAGGTCTATACGGCATTTGGCCCTAAAATCTCAAATCGGGTTTATTTTAGTTTATTCCAGTTTACAGGACTGATTCAGGTCATTAATTAGCATAATATACCCCACCTTAGGTGTACGTCCATTAATAATTGAGGGATGTTTAGCATTGGGTCGTACAGCACCATTCCTATTGCGATAAGGACCACTATAGCTCCACTTTTCATATATGTTTTTTAACAACTGAACATAATAATTGGGAAAATATTATATTAAGTAAAATTATAAATACAATGCAGAAAAAATTGGTGGCTCTAGGTAAAAGGGAAATCTGGGAAATACACAAGGGGTGCTCCTTGAGGATATAAATGACTTGATAACAAAATAAGCAAAGGGAAAGAGAAAGTATCCTATGGAATTGAAGTGCACACCCTCTGCCCTAATAACAATATAGAACAGCAAAATGAATAAAACTTAACGTTTAATAATATATATTAAAATTGTTATTAAAATCCTGAAAATACTGACGAGATCCAATGAGTAGTGCAATCTGAAATTATTATATGGACTTCATTATATTTTTAGAAAAATTGATATACTGGGAATAAACACTAAGTCCTCCTATATAAAGTGCTAGGTGATAACAAAGTGCGAAATCATAAGTGGAATACTATAGAATAGCAGAAACATAGGTCCAAATTCAGAGGCCTTTGTGTTTGCTTATTACGTATTCCATATGCATAAAGTGACTAGTGCTAATGGTATTAATAATTGTGACGTAACTAGTAAATATTGCACCTTCATAAAGCTATCATATAGCATGTAAATATTGTATTATAAAGTGCCTAGTGCCAATATCATTAAATGAATAAGTATGATAGTGGGTACAATATAAAGTGCCAGTGCTTGCTGAGGATGTGGTGAGATAACACAGTGCAGCTTGATAGAGGAAAGTCCAATATTATATATATTGTAAGTAGTATGAGTCACTACACGAACTTAGGAGCTGTGATCTATTTGATTCCACCTTTGCATAATATTTAAGTATATATTGTGAATTAGAAGCAAGTAGGAATCATTTTTTTCGATCGTTTATACATTAGATAGTATATCTATTTTTGTTGGCGCAGCCCCTGAGTCTCTAAACTATCTGCGCGTGGCCTAGGCGTCTGCGTGTGACGTCATAGCGCAACGACGCAGCGTAGAACGTGCAACCCGACGCACGTTTCTGAATATTTCATCAGGGGTTAAAATATTCAGAAACGTGCGTCGGGTTGCACGTTCTACGCTGCGTCGTTGCGCTATGACGTCACACGCAGACGCCTAGGCCACGCGCAGATAGTTTAGAGACTCAGGAGCTGCGCCAACAAACATAGATATACTATCTAATGTATAAACGATCGAAAAAAATGATTCCTACTTGCTTCTAATTCACAATATATACTTAAATATTATGCAAAGGTGGAATCAAATAGATCACAGCTCCTAAGTTCGTGTAGTGACTCATATTACTTACAATATATATAATATTGGACTTTCCTCTATCAAGCTGCACAGTGTTATCTCACCACATCCTCAGCAAGCACTGGCACTTTATATTGTACCCACTATCATACTTATTCATTTAATGATATTGGCACTAGGCACTTTATAATACAATATTTACATGCTATATGATAGCTTTATGAAGGTGCAATATTTACTAGTTACGTCACAATTATTAATACCATTAGCACTAGTCACTTTATGCATATGGAATACGTAATAAGCAAACACAAAGGCCTCTGAATTTGGACCTATGTTTCTGCTATTCTATAGTATTCCACTTATGATTTCGCACTTTGTTATCACCTAGCACTTTATATAGGAGGACTTAGTGTTTATTCCCAGTATATAAATTTTTCTAAAAATATAATGAAGTCCATATAATAATTTCAGATTGCACTACTCATTGGATCTCGTCAGTATTTTCAGGATTTTAATAACAATTTTAATATATATTATTAAACGTTAAGTTTTATTCATTTTGCTGTTCTATATTGTTATTAGGGCAGAGGGTGTGCACTTCAATTCCATAGGATAAGTAAAATTATAAAAACAAAAAAATATTTAACCTTTATAGTAATCATTCTTTACTTTTCGATTTCCTTTTCTGGACTGTTTTTTTCTGCCAATTTCTCAGCAGAGTGTGACATTATAATATAATAAAATCTCCATTAGTCCTGATTAAAGCATTATTGTTTTTAGCTCACATATTTCCACCAGCAGATTGATGCTTCATCTGAATTTAAGGTCTCTTTCCACCTGTAGAAGCAGATCAGTCGAAGC